>BSBM01001068.1:7780000-8203714 GCA_027924585.1 Larix kaempferi | reverse complement strand
ATAATCTTTAAAGTCCGGCATTCTGAATGGGTTGCAAACCTGGTTCCCGTAAGGAAGAAGTCGGGAGAGATAAGGCTATGTGTAGATTTCAGAAATTTAAACAAAGCCTCGGATAAAGACAACTACCCCGTACCTTCAATGGAGCAAATCCTACAAATGGTGTCAGGATCCGAATTGTTCTCTCTCCTCGATGGTTTCCCTGGCTACAATCAAGTGTTAGCAGCCGAAGAAGATCGCCTTAAGACTACTTTCAAAACTAAGTGGGGAACTTTCGCCTACAGAAGAATGCCATTTGGTCTGATAAATGCAGGAGCTACATTCCAAAGGGCGATGGATATTGCCTTCCGAGGATTGGGTGGGCAATGCGTGGTTGTATACTTGGATGACGTGACAGTCTTTTCGAAGAAAAGGGAAGATCATGTCATGCATCTAAAGCATATTTTTTATCGCTGCCGGAAATATGGAATTTCCTTAAATCCCAAGAAGAGTGTATTTGCTGTTCCCGAAGGTAAGCTGTTGGGTCATATCATCTCCAAAGGGGGAGTGTCAATTGATCAAGAAAGAGTCCAAGCCATTAATAAGATTCCAATGCCTCACAACAAGAAATCTATGCAGTCTTTTATGGGCACCATCAATTTTGTCCGCAGATTTGTTCCGGATTTCGCGCAAATTGTTAAGCCATTGCAACAGATGGTTAAACAAAGCATACAATTCAAGTGGACAGATTTGGAGAAGGACGCATTTAGAGATATCAAGGCAGCTGTAGCTAAGGATCCTTCCTTAAGGAGCGCGGATTTTGATAAAGATTTCATCTTGTATACCTTCGCTTCGGATGACTCACTCACAGCTGTACTCACGCAAAAGGTGGAGTTGGGGGATGAATACCCAATTTCGTTTATGAGCACTAGTTTGCAGGGAGCTGAGCTGAATTATCCCGTAGTCGACAAGCATGCATATGCGGTCTTCAAAGCAGTCAAGCAGTTTAGGCCATACATTATGAAGAACAGAACTAAGGTCATAGTTCTCCACCCAGCTATTACATCCCTTTTCGTTCAAAAGGAATTGGGAGAAAGGAGAGGGAACTGGGTCACAGCTCTGCAGGAATATGATTTGGAATTTAAACCAGCCACGATCATTAAAGGACAAGGCCTGTGCAAGTTACTGGCGGGGAACTCAACTGACGAAGAACAACATTGGAAAAATGAAGCTGAGCTCAATTCAGTTGAAGTATGTCATATCTTCACAACTCCCCAGTCATGGTATAGGGATCTGGTGCACTATTTACAGCAGGGATATCTACCCAAACACTGGAACTCTAAGCAAAGAAGGGAACTCCGTTTGAAATCTGCACCTTATCAAATCATTGATAGGATTCTTTTCAGGAAGAATTATGATGGAGTTCTCCTTAGATGTTTGGAAAAGGAAGATGCAAACAAATTTGTCAAAGAATTACATGATGGCCCCACAGGCGGACATTATTCCGGTGAGACAACAACACACAAGATACTGAGAGCTGGGTATTACTGGCCCACTCTGTTTCGAGATGCCCACACATACGCACGGGAATTGTGATGTATGTCAAAGAAGTGTCGGGAAGTTACCTAAGGCAGCAGGACCATTGCAGCCGGTCATCATCTCTGAGCCTTTTGAGCAATGGGGCATAGATGTTATCAGAGAAAATAAATCCAAATTCTTCATTGCAACATCGATACATCCTGACGGCTACCGACTACTTCACTAGGTGGACAGAGGCCATCCCGTTGCGCAAGATCAATGAAGACGCCAGTTACCAGCTTCTTGAAAGAGAACATCATAACCAGGTTTGGGGTTCCAATTTCCCTTGTTTTTGATAATGCTACTTATTTTTCATCTTGCAAGATAAATGAATTTGTTTATGAATGGGGAATTAAGTTGCATTATTCAGCCAATTACTACCCTCAGGGGAACGGATTAGCTGAATCCTCAAACAAAAATCTGATTCGAATTCTTAAGAAGACTGTGATAGAAAACCAGAGAAGTTGGCATGTGGCCCTCCCAAACGCCTTATGGGAAGATAGGGGTGACCCCCGAAGAACGCTTTAGGTGTCTCCCCTTTCACTCTTGTCTATGGCAAGGAAGCCATTCTTCCCCCTAACATCTTATTACCATCCTTGCAATTGTCCCAAGCCTCTCGGGGTTCTGGTAGCCAAGCCTTACAATCCAGGATCAACACCCTGCTTCAACTTGAAGAAGCCCGACACAAAGCTAAAGATCGATTCCATCAACACTAGGGCATAGTTAAGAGATGGTTTGATAAGAGGAAATCCGGTAAAAGAGATTTTGAAGTTGGGGATTTAGTCCTGAAATGGGACCATAATCATGAAGGCAAAGGAATGCATACGAAATTTCAACAGCTATGGATAGGCCCGTACCAAATTTCTGCAAAATTAGGCCCATCCACTTACAAATTGACAAATCTCGAGGGAGAAGAAGTAGCCCTTCCTCTCAACAGCCTCGCTCTAAAGCAATACTTCGCATAGTCTCGCTAAGACTTTCTGTACATAAATAAAAGTTTCTTTTGTTTTTTGCTTTAGCCTTTAGTCGCTTTATTTTCGGCCGTTTTATTTCTTTCATTGTCATTTGAACCTTTGCTACAAGTTTTGTTTGCTGAAAGCCCTTCTGGTCGAGTTCCCCATCGAGGATAGCTCTCTCAAAGAAACCTCGCAACCCCTGATTCCGGAACTGTGCTCGAATGAATTCTGTTTGTTGTGTTCTCGCTGAAATGTTCAGAAGGAAGGAAGCCTACCCTGCTAGCCTCACTAATCCTGTTTAATAGCAGAGACCTATGACCATCTTCACTACTATCGTTGGGCTCCACCCACTCTCACACTTTAAAGGCATCTCAAAAAGGTTACCAAAGTTGGACCCATGGAAAGTAGCACTCCTCGAGGGCATAAGGTATTGAAATGACTCCATGCTGCAAATCTAACAGCCCAAAATGGCTTATACTCAAGAGTCTGTTTTCCAGAGATTCTCGCCTCAATTAAAGCATGGCTGAGACAAAAGCAAAAGACATGTAAAATCAAGAAGGTTGTCCAAAAGGCTCAGCTCAAAATGGGGTCCTCTCCGTCTGTGAAGTTTGATCAAATCAATGAAATTTCTTACTCACACAAAAGGACATTATGGATGGAGGAGCCTAAATCAATGATCATGTCCAAAGAAAATATCTCTGGAAGGCTCAAACAGCTAAGCTGTTCAAAGTACAAACATCCAAAAGGATGCAAGCAGCATGGGAATGAGGAACAAGAACAATAATGTCCATGAGAAAGTGTTGCAAATCCTGTGGAGTCCGGCAGTAGTGACCATCTGAAAGATGACCCTCCTAAAATGAATCTCATATATTGGCCCTTGGAGAGTGGTGAAGATGTCTCGGTCGAAGCTCCCCTTTCCCCAATGGCTGGCAGGTAAAGTGCCTTCTTCCCTCGCATGATTTTAAAATGCTCAGCTGAGTAGTGCACCTAAGATGAATGTCTTCGATGAGGTTTCGGACCATGAAGAGGAATTTTTTCAGAGATCTGTGTTCGCCAGCGACTCGCCATTGTTGTTGTAGCAACCCCCCCAAAAAAAGTTTTTGTACATATTGGGGCCCCTCCTCTCATTTTTGTAGAAATTTTGCCTTGAGAAGCCATCCCAGCTATTATCTGTGTTTTTCAGCATGAAATCTGGTTTCCCAACGAAAATTCTGGCCATAAACCTTTCCTTTTTCCCCCAAGGAACCTAAAGGGAACTTATAATTTTTTCCCGACGTTTTGGAGTCTCTCGGGTTATCTCCCCATAGTTGCGGAAGCAACTCGCATAAGCTTCTCGAAGGAAGACTTAGAAAATTCTTGTTGGAAGAGCGCGGAAACCATTGGGCAATCCTGCCCGAAACGGTGGAGTCCTCCTTTTAAACCTTCTGCAAACGCGAAGTGTTTCAGGTTTCTCTCCCGAAAGGTGGAAGCCTTTTTGTTAAGCCTTCCGGAATGGAACTTAGATCTTGTTTGCAAATCGCAAACCATGAGAGGGAAAATTTGTGGAAACATTGGGGTTTTCTTCCCGAAACGGCAGGAGAACTTGGGAAAGACGCCCGAAAGGATTCGGAATATTTTGTTAAAATCGCGGAAGCTTCTGATGAAAGCCGCCCGAAACGGCGGAAGAATTCAGCGAAGTTGTCCGAAACGACAGAAGCCGTTCGCATAAACTTTCCGAAGAGAGACTTAGAAAAACTTTCGAAAATTTGCGAAAACCTTGGGGTTTTCCTTTCGAAATGGCGGAAGCCATTCACAAAAGCTTTCCGAAATACCACAGAGAAATTCATGAACTTCCTTCCGAAACTATCGAGAGACTTAGAATATTGCCTTTTATGGAAGCTTTCAGCCTTCTCTCCCGAAACTGCGGAAGCTTTCGGGCTACCCTCCCGAAACGGCGGAAGCCAATCGCATAAACCGCTCGAAAAAGGCCTTCGAAATAATTCTGGGAAAATTTGCGGAAGAGTACAAGATTTGCTCCCAAAACGACGGGAGCCATTCGTCTAAACCACCCGAAAAGACTTAGAAAAATCTTCGATTAAGCGATTGCGGAAGCTGCTCGTGAATCCCTCCCGAAACTACAAAAAGTTCGCCCTGACTTGCCGAAACGCCGAAACGCTGAGGCCCTTCCGGAACAATTCAAAGAAGCCGCCCGCAACCACGGAAACTTTCAATTTTCCCTTCCGAAACTAAGGAGATCATTCGCCATATCTTCCCAAAACCCCGCGAGACTTAGAAACTTTTTGATTTGCAGAAACCCTTCACAAATAGCTCCCGAAATGACGGAAGCCTTGGCGTTATCCGTTCGCGACGCGGGATTCTTTTGCGGAAGGCTTCGAGTTTCCCTTCCGCGATGCATCTCGAAACGGCGGAAACTTTCCCTGAATCCTTCCGCAACGGCGGGTGTGATTCGCAAGGTGGTCCCGCGAATGGCAGTCGCACGTGGATCGAAACATTTTGACATGACCGCAATGGGCGACGTATTTAAACCACGACTAATTGCGCCACCCCACCAAACTAAATGCTGCACGTGCTGGTTCTATTTAAATAGGATGTGGGGATACGAGCCAACGCATTGTTAATTCTCCAATTGGATGATTTGTTGGACACCGCGCAAACTGCTCTAGCTCGGATTGCTCAAAGACGTTCACAGGCCACCTCAGTTAGCGTTTCTCGTCGGTTCCAGGTAGAATCTTAACTGTAAATTTGTCCCCCTACACGTCGTATTGTTATTAGGTTACCTTTATTTTGAAAATGATGGGCATTGGTGGGGTTTTGACGGGCAAAACGCCCGTCATGGGCGATTTTTGCCTGTCAAATGTGGTTTGAATCAAGTTCTTCTCGTTATATAAAACAGAGATAGGATAAGCGTTTGTAAGTAAGAGACAGCTAGTTTGGACGGTTAAACTTATCCCTTTTTCCTCTCCAGCCGCCGAAGCCCCATGGGCTTTTCACATCCCCGGCCGAAAGGTTAAGACGTAAAACCCCGAGCCTCTTCGTAAACCTCAGTTCCATGAAGACACCTATACCCAATTCAAATCCCAGGACTGACGCCATTGCCCCTGTGCAAACCTCGTGAGCGCTTAAGTTACGCGAACCGAAACCCGAAACTTTGGCCACCTGAGTCTTTTCGTCAGTATGTCTCCGGCGCCATCACCCTCGCTCGAACTAAAACTCCCCATATAACACCTCGGCAAGTGCCGTAAATGACAGTGGCATTCGAAACCCTCACCGGGTCGTAGATACGAAATGCCTTCCTTTTTCGTCACAGATGAGTCTTTCCAACCTGAGCTTACCCACAATTTGCCTTTCAAACTGCAGCAGTGACGAAAGTTACCCTATTCCCCAGAGCTAAACCGAAAGCATGCTGCTTTTGCAACGCACTTATCTTCACAGGAGCATCCCAAACCTGCCCCTTTAAAGAATTAGGATGGCCAAAATTGATAATCATGTTCCTGCTAAAACGAAGATCATCATCTCTCCCCGGGGCAACTCGAGAGCGGATTGTTCCGCGATACACCTATCCTCTCGGGAGCATTCCAAATTCTTCCCTTTTAAAGATTCAAATGTTTTAATTTGTATTTTAGGTTGAAATGGTGTATTTTTCTTCCTAAACATACAACTTCACATTCTCATATTAAAAAAACAATGATGCTCTCTGTTGAAATCTCACAGTATGTTGCTCAAGTTCATGATGACTTGTATATGGGTGCTATCAGGGATAAGTCAAGATGCCGAAAGCCTGTAAGAAGAAGGCTAAGATGACAGAAAAGAAGCCTGCGCCACTCAAAACTGAAACTTCACTCCAGGACACTAGGTGCACCACCGGTGTCCCTCCTGAAATTAGATGGGGTGACATCTACAGAATGATCCGGGACCAAGAAATCCCAGATATGTTGCTAGAGGAAGGACCGATTTATCTTAATATCAGAGCCTCAGGCATAACTAGAGCCGCTACCCGCCCTGAGCTGTTCCCCTGTGCTGAAGTGATCGGATGGATACTCTAACATGGCAATGCTGAAGGGAGGGTGATAAATGATAGCGGGAAAGTGGCTATTGCCTCATTTCAACCCGCGTATATTGCGGCAGCCTACAAATTTCCCCGTGTCCAACAAGCTCTGACTGATGAATGGTTGAGCCAGATGAATAACGTCGAGATGGCCAAGAAGCTACTAATGGCAGGCGAACATTTGAGAAAGAAAGGAAGTGATGAATATGACGTACAGAATCTGAGAGCTCCTTTCAGATTAATCGCTTTAATGCTGTGCAGAATCTTGGGCATGCCCGATGGCACAGTGTATAAAATCCAGTGGATCCCTATCATCCACTACGTGGCATTCAAGGGAACCGTGTTTGACTGGGCCACTATCCTGTCAGATAGTCTAGCCTCGATGATAGTTGCTGCTAAAGAAGGACTAGCCTTGAAGAAGGCCGATTTTTTCATGTCCTCATATCTGATCGATTGTATTTTAGCCAAGATAGACTTCCCCAAATTGGGCTGCACATGGGATAAGGCCACTACCCCGGTCTATATCGCTTTCAAGATGTTGTGGGCTCAAAATTACAAGCCTAGCTACAAACTCATCTGTGAGGGGTTCATCAGGACCCTATATGAGAAAATGTTCAAGGAAGAACCAAACTGCCTATCAGAAAATGCTCTGGAAGTCCTTGAAGATTACGGAGATTTCTACTTTTCGGAGCAAGGCACCTACCTAAGAATGTTCGGAGGGACTAAGCCCCCATACATTTTGCCACAGTATGCCACAGATTATGTGGTCCTCAAAGAAGCAGTAAGGCAAATCTTCCTGGATGGGATTGGAGCAATGCTCCACAAACAACATAAAGCTTCCTTTCCCCCTCTACCTTTCTGCATAGGTGCTTACAAGTTCTCGGGGGTTGCCTCAGCTGAAGAATTTGTTCAAGAGCTGAAAGCCTTCCATTTCGGTGAGGTGATCTTCCACAGGAACGACAGAAAGGGTAAAGTGGTCGAGCATTGTAAGGACATCTATGCTCATTTTGAATACTCGCATTATCCCGATGCCGAGGAAGAGGTATTCAGAGGCATTAGCAACCTGTCTGAGCTGCGGATCTGTCGCCAAGGCATTGGAGCAAGCTCTAGCTCAGCCAATATCCAGAAGACTAGTCAGCAGCAGGAGAAAGAAGCTGAAGATGCCCGAGCTCGGGAAGAGCTCAGATTAAGAGAAGAGGCAAGACTACTCCAAGAAGCTGAAGACGCCAGATTGCAGCGGGAGGTGGAGGAAGCCAGGTGGAAACAAGGAGCTGAAGCAGCAAGAATACAACAGGAAGCAGAAGTGGCAAGGATGCAAGAAGAGGCGGAAAAGGAAAGCCTGCGGAAAGAAGCTGAACAAGCTGAGGCAGAGAGGATGGCGGAAGAAGAATTGAAAGCAAGGGAAGATGCTCAAGCCAGTGGGTCCGGTGTCCAAGACATGGATATAGACATATCTCAAGCAAGTGGCTCTGGTACCCAAGATAAGGGCGTGGACCCAGCTCAGGAAGTCCAGACCCCACCTGAAGAAGACATAGACATCATAAACCGACCAATTGTCCCGTACACGCCATCGGGAAAGCGTACAGTGTCCAAGTGGAACGAGTTTGTCTACGACAAGAAAAGGAAAGCTATGGTCCTCAAATCAGAAGAGAGGATAAAAAGCCCCTTCCATGAAGACATCGTTACCCACCGAGAGGTCACTGTAATGAAAAACACAGATCAAGATCCCTTTGCTATGGCATCCGCAACTGTAGCAACAACAAAGGCATCATTTGCCAATGTAGGAGTTATAGTTAAAGAAAATATATTGACAAAGAAGAGAGCTCATACGCTACAGCAGAATGTGGCTAATGAGCAAGCCCAAAGAGATCTGGTAGTGAACAAGTATAATTGCTTGTACGCTAAGCATAAGGAGCTGTCAAACAAGTACAGCCAGCTGGAGGAGTAAAAAGACCAGCTAACACTCCAAATAATGATTTTCGAAGTAGAGAAGAATGGAGCAGAAGAAAAGGCATCTCAGCTAGAAGCAGAAAAGCAGACATTAGCTGAGCGGTTAGAGCAGGATGAGGGTAAAACAATGGACATGTCTCCCTTCCATGAGCTGTCATGCAACATCCTGAAGCAAGTGTATGACACTCAGGAGCTAATCACTGATGAGGTTTGCAAGCTCAAGGCCATGGTGGTTAGGCTAAAAGAAATCAACGCGGAAGCCCATAGGCTCAAAGCGAAGAATACCCGTGTCAAGGAAAACATCATATGTCAGATGGCATGGAGAGAAGGAAAAGGGGGTTTCCCCACGCATCTTCCATTTAAATCAGTGGACAGTTTTAATGAGGACGTATCACTGTTGGAGTTTGGCAGGAACTGTGCCAGTAAGCTGATAGCCAGTGTGCAAAGAACAACAGATAAAATCAACAGTCTCTACCAAAGGCTCTATGAGGCACATGACAAATGCACATTGAGTTTCCCTCAGACCCTGGAGGAATTTCCGGAAAAGGAGCAGCGTTTGTCCCAACTAAAGGAAGAATTGGGCGTTCAAACGGAGTATGTGAAGAGGATTGATGTCCTGGCTATTGATGACCTCCAACATTATATTAGGTCGTCATCACTCCATAACCATCTGCTGAAGGAAGTGCATCAAGCTGCAGTAGCAGAAGTTCAAGGCATTAAAGCAGAGCTCGGGAAGAATGTGACTTCTCAGAAAATCTTGTTCCATGCTACAGCAAACATAGTCATAAGGGACACGGGTGTGTGGTACAGCTACATAGCAGAGGAGGAAAGGAAAGCTGCAGCAGTAGCAGGAGCATCAGCAGATCCAGGATCTTCTCTCCCAGCAGCCAATCCAGCTACAGCAGTGGGCTCGATTCCCTCTTCCCCAGCAGTGGCAGAAAGTCTAGCCAGCTCAATCCATTCTTCCCAACTAGAAGCAGCATCAGCAATAGGCTCGAGTGTCTCTCCCCAGGCAGCGTCAGCAGCAATTAACTTGGGCGATCCTCTGCCAGCAGAAGCTCACGCACAGGATTGAAATCGCTGATTTCAAAGCATTATTTCTGTTATTTTGTATTTGACTCTCAAATGTGTAAAGCGGATAAATTGTGGGACAACTGTCCATATTTTCTTTTAAATAATTTCTGTAAATGAAGGGAATCTCTTTTGTCCATTTTAGGAGAGAATTTTCTGTAATTGACAAGTGGAAGGTGCTAGGTGGCAGCCCAAAGGGCAGAATTGTAATTATAAATAGATGATAGGAAGAATAGAACAGGACTTTTGGCAGGGAATGAAATTTTGAAACCCATACGAGCTATCTTGTATCGGGCCTGTAAAAACAGAATTTTCTAATAAAAGCCACAGGAGATGGACGTTTGCATAAGAATGATGGATGGATGTCTGTTGGACTACTCTAATGACTTCCGTACTGTAATGTGAGATCGTTCCTACTTTTTGAATTGTTTCTTTGTATTAATGGTTTTGCTCCTTCCTGTGAAAACGACTTTCTCCATTTCATGAACAATGAATGCATTGAATATGAAATCAGGAGCTAACTGCTGATATCTTTACCATTACTGTAGAGTTATCTCTTAGATTAAATGGCTAACTGTTCTTTCTTTAAGATAATTCATATCGGTCATCGTTCATGCCTTTAAATGTGCTCCCTACAGGGATCTTTAGAGTCATTTCAGTTTGTTTATGTTTAGCTCTGTTTCTTTATTCTGTCTACGTAGATTAAATAATTGTTTTGCCTTTTCTGTTTCATGAGCAATAGATGCGTTTCATATCGAATTAGAAGCTATCTTCTAAAGATCTTTATCTTGCTGTAGCTTTACCTGTGAGAATTAACAGCTATCTGTTCTTTCTTTACATTATTTGTTACAGTTTATTGCTCATCCTTTAAACACGTTCCTTGCAAGGATAGGTAGATTTATTTCACTTTCTAGACTTAGATTTGTTTTAGTTGCATCTAGATCAAATATTACTAGGCATTTGCATCTCATTTAAAAGACATAAAATCCAAAAAGAAAGGTGGATCGGGCCATAACCGGTAGAATCGGATTTAAATTCCAAACCCACGGTTGCCGGAACCGCTAACCGGACGGATTCCCTACACCAAACGGGAGGTAGTCTAATTGGGACAATCTCTCGGGGAGAATCCCTTTCTGATTGATGCTACAATATCCGAGGCATCAACACAGTGGTACAATAATTCCTTACATACGTCATAAAAAATGTCTCCTTTTATGGCACTTTATGGGTACCATCCTCAATCTATCACATCTCCCTTAAAAGGAAAATCTAAAGTTCATGATGTGGAAGATCACCTAGAGCACCAACAAGAAGTTCTCCAGTTACTGAAGGACAACCTGGCTATGTCAAAAAACATGATGAAACAACAAGCACATCAACATCAATGGAAAGGAGTTTTGAATAACGGAATTGGGTATTTATGAGGCCGCAACCTTACAAACAAATGTACCTCAACCAACTAAATAAAGACAATAAATTAGCACCCAAATACTATGGTCTTTATAGAGTGTTGCAGAAGATTGGTAGTATGGATTACAAATTGGAGTTCTCTTCATCTTCAAGGGTACACCCAGTTTTCCATGTTTCTTGCTTAAAGAAGGTAATAAGAAGCAATATCCCAATTCAAACTATCTTGTAGGAGATTAATGAAGAAGAAAAATTATATTGGAACTTGATCAAATATCATAAATAAGGACCAAACCACTACGTAATCAGGCTATTACTGAGTACCTCATAAAGTGTAAGAACTTACCAATTGAAGATACGACATGGGAAGTTGATTCCCTCATACAGAAGCATCCACAACTAATCAAGTGTTGAGGACAACCCTTGTTTGAATGAGACATGCATGTTAAGCCCTAAATGTTGGCACAATACCCCCTATATTATGGCTCATTACATATTATTGATGTCACCTTAGGTCTATTAGTGGTAACTGTAATTAGTATTATTATATTAGTTATGTCGGCTTGAGTCTATTAGTTTTAATTGTACCTCCTTGTCTCCTATATATAGGAAGGAGACATTTTCATTCATGTCATCTCAACTTGTCTTGTCTTGTCTTGTGTACTTAATACAATGTATAAGGTGGTTTCTCCCCCAAAGAGGCTTGCTATTCATCTATTTTCTTCATTATTAAGGAGTCCTTTATTCTTTTTGGTCTATTTATGCTATTTTCATGCTCTTTAGAGGAATTTGTTGCTTAACATGTTCTCGGTCTGACAATTATGATAAATATCTAATGATTATTATAACATCATAAGTTGATATTTGATTTGAAGTAATAAATATTGACAATATTTAAATATTTAAAATAATTTATTTTCTTAGTAAGATACAATAAGTATTGAGCTAGTATATGTTAGGATAATTAATACTCCATCCTTGTCCTACTTAAAATTATTTACTTTTTCCTAGTAGTTGATGATGTTATTTTCCCCCTAGTGGCGTATAGATGTCATCTAGGATCCATTAGCTACTTGATGCACCTTGCATGCATGATTTTAGGACCACTAGCGTAAATTCCCTACATTTTGGGAGCTAACTCAGTCATCTGGTTCAGCCCAACTGATTTCCACCCAAGTTCCTGAATCTAGTGGGGGGTTTGAGCTCCGATCACCACTGATTGTGATATAAGGCGCCCCTTTTCACATAATTTGTATGCATAAATCACTAATGCACCCTTCTTGGTCAGTTAATTGATTGTCAATTTAGTTCACTGAGTTTTGGTTGAGTTGAGTTCAGTTTGGAACTAGAGCACTACAGTTGTGATTATTCCTATGCTAGGCAAACTGAGACTCAAATTCTCATAGGAGATTCGAATGATATCCATTGTAACATATTGGTTGACTATACTGATTAAAAAACTTGTGACATATATTTCTGTTTCCATATGAGTTCCAATGGACGATTAATTTTACTGCTCTTTTTATTGAATTTCCATTCTAATTCATCTTTTCTACTCATTCTTTCACTATGAGGTATTCTCAACTCTATGATTTGATGTGATTTAGAATTTCACATGGTATTAGAGCTCAGAGAGTGTAGGTTGAGCAACTGCTTTCAATAGTGCACTAGAAGCCTCTGGATTTCCATAGCAAATCTCAGTGCCATTGCATTGAATTCATTGGAGAAATCCTTTGAGCTCTAGCGAGGTGTGAAGGATCCATATAAAAGTGCCTATTGTCCTAAATCATTGCTCAATAGAATTTTATCTCCAAAATTGAGAGCTTTTTGTAGGATTTTGAAGGTTTTTCATTCCAGCAGTTTCAGTTTGTATTCACTCCAAGAGTTTCACATGGAGAATTCGAATACTCCTTTGTCTCCAAGGATCCTGACCCCGCCTTCAAGTATCTTGATTGGAGGGATGACATGCAGATGGTATTACACAACAAGAGTCTGTACAGGGTCACAATGGGAAGGAGGTTGAACCTCAGGGAGCTGTTGAGAAAGCCAAGTACCTGAACAAATTAGATGAAACTTTTGGTTCCATGTGTATTCATAATACCATATACTTCCTCTTCCATCTTGATGGATTGAAGACACCAAGAGAGGTTTGGTTGAAGCTTGAATCTCTCTTTGGAAAGTAATATGAGCTGAGAGGCCACATTTTGGAAAATGAATTAATTGCTCTTCAACCTAGAAATTTTGAAACCATACAATAGTTCTTTTCTAAATTCAAGTTCCTGGTTATGTAGTGCAAACAATGTGGCATTGAGAATAAGGATGAGAAACTAGTGCTATCCATCCTAAGCAATATTGGTATGGAATTTTCAATATTTGTTTCTATCTTCCATTCTAGTAGATTGTCAATCCCCAATTGGAAAATTCCCTCCTTAGATGCATTCACTGAATCCCTCATCCAAGAACAAGACAAACTAATTCAAATGGGATCCATGCAAGCCTCCAAGAATCAAGCCCTTATGGATGGGGATTCAAAAACTGTGAATGCTAAAGGGAGGCATAGAGGACAAGACAAGAAGAAATTTGAATCCAAACCAAACGAGAAGCTTAATCCATCAGAAGGAACCTCCAACTCCAAGAAGGATAAGAAACCGAGGTTGGAGAAGACCAAGTGTACCTATTGCAATAAAGGAAACCATCCAGAGAGTTCATGCATGAAGAAGAAGATAGATCAACTAAATAAACTTCTTGAACAACACAACATTTCCCTCCCAGAAGGTGCAAGGGAGTATGATTATGGAAGCGAGAGTGAGGATCATGAGAGATTCCAAGTACTGAATGTTGGATTCTCACAATCACAATCCTTCCTCATAGATTATGGAGCCTCCAACCACATGGTTTCCTCTAGAAAATATTTCTCTTCTTTATATCTCACTAATGGTCCTAGTATTCACATGGGAGATGATTCAAATCTCTCTTCTAAAGGTAAGGGCACAATACAACTAGAGCATGGAAAGTTCAAATTTTTTTGTATGTACCTTCTTTAGCAACAAACTTGTTATATGATTGTCAGATGACTCACACAGGTTCACTGAAGAAAGTTATTTTTGGTCTTGGCACAGTTGAGATTGCAGAGATCTCATATGGGAAGCTATAGAAAAAGGAGTTGCAAACCATGCCTCCAAGGCATATGAATTCTCTCACTTTTTCCATACTCTCATCCTTCTAATGATCTAGTTTCAGATTCTTAAGAGGAGGACAAAGATCTTGATGTTGAGTATGAAGTTCAAGTAGATCTAGATCTAGATCCAGCACCTGCTCCCAATCCATGGCCAAGGCCAATATGGGCTCACAAAGTCCTTGAAGACATTGGGAATATAGATGGGGATCCATCTGACCATAGAAGAACTGAATCTCAGTATCGAGATGCAAACCTTGCACTATGTCATACATATCCACTTCTCTCAGAGAGGTGCTACATGACTATGGGGTCTGATCCATAATACTTCAAAGAGACTTGTCATGATGGATCTACAACTAAGTACAAAGCCCAGTTCATTGAAAAAGGATACTCAAAGGTTCATGATTTGGACTACAATGAGCCATTCGATCCAGTAGCAAAGATGGTTTCTGAACAACTCGTTTTGGAAAATATAGCTTCAACACAGTGGGAGGCACATCAAAGGAGAAAATCTAGATCCAAATCCAGATCCATCACCTGCATTACTATCCTACATAGGAGAAGATTTCCTACATTTTTACAAAGATTTTCAGTCAAAAATGTTTTTCCTTCTCTGCTTAGTGGGAAGGCTGTTTGAGTTTCCTGCTGTTCATTTTTTAGGGGGGTATTTTTCCCATGAGTTTTTTCCCATTTCCTTAGTTTCATGAAAAATTATTTTTTTATTATTTGATTGTAAGGGTGACCTTTGGTCTTAGTAACCAGGGCCCAAGATGTCCAAGTTTGGATTAAGGGGGGGTGTTAGGATAATTAATATTCCATCCTTGTCCTATTTAGCATTATTTACATTTTCCTAGTAGTTGATGTTATTTCCCCCCTAGTGGTGTGCATATGTCATCAATGATCCATTATCCACTTGATGCGCCCTACATGCATGATTTTAGGACCACCAGAGTCAGTTCCCTACATTTAGGAGCTAACTCAGTCATCTGGTTCAGTACAACTGAGTTCCACTTGAGTTCCTGACTCTGGTGGGGGGTTTGAGCTTCGATCACCACTAATTGTGATTTAATGTGTCCCTTTTCACCTACTTTTCATGCAGAACTCACTAATGTGGCCTTCCTGGTCAGTTAACTGACTGTGACTTCAGTTCACTGAGTTTTGGTTGAGTTGAGTTCAGTTTGGAACCTCCGTAGCACTACAGTGGTGATTATTCCTATGCTAGATGATGATCCCCTATTTCGATCATCTTTCACCATTATCTAGTCTATATCTTTATATGAACAATCAAGCATCTCAGTGCATTTTGGATTTTCTTGTCATCTTTTTGGAAGCTTATGATCCTAATCTCTCTTAACATCATGTTGATATCTAAGCAAGGTAATCATCATATTATTACAATTATTTTTACATTATCTCAAAGGATTCAAGTTTTATTTTTGAATTAATGTCTGGGCATAATTATCATTCGTGGGTTTAACAGTCACGATCCATCCGAACCTCCATCCGACACTTGTTATGGCACTTACAATGAATATCATTGATTCTCATACTTTCAGTTATACTCAACCAATTTGGCCACATGGATGTTTAGATAATGAGGTCATATATCTCCCATAGAAACAAGTTTTGATTTGGATGCACAGATTCCAAGAAAATTGAAGATCTCTAAAACTGTCAAACCTAGATATTTAGCAGAAAATATTTTTGAACTACCATATTGCACCTCGATTTGTGTGCATGTGGGAGTAGATATCGCTAAACAGTCTAATGGGTTTGAATAAAAACTAGCCAAATACAAAATCTTGAAATCGTTTCACGAAATTCGCAACAGGAAGAGAGATATCAAGGGGGCATTTTGCCAATTTCTGCCAAATCTGCGTTTCCTGAGTTGGTCGTTTTCTGAGTTGTTTGAATGAATTTTTTATTTTGGGGGATTGATATTATCCATTCACCCATGTAATTCATGTATAAAATGGCCTCTTCAGGCTGAGGAGAGGAGATTGTTAGAATTGCAAATGTATTATGGAGTTCTGAACAATGAAATTATGCTCTTGAAACCTGGTTGCTGGTGAATTTTTTGAGTACATTGGTGAATTCGATGGACTGTTCTGAACATAGCTTGATGCGTTGAGTACTTGAACACATTCTGAAACGTTCCTAGGCTATCTATATTGCGTGGCAAGGTCCCACCACAAGAGGTATCATAGACTTGTTTATTTCAATTAAGTAGATTCGAATTTAGTTCATGTTTTGCAGCAGATTGTTAATTTTTTCATAGTATTTTTATTTCATGATAATTGCAGAATTTCATTAATGATTTACAGTAGATTGATAATCGTTTCATAGCTTGTTGATTTTGTGGTAATATTTCTTATCTTAGATCTTTGCACATAGCTCGTTTTAGACATATATATATTTGACAGAGTTCTTTTGGAATAGAAGTAGAAATTATTTTCAATAGTAGATAGATTTGAAATTTGTAGAGTAATTTGTAGGATTAAATATTAAATCAATTTGAAGAGATAGAATGTTAGATGAATAAGAATCATTTCAATAGAAATTGTCTTGCATGTAAATGGTTAGATTAAATCAGGTTTAGATGTTATGAATTTCTTGCAAGTAGAATTGGATCGATGCATTTGAAGTTTGAATCACCCTATATATAATCAAAACCATTGTGAATCAGTTCGAACAATGTTAATGGATGTATGACGAAAAGATAAAATTGAATTCGATTTCAAATGGATAAATCATAAACAAGGGATTAAAGTAATTCGATATGGATATTGATATACTGTTGGAATGGACTAATTCAGACGGTATTCTTAATGAACGCAACACATACTTGACAATATAACATATTGATTAACTCCCTTTTCAGAATTGATAAATTCATTGAAGGATTTGAACAAAGAACTAGATTTATCTAAATCGAATATGACTAATCTTTTGTTTTGGATCTCTTGAAATTCATAATTGCTCTGTTGATCTTTTCATTTTGTAGACTATAGATTTAGCTGTCCCTTTCTCTGAGTTAGAATTTGATTCAGGGAGTGTAGATTTTAGGAAAAGATCTAAGTTTGTCACTTGGTACTGGTTTAACACTCTGCTTTCTGGTTTGGTACATGTTTAACAAATATTATTTTCTTAAGAATGAGCATTTTGAATTCATATAATCATGTGGATTTTGACATTTCTTTTATGATTGGTTTGACATGACACCTACACACATATTTGAACACATAGCACCTACACATATGGAATTTTGGATTGATTTAATTTTATAGGAACTTTTAATGGTAGAATTTAAATATCCTTTTTGGCATTTTCAATTTACCATTTGCACTTACATTTCTATTATTAGTTTGGTTTTCATTTACAATTAAAAATGGTTTGGTGTGAATAGATTTTAGTTTAATTGATTCATGAACATTTCAAGAGAAAAAAAATTGGTTTTCCACCTACACCCAATGAACTTTATTACTTTATTACTTGGTTGAGTTACATTTTATTTAAGTTTAAATATTCTTTCCTTTTCAAGCTAGAATTTAAATTTAATTTCTCTTATTCCTTTATGTTTTGAAGTAAGTATGGAAATATATTTGGTATTGATTTAATTTAATTTCGAAGCTCTTGCATTTGATTCTTTTTGTAGTTTCAATCACCAACAGAAATATTTAAGGTCTAACTCGTAAGATATGGCCTCCTCATAGTACGTTTCTTCCATAGGAGTTGAAGTTATCATTTTATTTGTTTTTGTTTTCATTCTTGGTGTGTGTTTGTTGGCATTAAGATTATGTTAGATTAAGATAGATTAGACCTCAATCCTGCACATACAGTGCCGACACCTCTAAGTCTACGGATCCCGATCGATAATTTAATGTCGTAAATACTATCATATATTTTTATCGACACTAGATAGACCGGGACTCGAATTCTCCTAGGAGATTCAAATTCTCTCCATTGTAACATGTTGGTTGAATATACTGATTAATAAATTATGACACATATTTCTATTTCCATCTGAGTTCCAATGGCTGATTAATTTTACTGCTCTTTTCACTGTAATTCATCTTTTTTGCTCATTCTTTCACTATGAGGTATTCTCAGCTCTATGATCTGCTTTGATTTAGAATTTTACAATAGAAACATACACAATAAAGAACAAATATTTCCAAACTTAATTTTATTGCAACTTTCAGCCTTATACATGATTAAAAAAAAATTATTTAATTGTGTTACAAATTTACACAAGCATCATAAAAAATTATTTAAAGTATAAATAAGAATACCAATATGCTTTATTGAAGTTTGAAGTTAATGTTGGACTAATTTTTAGCATCGCCTTCCTTCATATTTCTAGCCAAAGAACATAACATGCTTTAATCCATTAATTTCCTCATAATTTATAACAAAACCATTCATCATAATATAATAGTTATCGCTTTCCAGAGATTCCTAGAACAATATCAATGCATTCTTGAGTGCAATAATAAACAATGCACTGGATTTGACTCAATATATGATGAATGAAAATAATGGAAACTATGCACATGTTCAAAATTAAACAAATTTTGATACACAATGCATTTACAATACATATTTATTATAGAACATACTGAATTAAATTACGGAATGACGAGAAAATATTAAACTTTTAGGTTTCACAAAACATGGTCCACAAAACTAGCCATGTAAGAGTGATTCACTACCGAATGATAGTTATCTAGTGAATATTCCATCCCAAGCTGGCTTATGAGTCTATAAAGGGAAAAAAAAACAACCAAGAGGTTATATGCTCACTCATCTCAATTCATTGCTCGTATTTTGTAGCCAATATACTCATTGTAGAGCACTATGGGCACCTCTTCTAACCCTCAAGAAACCATGCAAATCTCTTCCAATGCCACACACTACACTAAGGAACTAGGGTTTACTTTCTCTGTTTAAAAATCCCTCTAAAATCTATTTCCCCTTCTAGTTCTCTTTAGTGTAGGAAGAATAGTCCATTCTATTGATTTCCTTCTAGGAATAACTTGATAGGGTAATAATTGGCTCCAAAATAGTCAATAAGAAACACTATTAGGGAAGGGTAATGAATTCCTAAATAACCTAGCATCTATGCTTTCCTACTTCCATCTATCTATTTTCCAGGGTCTATGAATCACTCCTCAAAGTGCTACTTTTGGTTATTTTCAAATTTGGATTATGGAGTTACTATAGTTAACGTAGTACTATGGCACTAGAGAACTTGATGGAGAGAAATAAAATCATCCACAAATTTCGATAAGGATGGGGAATAGAAGGAAGGACTCTCAGACTTTGTCAAAGATGAGTGTACTTTTCCCATTGCCCATAATTATGTGTGGTAGGTTTTGCTCACAAACCTATTCATTCATTCATGATTTGACTTTCTATGTCAAAGGTCATGAATGGGCTTCATTTAAGGCACATGATGGAAAAGATGAAATTTCTTAAGATGGCACTTGTCAATAGAGGCTTACCTTCCCATGGACCCCCTATTCATCTTTCCCTCTTGTGGACTCAAGGACCCCTTGCACGTTCTTTGCTACCATATTGGACCATTGTATATTATATTATAGCCCAACATTGCATTTTTACATAGCGTAGTGTTGCAGTATCATGTAACTCTATTGCGGGATTTGATACAAAGCATATAATTTACATCTTATATATGCCTAGTGATTCTCTAGCCAAGCCTTGGCCCTAAGCTCTATACTAGGAATCCATACAAGACATATTTACAACATTTATATTGTAAGGTCATTTCTTTAAGTTGACATGGCTCAACACCTATTATTATATCCATGCATTTACAATTTATACATGTAATCTAATCTAATGCCTTCCTAGGGAAAAAAATGGGTAATGTAATCCCTTCCCCCATTAAATAGCATTGGTCTTGATGCAATCTTGAGTTCTAACAAAAGTGGGTGTAATTCGTTCATGGCATCCTCTAGCTTCTACATGGACTCATCCAGACCAAAGTGCCCGCATTGCACCTTTACCTATCTAATGGATCAATTCTGAAGCAATGTTACTTTTTTCCAAGGATACACAATGGATCACTCCAGAACTCTCCCGTTAGTTGCACCTAAAATACATCCCACTCAATCACATGGTTAAGATCATGTACATATATCTTATTTATTAAAACATGGACAAAATTGTGAGCTATAATATTAACAATGAATGCAAGTCTATATGCAACTGGTCTTATCCTATCAAGGATTTCAAAGGGATCAACTATAATATCTAGGTATTAGATTGGCACGACTTCCATGATTCAATGAACTCTTCCTTGATCTAACTCTAACCAAGACATGATTCCCAACACTGAATTCCCTATGCACTTTATTCTTATCTACATAGCTTTTCTTTGTGTTTTGGAAAACCTTAAAATTCTGCTTAGACTTGGCAATTTCTTAATACATTTCCTTAAGCATTTATGGACCAAGTACAACTATGCTTGCATGATTATCCCAACACTAGAGTACTATATCTTCTTCGATGTAAGCCTTGAATGGACTCATCTCGAAGGATGCATGGTGCTCATTATTGTATGCAAATCCCACCAAGTCTAAGTCACAAAGAGACTCTTCCAGAAATTGGAAGTGAATTTCATATCCTTGATAGAAATGATTTCCTTAAGTACTCTATGTAATGTGGAAATTTATTTCATAAACATTATTTTAATGCGAACAATGTTATGTGTATATCGAATAGGAATCAAATGAGCAACCGTAGTTAAAGCTCAATTTATTAACCACTATCATGATAGAGTCATGGTATATCGTTTTTTTTTCAATTTACTAATAAATTCCATTATCACTACCTCCCATTTGCATTGTAAAAGTGGAAATCATGTAATAATCATACCGGATATTGCTTTCTTAGTTACGACTGTTTTATAGTAACATGGATGATAAAAAATGACATATTACATATTTTGTGGAAGATTGTTCACTAAAAAAACCTTAATACACCATTATTTAATATACATAAATTAACTACTATTTAATATGCACTCATAATATATTTATAAGCCAATAAAATATAATGAAATGTATAATGTGAATGATTAAAACATATGAAAATATAAAAGTAATAATAAAAAATATTTTAAAAAATGAAATGTATAATGTGAATGATTAAAACATATGAAAATATAAAAGTAATAACAAAAAATATTTAAAAAAAATAGACATTTCCTATATCTAACCAAAAATATTAAACTACATTTACATCTACCTTTGTAAGTTTAAGTTTAGTATGAAACACTTCAATGTGCAAACATGTGGCCTTTTATAAAGGAATGGTATCAAACAATTGAATTAGACGCCGAACAAACACCTGAATCATAAGTCGAACAAACTGTATTGGTGATCCCATGAAACTTGATTGTGAATTATGCTGAGCTTTGTTATAAATTTAATATTTTTTCCCATACATATATTAATATTTTTTTGCACTTTCTTTGCCAATGCGTTTTAATTAGAATGTTTGTACAAAGATATATTATATCTATTACTATAAATTTATTTTAAATTTGGATTTATTAAGAATTGAGAGGGATCCAATTTCTTGAGATGTAATTTTTTATTGATGTATAAAAAAATTAAGATAAAAATTTTTAAAGAATTGTCATGATCATTAGTTTAACATAATATATATTTAATTTTATTAAAACATATGTAAAAACTTTCTAAGTGACATGTTTTATTTATTTTTAATTATTATCAGCATAGATCCATCTTAAACCCATATCTATCAAGCACAGAGAGGGATCCAATTTAATAAGGTGTATTTAAAAAAATAAATTTAAACTCAAGAAATTTGATCTCTCTTAATTGATAGATCTGAGTTTAAGTTTCAAGTTTTTATTTACATTTTATTACTTTTGACAAACGTTACATGTTGCATTTCCCTCATACTATTACTTTTTACATTTTATTACTTTCGACAAATGTTACATGTTACATCTGTTACAAGATCTCCCTCATACTATTACTTTTTACATTTTATTACTTTTGACAAACGTTACATGTTACGTACGTTACAAGATCTCCCTCATACTATTACTTTTTACATTTTATTATTTTCTACAAATGTTACATGTTACATATGTTACAAGATCTCCTCATACTATTACTTTTTACATTTTATTATGTTCGACAAACGTTACATGTTACATCCGTTACAAGATCTCCCTCATACTATTACTTTTTACATTTTATTATGTTCGACAAACATTATATGTGACATGTTACCAGATATCCCCCATATTGGGCTGTAAAGTGCCTCTCGGTGCAAAATATGTCACATTACATCACATCACATCATATCCATGGAGAATTCTAAACACACATCATATCCATGGAGAACTCTAAACACCTAGCTACTCTATGTGTGATTACCAGCAGTGTTGAAATTTAATTTCATCTATGCTCTTCTAACTAATTCTTTTTGACGTGCCCTTCTAACTATTTTTTTTTATGTGTTGAATTTTTATCTTGCCCATCACACAATGTTTTAGTGAAAAAATAACCCTTCAACGACGTTTTATAAAAAAAAATATCATTCAATAATAATTTTTTATTAAAGAATTTAATTTTCAATTAAAATATATGTTTTTATTAAGAAGTTTAATTTCCAATTAAATGATAACAATAGACTCATTTAACCATGTTTTTTGTTGAACAAGTGTGGAAAAAACAATCTACTAACAGTGACATAGACAACTCAAAAGTAACGTGTACTGGCATTATGCATTTAAAGTACATTAAGTGATAAACTTAGAAATAAACAAAACGTGGAACCTAGAATCCTTTCTGAAGGTTAATGTCAGGCCACACGTAATGCAACATGCAAAATTTTGCAAGGTTAACATGTTGAGTCAATAGTGTAATTGACATTATGACATTTCAATTTTCAATTAAAAGATATGCTTTTTATTTAAGGAGTTTAATTTCCAACAAAAAGATAACAATAGACCCATTTACCCATGTTTTTAGTTAATCATGTACTCTAAAAATCGAGGGTGGAACAAAATTAACCTATCAATAGTGACACATACAACTCAAAAGTAACATATGCATGCATTATGAATCTGAAGAACAATAAGTGATAAACTTAGGAAACAAACAAAAGGTGGAACCTAGAATCCTTCCTGGGAGTTAATGTTAGGCCACATGTAATGCAACATACCAAATTTTTCAAGGTAAACATGTTGCATTGATGGTGTAATTGAAATTGTGGCATTATTCCAAAGGACTTGAGTTAAAAGGTCAGATATATATAATATTCCTTTTGTAGAGGAAATTCATTAAAAAAATACATTGCAATCGATATTGTTTATGATATTATCTCCTTCCTTTATCAAAAAAATTTAATAAGGTCGTTTTTCCAAGGTATGGATTGTTTTGGACCCCTCAACTAGTATTGCATGTGAAGTGAAGTTGTCTATATTATTCATCAACTATGTTAAGCAAACATTTCACATAAGTGGAGTTGTCTATATATTATCCATGATGCACTTTGATGAGAATTTGATCAAATAAATTTCTTTCGTTTTGCTTCATTCATAACTCAAGGCATTTAGTTTTCTAATATAGGTAATTCATTTTATTTTAATTTTATAAAATTAGAATAATTATGCAAACTTATGTAACTTGACATAGTAAACTGAATATATAAAAATTCTTCTGGTCAAAACTATTTTGGGGCACAAGTTTTAGAGCCAGTGATGTGATACATTTTTCCATTCAAATTGGCAACCATGGGGTTCAATTTACTTCTCAAGGTGTTTTTGTGGGGAAGGGTCAAAATTAGTACCAACCAGTTCATGGCTTCTTCTTACTTCTTTGGGTCATTCACTTTCTCTTGGCAATAAATGGATAAGAAGAAACCACTTTCAACTTCAAACTTGTTTATAAGCTTCATAAGTAAAAGTAATTGTTTCAACCAATGACCAAGATTACAAGAATAATAAAATATTACAAATTTTTAACATATATCAAATAAATCATTTTCAAGAAAATGTGAATGGATAATTTTTTTTAGCAACAAGACCTATAAATTGTAACTCAGAAGTATTGGAATTGTCCAAAGTGGGATTGGGAGCCTCCCACAGCAAAACCTTGTTTCAATGTCTTTGTCCAATCACAAATGTTAACCCAACTCAATATCAAAATAAGTTGCTTCTAACTTGTGAGGCCCATAACCAAAAAGCAAGCATGTCTAAAATTCCATAGGTGATGCTTGGTAAATTTGGTAGCTCATAAATTGTTGATGCTTGGTAAATTTAGTAGCTTATAAATTGTCAATGCTTCCTCGGTGGATGGGTTAATTCGTTCATTCAAACATAGCTTAAAACCGATGACTTCTTTCGAAAATGGTACCCACCTCTTGACTTTCCTTTGAAGGAAGGGCACAAAGGGTAGGAAAAGACATTGAAAGGAAGGGCACTACCCCATATTGTGAAAACAATAGGCCAATATAAGAAAAAAGAAGAAATTGAATGAAAGCAAAGCCATCCCCATTGAAGCCAAACTTACCTATCTACTTATCAATCAAATGGAAAAGTTTCAATCTTCACAAACCTATTAATAAAAATTAATAACAGTTTGAAAAAATAATTAACCGTCAAAAATACAAATACGTTCTAGATGTGCATATGCCCATCAAATTCATCAAATTCAGACCAGTACCTTTATTTGCTTGCTCTCTTTATTCCGTAAACTTTCTTTGTCAAGTTGCTTTCATGTTCATGTAGTTTATTCGATTACCAGTACCTTTATTTGCTTGCTCTCTTTATTCCATTTTATTTATGAAAGTTACCTTCATATTCCGTGTACTTTCTTTGTCAAGTTGCTTTGATGTTCATGTAGTTTATTCAATTTCAATGCAGGGGATCGATGATTGTCGAGAGATAAGTAGTAATGATATCCTCAGCTCAAAAAATGAAACAGTGAAAACATGTGGCTTTTTATGAAGGAATGTGGCAATAGTGATGCTACAAAACTTGATTGTGAATTCTGAAGAACTTCTTTATAAATGTTTGGAGGGAGGCGCAATATGGATGGAGTGGAGGAATAATAGTTTTTTTTTGGCTATCAAGACGCTGGGAAAACTTGTGTGCTGTTTTGTATTTTTGAAATGGCTGAAGTCAAAGAGTGGCAAGGAATCCGATACATTATGCATCTGCTGATTATAAACTTGGTTGCCTGCTTGGCATGGCTTTCTGGTATTGCCTTTGCACAACTCGAATTGGGTGAAGCTGTAACGGGATCGGTTAGTTTTCCTGAAGGAGCAATCGTGTGCATAGGAAATCTAGCAGTCTTTTTTACAAGCCTCATAAGAGGAAGGCTTGATCTGGAGAATGGTGCCAGGGATGTTCTGGCCACCAACAGAGGCCCCAAGCTCAAGGAGATGGAGATGGGATCTGGACTGACAACATGTGGTGATCGGTGGAATTATAAAGACGCTAAAGTTCTAATGTTGTCACCGAACACGTCCAATTCTAAATCCATCCGGTATGTCTACCATTCACATAATGTGGGGTCCATCCTACTCAAAAGCCTTGGTTTAGATCCTGCAAGAAAATCTAAAGTCGTCACGGCAGAGCCCTGTTCATTCCAGGCTCATGATAGTCTAAATCATGGATGCGGCTGCATTGTATTGTGGACAAAGAAAGAAGAGATCAGAGCGCTGATTGCTCGTAGGATGCCCGGAACATTCAAGCCGCTGTCTGATTCTCTATGCCTGCTGCCATGGGTGTAACCAGGGCCTGTTGCATGTGAAGCAGACTGAGAAAGACTGCAGGGCAGAATCCCCTCAAATACATGCGGAGCAATCCAAATCCTTTCGTTTTACAATCTGCAGTCGTCACGGCCGAGCTCTGTTGTGATCAGTTCCATGAATGCAACTGCAACGTATTGTGGACAGACGAGGAAGAGATCAGAATGATGGTGTCTCGTTAGATGCCTGGAACACTCAAACCGCTATCTAATTCCCTGTGCCTACTGCCATCTTGGGACTGCCTGAGAAGAGGCTGCCATGGCCTGTTGCAGACTGAGGAAGACTCCACGGCAGAAGCCCCTGAAATACATGCGGAGCCTGAACCTGAGCGGCCGTTGAGAGAGAAAGAGTCCAATGCGGAATCCCGCGGTGAAATACATTTTGATGTGGAGGAAACTACGCGGTGGCGGTTGACAGTGGAGGGATCCAAGGCGGAATCCCCTGCTGCAGTCTGTCAAATGCTTGGTACAGTCTATCAAATGCTTGGTTCTCTTCATTGGATGCCAGACTCTCTCGGTGACGGGCGTCGTTGCATCTGCATTCCACTGTGTGAAGCACGCGATGATGAGTGGACAAAACTGATGATAAGATTTCTGAGGTGTAAGAAGTCAGAGTCATGGCTTCGGAAGCCATGGAAAAATACATCGATCTCAGCGGAGAAGTCCTGCAGGGAGTGTACCAACAGTACAACAGTTGGTCCTTTATACTGCCAAGATTGATAGAAGTATTAGTAAACATTGCATTGACTGGTTAATGGTTTTTCTAGCGCTCTCATATTCAGAAGAGTAGTAAGAAATTATATTGTAGGCGTTAGATTATCGTATATAGTAAGTAATGTGAACTTGACATGTTCTATCGGTTGGGGTGTACTTACTGCATGTGAAGGAAGGTATGCCAAACACTCGAGCCCACCCTCTAAACCTACACTTCTTATTATGTTGGCGTTCATGGGCGTTCCATTGCTTATGGACTTTCTATTCTTTATGCATTTTGTACCTGCCATCCTATATTACGGAGTGATAATTGTATTGTTTGATCCTGAGATAATTACGTACTTGGGAGGAATGCTTTTGGAGAGAGTGTACATTGTAGTAGGGAGTGTAATGGTTGTAAAAGGTATGGGTATAGGAAGATGGGTTTATGCTGCTTTTCAAGCTTTAATTTGGGTTAAGTGGGTACTCGGTGACTACCATGATAGAGTGATAGAGTGAATCAAGCTAGCGTAGTAAGTGGAGACAATTTCTATTCCTTTTTTAACCAAGAAATTATGGTGTACTCTTGTGTTTTTATGCTCAATGCTATATTAGCTGGAGTTAGAAGCAAGTGGGAGTATTATTTATCTTAACATTTATCTCATAAATTAATATAATTTTTAAAATGAATTATATTTCCGTTAAAAAAATTGTGTCGTTTTTTTCATTATTTCTTAGTAATTGTTTTCATTTGATTTTTTAAACCTCATTTCATTAGTTTTATTATAAACTCTATCCAAATTTATTTAATATATTAATTTTATTTTTTATTAAATAATACATGTTTGTAAATTAAATATAAATTGAAATAATTTTATTTATTTATTTATAAAATTATAAATTTTTTGATAAATACAATAAATAGTTAGTTCAATAAAATAATTTTAATATATAATTAATAAAACAAATTACAAAAAATAAGAATCAATCCTTATTATTTTTATAATTGGAAAGTATAGAAATTATAACTACAACTAGATTATAAAATATCATGTTAAAAGTAGCATGAAATTGGTAAACATGTTATTTGAATATGCTTGAGGCAATAATATCACAAAAATTTCTTATAAAAAATAGCTTTAAATAAAAGTCTCATTTTTATTATTATGATAAATACATAATAATTATTAAACTTTATTAGTTTGACATTTGGTTTAAAGTAGTAGATATTTACAATGTTTGAATTTTTAAAACAATTGATTTTTATAGAACACATAAAGATATAATAAGTATTAAGTTAGTAGAAACGTATACAATAAGAATGTATAAGAAAACAAATGTTTTCAAACTTAACTTTATTTCAACTTTCAACTTTATATATGATTTTTATGTCCATGAAGGGGATCATATATATATCGTGCGTGCCTTATTAATTTGGGTTTACATGCTATAGATTTTTCCTACTATTATAGTTTAAACTATATGATATTAAATCACATTTTTTAAAATAGGTTTTTGTCAATTGTTATTGGTTGCAGGAGGATGATGTAGTGCTCGATTTTCCCTCCTCAAGAGGGGGCGGCAGGATGACGTCATCCCAGTTTAAATGTTCCTGCATAGACTTTGCATGCATAGTGTAGGTTCTTAATGTTGGTCTTGGATCTCGAGGTAAGTGTTCACCAGGTGGCTTTTGGCATCCCCTTCTAGCCACTTGTGCTAGCCTGCATTCGTTCTCATCCCAACTCTTCCCATCCTCTTCAATGCAGGGCATTGGCTTTTTTCTTATTTTCTCGGTCGATTTTATTTTCCCTTGACTATATTTCACGTTCATACTTTGAAGCCTATTTGGGAACTCCTTCTCTGTTGGTGTTTCCAGTTCTTGCGATTGACGTCTGTTGTTTCCTTTGGTTTCGTCGGTAGTTTCCTGTGTTGTCGAGTTCCACACAACCACAGATGGGAAACACAAGAACGACCTTTGTTCCTAGTCTTGGTGTGTTGTTCGATGATTTTCTGTAGATTGTGTTGTTGATGATTGTTGGTTTCTGGCTTCTCTTTTTACAAACAAGATGATATCCGCGCTCTCGTCTGTGGTTGTTGTCTCTATATCGGGTATTCTCTGGCCTTTGTTTATCGATATTGGCATATGTGTGTTGGCTAGGGTTTTTCCTGACATGTGAATTTTGTTCATGGGATGCGCATGGACAATGCCTTTTGTGGTTTCTATGCTGCGAATCAAAGTTGCTATCATTGTTTTGTTTCTCCGATTTGCGTATCTTCAAACTATAATTCTTGCATGATTTAGATAGAAGCTTTTGTAATTTGGGGACTTCTCATCATAAATTTGTGCGAGTTTTTGTCAATGGGTTTCAAACGATTTTCCTTCTCTTGATTTTTTTTTCATTTCCATGTTACCTGTTACCGAGGCTTCGGTCAAGTAACGTTGATAGTGACCATCGTTTGTTGCTTCTAAGAGAAGGGACGAGTACCATGCCTATAAAATTGTTCTTTGATGTCGGCCCTTGGCAATTCAAACAAAAAAAATCGTTTCGCAGATGGTTAATTGAACCCCTCGCTGTACAAATACTTCCATAGTGCAATAAAAACTATTCACCCATCTGAAATCGAAAATTAGTTGTTTTCCAGTTTGTGTGGTTTCAGGGATTCTGTTTGGTGGTTTTGTTGATGTCGTCACTGTGGTTGTATGTAGTGGTTCTGCGGTTTTTCCATGGCTGAAGCTAGTCTATTTTTATTCCTCTTTGGGCCATTGCATATTTCTACGGCCCATTCTGGTTTGTAGCAAACTTGTTTCATGGTCTTCTGCTAGTCAAAACAAATGTGTCTGTCTTGCTTGTTGCTTTGTCTTTGCATAGATTGCCATGACACAGGGTTCTTTACTAATATTTTGATATATGATGATGTTAAAAAAAAATTACCCCTTTTTCCCGAGCAGATAAATTTGAAACATGATCTTTTTCTTTTGTCGATGGTTCTTTGATAGGTTGAAAATTGTGTTTCTAGTGCTTGTGTCCAAATTTAAAATAGAACCACATTGTCAAAATTTGCGGATTTGTTTTTCTTAAAGGCTTTGTTCCCTTGTTTGAAATCGAATTTGTTTTCATAGGAATTTGCAATTCTTTCTGTCCAATTTCCCATTGCGGAGAGGCTTTTGTAAAAGAGTAATCGCGGTGGAGGAATTAGGAGGTTTTTTTTTGTGCAAATGGCCTTTTCAGAGACGTTTTCGTGAAAATAACAGTCGCTGAGGAGGAAGTTGGAGTCCTCTCTGTCCAAATGGTTGTTTCAAAGAGTGTTTTGTAAAAACAACGGTCGCAGAGGAGGAATTTATACTTCTTTCAGCAAGAGAGTGGTACATTTTTTTTAAAGGGCTATTTTTGGGGAAAAAGTGTTAAATTCTGGTTCTTTGCAGAGCAGGTGAATTTTCCTGCCACATAGAGCACCAACAAACACTAAAATAATCCAAGTGTCAAAAATTCCCAAGCCTAATCTCTAGTGTCAAGAGTGCTCATCGGTGTTGAAAGAACTTCCAAGTGTGTTTATTCCATCAACAGATCCACTTTTGGATATTCACTCTAGATCGTGTCGAATTATCTGAATTGTAAGTTCGTGGCTTGTGTCAATATTGATAATGTCATTTTCTTGCAGGACATCCATTTTAAGTTCGTGGCCTTTCATTCCTCAATTTAATGGAGCGTATTTCTTTCAGATCATGTGCATTAGATTTTGCAGGATCGACTCTCTTCTTCACAAAATTGTTATGGATCTATTGTAACATCCCCAAACTTTATAAAAAAATTAAAAAATTTCTAAGCAGTCTATTTGCTATTAAATTCTATGCGAAAGTATAAAAGTGTATGTTTAGCATCTTTAATTACAGCTTAACTTAAAATATTGAATGCGACACTTATTTATTTTATAAACTATCGTCGATTAATAAACGTGTCTTAACAACAATTAAATAGATATGTATTCATGTGTCAGCAATTAATATGGTACTGTCCATAATACAACATTAAACCTGTGGATTAAGTTATTATTGTATAAATTCCTTATGTATTTATTGATGCTATTATGATATTCATGAATTTGATAATTATTTCTTTTGTCCTTAAATCATTGAAGTAGGACTTTTATTGTTTGATAGAATTTGTGAATTCAATTGTATCTTTGATAAAGATCATACATTCTTTTCATAATGTGATTGAGTTGTTAATTGACGCTTAATACTTCATGTCGTATACAATCTCTCATTATTATTGTTGGATATTTAGCTAGCCATTCTTATGTCGAATATGTTTTTATCTTTTAAAATTGATTATGTGTGAATCCCTTTTTGCTTGGAAAGAGAGTTCTGGTGCAACCTTGGGCTTACTTAGTTATTTTAACTAATGCCTGTTGCACCACTCTGCCCAGGTTGTCTATAGGACTTCACATGCACAAATTAATTGAAGATATCATATAAATCAAGGATTAAGGTTTTAATCCTAACTATACATTTGTTTTGCATGGGATTAATTGTTATAACCCTAACTAAGGGTTGGATGGTCTAGGCCTTCCTATTAAGGTGATGCCGTATCACTTAATTACATTGGTGATAAATAATATAATATGACATTCATTTTTATACCTATAACCAAGGTCTTGGGTGCAAATATGAATTGGAATTCGAGTGGAAAGCAATCATGTTTATACTATATGTTATGGCTAAAAATTGAAATGGTAGTGGGAGTCAGTCAAGCTCATTTAAGAGCCCACGTGACGGTTGGTGGAAAGTTACCATGAAGGGAACATTACCCTAGCTCTTCGCTGAACTTGGCATTGTTAACGTTGCTTGCCCGATGGTTTGGAGAGCCAAGCTCTCTCGGCTGTAATGGCCTTTCTGGCATACCCTGCATAGTTTGTAAATGGTGAAACTTACTTGCGGAGATGATCTAGAGAGAGTTGTAAGTGTTATCATCATGGTGTTGAATGTTTTGGGTTCGGTTGCTAGGAGAAACAATGTTGTTTGTATCAGCCTCATGTCTTGTTCAAGGTATAAGAAATCGACAGTACGGTAATCCTTTTAAATACTTTTGTTTGACTCTTGTATTTTCATAAAATTTTGACTAATCGTGTCTATTTTTTATGGTAGGAGGGTTCCAGTTATTCTTAGGTATGCTCTGGTGTCCTCAACTTTGCAAATGCTAAAGGCATGGCAACCTTGGTGGTATGAATACCATGGTAAGCACTCGGTTTCTCCCACGAAGTCTCCTCTGTCAACAACTGTTATCATTGGTGTGAAATATTATTGTAATCCTTCGGGCATTTAAATGAAATATTAGTTTGTAAGTTTTGGGGTTTGACCAACGTTTTAATAAAACAACTACAATATTCTTTCTTATGCAATTTGCATTTTTGTCTCTGTCGAGACCGTTACTAAATGTCTCTTGCTAATTGATATGGTTAAGTTTTGTCTTGAATCCTTATGGTTGGAATTTGTAAACGTTGAATAGATTACAATCTAGTTACACTACTCCATGCTTTTTCTGGGTTTTTAACTTCTAGGTTTGGAAATGATGCTTATGTAAAGCCTTCTGGCACTATCACTTTAAATGCGATTTGTAACAGGATTTTATGGGAAGAAATATTATTTCAATGGTTAAAAGATGAATGCATAATTGCTTTAGGCCAATACCTAACTTGATTCTGTCTTTAGCTTTATTTATTGTGTTGATTCGGTATTTGAAATATTATTAGTTTCAGTTACTACAGGGTTTAAAACCCTAAACCCTATCAATGTTTTATAAATTCATTATACGTGACTGGGTGAGTTCTTCCTCAAGAGACTCAAACCCTTGATTTCGATAAATATTTCCTTTGATAAGATGGCAGTGCTGTATCCCTTAGATGCCATCGTGATGTTGTATTCATCGAGCTCTGAATTGTTTTGATATATTATGTGTAACTTCATTTGATTGACTATATAATTGTTTTTGGTTACATATATTGTTTCACATATGTCGGTGTTGGATTAACTTTGTTCATATTAATTTGATGAGCCCAGGATGAGTCCTTTCGGTCTTGAACCCTTGTTATACGATTACAATGACTCTGCCATACGAAATTGTGATAATTGTTGATAAGTTTAATACACTGTTTCAAATGTTAACTTGTTACATTCTAATGTTCAAATATTTGATATTTGATAAAACGTGAAGTATACAAGGTTCAACCCTCGACTTAGTTAATATAGTTATAGTGTAAGCTAGTTTACAGGGTTTGACCCTGAACCATCCTTTGAACTTAAAAGAAAACTTTTTGATTAAGATAGTATAACATGTCGATCCCTTACGGGGATATCGAGCAGTATCGAAATGATTTCATTTTTTATTAGATGTGCTATTGTTAATGCAAAAGCATTACTCGGGATTTTAAGAACTCTGTTTTCGATTGATATATACAATAATTTTTGTTTAGGAAAAACGATACCTGTAGGGGTTTATCTAGTGATCTCAAAGATGTTTATTTTTATAATCTAAAGCATCATACTTTTATAAAAGGAATATGAATTCGACACATTATGCTTCTAAGAGATTTTTTTTAAAACTGTGTACTATGATAGTATAATACTTTGTTTATAAAAGATGCTCTATTGAACTGAAATATTATAATCTATGGTTCTAAGTTGATTCTTGTACAGTTCCATAGTAGTATAATGCTTTTGTTTACATTATATGAAATGAATGTATAGCTAGGGTTTGTATTTGTATTTCTGTGCAAAACCCTATGTTGTTTTAAATATAGACTTTGTTGCTAGGTTATTAATGTCAACTGTTTGTAAATAAACAATACATATATACTAATGAGAACAGTAAACAATAATGAAATCTATATTTGATATATTATACAAATTTATTCTTTTGCATAGAATCTTCATATAATCTCTAATCTCAGTTAATTAAACATCTTCTTGTACTAGAGCACATCACCTATGGTGAAAGGAAAAATACAGGAAGAAATTTATAATCATTCATTCTATATTTTTCAATCTATTCATCCATTCAATGTACTTCAATAATTTATCAGTTCAAAAATCTATCATCTATAACAACTATCTGTTATCTAAGATACATCTGGAAATTATGATAACATATAAACATTTTTCAGAAATAGATTTAACAGTTAAAAGTAAATAACATAAGAATAATGAAGAACCTGTTAACCAATAGGGTGGACAAACACCCAAAGATGATCGTTTCTCCCAACCTTCTCCAGAAAGCAGCCAAGATCACTTGATTTTGGATCCCTGAGCCTGTTCACTGAAACACTAGGAAGAAGATTATGTGTAGAATCAAGACACTCAGGTTATACTTCAGCAATCAAGAAGACTTGCATACAACCCACTCATATGTACTTCAACAATCATGAAGACTTGCATACATATCATACTCATGTACTTTAGCAATCATATAGACTTGCATACATGGCTCTACCTCTGCACTCAGTAGGAATAAAACAACCTTACTCTGCAACTCATTACATAGCTTCCCCTCATCGAATCTCTTGTGTGCTCAGTTCTAACACCACAAGGAAAAAAATTCTATCTCCTCAGAGAATGTGTGAGCTCCTGCTCAAATTCGATGGCTATATAAATATTTCCTAGGTCTTTTGGGTTAGTTTTGCATTCAATGATCCATTAGCTCAGTTCCACCATACTTGGGGAACATGACCACATTTTAAGGGAAGTTGTCCCATAACAACAACTAGTAAGTGAGTGCAAATGCTGCCACTTGTCCATTGCCTTCTACACCAGATTCCATTCCTCCTAGTGGGTTAGTGAACACTCTTCAATAGTCCCTTTGGGTGGGTGAGTGTCTCCTTTTTTAATTTATTAAATAATAATATTATTCATTTACAGTCATCCTTGACCATCCTTGGTCATTAATACAAAACTTTACAATAAAAGTTAAAGTAATGTTTTTCCACAAACATAAAATGATTCAAGTACTATGTAGGTTACATCTACGTCAGCTACATCCATTTTCTCAACATCAACCTCATAAATCTCATCAAATAGAAATACAAGGAAACTCCATCTATTTACTCACACATCATCTAAGGAATTGACCGAACAATTCATTGGTCTTTATTTCATGATTCCTATCCAACGCACTCAATACTAGGAAATTTGGCTTGTTGCAGATCGAGTCACCCCTCAGCTGCAAAGATGTATCATTATGTTCAACTAGAACCAAGGTAAATTCAGATACTTGGAAAATCTAGCCTAAAGTTCTAGGATAATCTAATAGAGCTATGCAGGACTTAGAGGTCTTTGCCACTAGACATTATTGATTTGAAAAATATGTGAATGTTGGTTATTATTGAAGGCATTGAATATTTAGATTTTGGTTGAAGGATGAAGCATAATTAAAACTACATGGTGTTCCTATCCTTTCATACATTTTCAAACAATTTCCTTATGCTTTCCAAGTTCTGCAATTATTTTAGTGTTTAGAAGATCCGTCTTGAAATGCATCAAATATGCCATTATTTTATGTTTGGGGATCATAATCAACATTTTGAATTTTGGTTTCTATTTTTTAATTGATCTACATATTTTAGAAGCACAATAATGACCCAAACATTGTCCATTGATGCACTTGAGTTGAGGGTTGGTTTGAGTTTCTAATTTTGTTTTAAAAACATTGTATGGTAGTCGATGTCCAATTTATGAATGTGTTTTGTGTTGCATGTTTGCGAGTATTTGTGGGTTATTAAAAAATATTGATGTTTCCTTTTGAAACAAATCTTAATGCTCAACCAATTGATTTATCTTTTTGAAATTAGATTTGTCTTCTTGTTTACAACTTAGTGGTATTCATTTTCCGGCTTTTGCATTAGACTTTCTAACAATGGTTTATGATACCAAAAGGGATTATACTTCACAAAATTACGAGGTTCACAAAAAACGTATTCATTCTACATACACATCCCAAATCCATTTTAGGAACACATTTATTCAAGGTATGTATGTTTTCCAGTTGATTGTTGTCTATACCCACCTAGAGTAGATATAGCTCCAGGCCTTTCTAAGAAGAAAATTTAATGATTCCCATAAAAAGTCCTTAACAAAAATTAATTGTAAAATGCAATCAAGTAAGCTTGACAATACAATGTTGGACATATTTTGAAATCCTAATGTGTAGTCGTTCGGTATTACTTGTATGTTCAATATTTAAAGTTAGTATTTGAGCATGTATGCAATTTATCTACTGGTTTCAGATGAAAGAGTGCTTGACTGGTATATATTCATTTCCTTGTATTTACCAATAGATGTTTCCTACTAACTCGGGCTTTTCAACGCAACAGTTTTTGTCTCTTAGAAAAGTTGGGCCTTCCATTCCACATTGTTTTTCCCTTGTACTTGTTTTCACTGCAAGTAAACGATGCACAAACTTGATCCATATTACTAGTCTTAAACTATAGTGTTGCACTTAACAGAGTAGGCTTGTATTTCACAACTCTTTCCTGTATGTACCATAAATCTTTGTGGTAGGACTCTTAAGCATATGATTGCTTAGAATATTTTAAAGTACTCTTTTTCCAGATTGTTACATCACTACATGTCTTTTTGACATTTGGAAAAACTGGATGATGATGACCTTGTAATGTCTTCACATTAGTGAATTTCTCTATAAAGGTGTTGAGATAGGATGCCGTGCTATATTATTTATCATAAGATTATTGAGAGTGCTTGGTAAAATACTTCTCAAGAAAATTGTTATTGGTTGAGAATTGAATTTTATTTATTCAAGTTCATTTTAGGCAAAGAGACTAATTTGGGTGGTAGCTACTTGATGGACAAACAAATAAGATATCATTCACATGTTTGCTTTGATGTTTACAATTATTTTATTTTATTTCTTGAAGATGTTTTTTTTATGTTTTTTGGGAACATTTTTGAAATATAGTTTTTTTTTTCTATAAAGATATAAATATATTTCGTTGACAATTTTGTAAAATTCAAATTATTGAAAAAAACAAGTATATCTTTTCAGAGAATTTGAATTTAAAAATGAAAATATTATAGACATATTTACCTTTGTGGATGATATATTAGTGATTTGTTTCAATCTTCATATTGTTATGAGTGCCTTGAAAGAGGTAATTATTTCATGGATTTTGTTTCAATTGCATATTTTATTATGAGTGGTATTGGTGCGTATGAATGTAAACAAGGTCACAATTTTTTTATTTTATTTTTGGTAAACATGATGATAATGTTGAATTCTTTTATTTGGGTCTAGAGAAAACTCTTTTGGGAAATGTTGGAAGAATTTATAAGGATGAGACATTTAAAAAAGATTGTGAAAAATCTAAATAGTCCAGAGAAGTATAAGATAAAGACAATTTAAAATTTATAAAATTGTAAAAAGTTTTATTGTAAACAGATTTATTTTATTAGGTTTTTAAACAAAATTTAAGTTTATTGATTGACAATCTCCAAGATTCTTGTTGTCATTTCTAATAGTGTACAATATTATAAATAATTATGTCCAACATTCTTGTTATTTGTTAGGTTTTTGAACAAAAGTTAAGTTTCTTTGTTGATTATCTCCAAGGCACTTGTTGTCATTTCTAATAGTGTACACTATATTATCATTTCTAAGAGTCTACATTATTACATTTTAAGGGGAAAAAAATGATTATCTCTAGGTTTTTTTTTTATCATTTCTAAGAGTGTACCAAGTAAAAAAACACAAGTATGAACCATTATGAACAAACATCATTACTCAAATTGTTTGTGTTGATGTAGACTAGAAAATGTGACTCTTAAACTTTCCAACTTCAAGCAAATAAAGTAGATGGAAATGTCGAGGACATTGCCACCTTGTGGTTCTTAAAAAAAAAATTAATAATAAGAATAAAAATGTGCTTTATTAAAGTTTCAAGTTAATGTTGTACAAATTTGTAACATTTGTTTTTTTCCATATTTCTAATCAAACCCGATTAGTTATAAAAAAACCATTAATCATAATGTAATAGTTACCTCTTTGCATGGAGGCCTATAACAATATAAATGCATTCTTGAGTTCAATAATAAACAATGCACTAGAAACAACTCAAGATATGTTGAATGAAAATAATGGCAACTGTGCACATGCTCAAAATTCAACTAATTTAGATGCACAATGCATTAACATTACATATATTTATTATACAACATAGAATTAAATTGCAAAAATCAAAAGTAATGGTTAAACATTTATGTAAACGCATATTTCTTGTCAAACTATTTTTGAAAGGGTTTTCAAAGAAGATATTTTTTGCAAAAGGAGGTTTTTACAAGGTATGTTTCTTCTTATTTTTTCCAAAGGGCACATTGAAGGAGTTTTTTTGTAAGGCATTTTTGTAAATAAGTCTTCTTCTAAGGCATTTTTGTAAATGATTTTTTTCTCTAAGGCATTTTTGCAAGGAGTTTTTCAAAATAGTTTTTTTCTTAGACATGTTTGCAAAGTGGTTTATGCAAAGAATGTTTCTTTCCAAGGAGGTTCTTTCCAAGGGTTGTATTTAAAGAGTACTGTTTATTCCAAAGTATTTTTGCATAGAAAATCTATTTTTCTTTCTTATTTCTTTGAAAGGGATTTTTTCAAAGAGTTGTTTTGGTAAGGTAATTTACAAAGGGTTTTTTTCCAAGGTAGTTTTGCACTTCTTATTTCTTTGAAAGGGGTTTTTTCAAATAGTTGTTTTGCTAAGGTATTTTGCAAAGGGTTTTTTTTCAAGGTAGTTTTGCACTTCTTATTTCTTTGAAAGGGTTTTTTTCAAATAATTGTTTTGCTAAAGTATTTTGCAAAGGATTTTTTTCCAAGGTAGTTTTGCACTTCTTATTTCTTTGAAATGGGTTTTTTCAAAGAGTTGTTTACTCAAAGTATTTTTGCAAATGAATTATTTCTTTACAAGGGTTTTTTCCAAGATATGTTTACAAATAAGTTTTTTCCCAAAGTATCTTTTCCTAGATATTTTTTCAAAGAAGTTTTTTGTTTTTTGTTTTGTTTTGTTTTTTTGTTTTTTGTTTTTTTTTCTTTTTTTCTTGTGGTTTTTACAAAGAAGATTTATTTACAAGGTATTCTTATTATTTTCCAATGGGTTTTTTCAAAGGTGATTTATTGTCAATGAGTTCTTATTTCTTTCCAAGAAGGTTTTTTTCAAAGAAGATTTCTATTGAAAGAGTTTTTTTCAAAGGAAATTTAATTCCAAAGAGATCTTCTTCAAAAGACTCTTACAAGATTTTTATAAGGTGAAATAAATTTTAGCTCATGTTTTTAAATCTTAATTTATTTATTCTTACTATAAAGTGACGATTCTTTAATTTATCATCTATGGATTAAACAATCATGGGAAATAAGAGAAAACGTAAAAAAAGGGTGATCGTAAATGTGATGATGATGCTAATAGAGAAAAACAAAAAGTCAGATATAATGCCAAATAATAAAGGGTTGCCGAAACGGAATAGAGAATTATTGAAGATATAAATACAGATTTACATGATAATGTTGAGAAAATGAAAATTGAAATAGAGTACAAGAAGAACAAATTGAAGTTGAAGAGACCATTGTTGAAGATGTAAATAGTGATTTACATGCTAATGATGAAGTCAATATTGAAGATCAAGTTCAAGATCCAGAAATTGGACTTGGTATGTATATATCATATATTTTCCAAATTCATTTTTTTTATAATGAATTATATTTTTGGATATATGTTAAATTAAATTTAACTTGATGTATATGTACTTTCACCATTGATGATGAAATGTTATAAGACATTGATTGCGATAAATATGGAGAAAAACTACCAATACATGTTGCACGATATCGTGCTACAAAATTTTATGATGAAGTTCTCAAGGATTACTCAATAGCAGGACAAGCATAGATTTTGAGATGTTTATTAGTGTCCAAGAAGTTAGAAGGTGCTACATCATTATTGGGTATTCACAAGGCGACAAAATAGTCGAAATTGAAACATAATGTGATAGAAAATATAGGTGATGCAATAAAAAAATGTGGAAAATCTAGGAAGAAAGATATCCATGCTACACATAAAGCAATTCATACAACAATTGTTTCAGCTAGTGCTAAACAAAAGCGTTTGACAACAGAACTAGCAAAAGCAGTTGGAACATCAAGAAAGACATTATACAAACATAGCAAATTCAAAATGCAAATAGATGAAAATAATGAACTTGCTTGCTGGGCAATTATTTATAGACAACCTTACAAAGATAGAATGGGAGCAGGTGTTAAAGATATTGTATGGGAATATTGATTGGAACATGCTCGAGTTTCACCAAATTCAAGAGATGTGATACGCAAAAGAATATCACGAAATGTATATGAAAGCCAACCAAAACATATAATGGACATGACACAAGTACAATTGTTCAATAAATTCAAGGAAGATCATCGTGGAATTAATATATCAATCACTACATTTGTGCAACAAAAACCATGGTATGTTAGACCTATTACTATACGTGACACATGTTGTTGCCGTTATCATGTGCAATTTCAGTTATATTATGACACGTTTCTTGAATTTGGTAAAATGTTTTGGACAAATTCACCACCTTCGCCCACAATATGTGTATTCATATCTCAAACTCTATGTGAGAGAAATCACGATGAAGTATTTTATAATAAGAAATGTGTCAATGGAAAACATTGTCATCATTGTGGAAATCTGGTGTTATTCCACAATAAATATCCTATCGATAATGATCAATCGTTGTCAAATGTAAATGTTGATTAGAGGAGATACAAATACATCAATTATACTACAAGTTTTAGTGATTCACATTTTAAAAGAATTGATTTGCTAGAAGATAAGATATGCATGACAGATTTTCTTAAAAAAATTGAAAGTGAAATTTATAAATACACCCAACATTCACATAGAGCACGATGGCAAGACCTTCAATTCAAAAAGTCTCGTGAAATTTCCCCCCCGGAACAATTTTGTCTATGGTTGATTTTGCTGAAAACTATACATTTGTTGCACAAAAAGAGATACAGAGTGAATACTATCACTCTGACCAAGTTTCAATATTTGTCCATGTTGTATATAGACATTCTCAACAGGATGTTGATGGCATTGAAAGCACATGTGACAATAGAGATGTGATTAAAGAATATCACTTCTATATCAGCGATGATCGTACACACGATACACATTTTGTTCAACATTGTATAGAAAATATTTTCTATGATTCACTAAAAAAACGTGAAGTTAAATTCAATGAACATTGGATATTGTCTGATGGATGTGCGGGTCAATTTAAATCTTCACGATCATTTTTTTGGTTATGTCGACTTCATAAAGCATTGAACATTAAATATCGCTGGAATTTCTTTGAAACTGGACATGGAAAAGGTGAACATGATGGTGTAGGAGCATGCGTAAAATGAGCACTTCGAAGATGGAAAATGAGCCATTCTTCTGCACGATTTCATTCAGCTGCAGAGGTTGTCCAATGGTGTCAATTAAATCTAAGCCATGATTATAATCAACAATCAAAAGATGTGCGCAGGGATGTTAAATGTTATTTTTTTAATTTATATTATTTTTTTTATCATTTCTAAGAGTGTACCAAGTAAAAAAACACAAGTATGAACCGTTATGAACAAACATCATTACTCAAATTGTTTGTGTACATTCATTCTTAACATTTTAAGCGTTCAAGTGACAATTCTAATTCATTCTTAGGATTCAACACTTTCCCAACATTCATTCTTACCATAACATTCATTCTCAACATAATATTCATTTTTAACATTCAGCATTTCCCAACTTTAGATTGCACCTATATCAAAAATTTCAAACATGTTCATTCTTAACATTTTAAACATTCTTGACGCCTCCCATTCATTCTTTCCCAACATTCATTCTTACCATAACATTCATTCTCAACATTCAACATTTCCTAACTTTAGATTGCACCTATCCAACGTTCCAAAAATTCATTCTTAACATTTTAAACATTCATGCAAAACATATTCTAAACATTTTACCAAGTGGCAAATATGCTAAATAATTAACATGTACTCGTATATAATTCAATAAAAAAGTTCATGAATATGTGAGTTCAATGTACATATGTATAATCCAAAAATAAATACCCTCGATGTCCAAAACAACTACAATATATATATATATATATATATATCAACAAAAACAAGAAAGTTTGGACCACTATCCATAAGTCTGGACCACTATCTTCCACTAGGGGCCTTCCCTTGGACTCAACCTGGCCTGCAACATGTATAAAAACAAATTATGAATATCATAAATTATTTAAACAATTTTAAACTAAATTCAAAAAATTAAAATATTAAACTTATATATGAAAGAACAATTAAATTATTAAAAAAGTTGTACATCAAATTCTCTGAATGCATGTCCACCACTTTCTTCCACTAGAGTCTTCCCTTTGGCTCCAAAGGATCTAAGAGAGTCAAGCTGCAACATGTACAAAATAAATTTATGAATCCAATAAAGTATTTAAACAATTTTAAAATAAATCCAAAAAATATAAAATATTAAACTTATATCAGAGATCAATTCAAGTTAAACAAAATTACCTCGGTGCCAATATCCGCATTCATCAAAGAACCTACATCTTCACCCCCAATTTCCATATGGTCTCTCCCCTAAAATTTAAATTTTGTTAATAAATAAAACATAGTGGAAGCAAAAAATAAATTAAGCAATTAACTTAAAACCAAAACAAAAAAATTAAAATCATTAGCTCACAAGAGATGGTAAATCATCTAAAAAGTTCGATTCTAAAGAAACCTGCATGGATAAGTCAAATTAACAATAAGGTACATTGACATTTATTAAAATTAAAAAAAAAAAAGATAAATTATCAAGTTCAAGCATAAATATTATAATAAATATACCTCTCCAAGATGCTCTTCATTTTGACTAGTGGAGACTCGAAAATTATGTGCATTCAACATTCTAGAAAACTGCAAACAAAATACATTTGCTTAAAAAATTCAATTCAAAATGAATAAAAGATCAAATAGATTGTCATAGCATAATCAACAAACCTCTCCCATACTTGATGTGTCATTGGATAACGCATTTGAAGCTATGTCGCGACAAGACATGGCATTTTATGCTCAATCCATCTACCTCATCATTCGTTTTGTAAACAAAATTTTGATGGATAGTAGCATGAGCTCTCTCTAGACCCAATCCCACTTCTACTCCAACAAGAGCTGACGCTAAACCATCACCAACAGAATCCCTTGCAGTTGTCCCAAGTTGGGATGTGGGCTCCATCTCCGATTGTAATGCCACAACCCTGGGTGGGCGAGGTATCTCGGGTGGAGGTCGAAGAGTTGTAGGGTCTCTAAGAGCACCTTTTCAATTATATATTTGACCATTTCCAACTCCATAAAATTCAAAAGGAATATCAGTATAGTTTGGATTCATACCTAAAAAAACTCTGCATAGAAAAATATAGCAAAATAATTAGGAACCTCATCGTTCCATGGCAATCGACCATAAGCTGCAATGAACCGATCATATATTAGATGTGCAATTGAGGATGCTTGAAATATTGCACTTTCAACATTTTTTGCTTAAGGCCTTCTTTGAAATTAAACATTGAATTGGCATGTTCTTTGGTCACTCTCTCCTTCACAACCTCCCACTTGTCTGGACCCATAACTTGTTCCCTTCGCCTCCGCCTCAAATGAACAAAACCATTCGTAGTTGGTCCGAGTTCCTCATATGCATCAATGAATTTTTGCAATGACCCCAAAACAATCTCTAGACTTTGTCTGCTCTCTGGAGGGAGATCCAAAGTAGAAAGATCATTGTTCAACTTGTCGTAGTGGGATCTACAACTTTCAAGGATAGTTTGTTGCACAACAACTTCCCATGGAAGCTCATCAAGTAAATCAGACGGATAAGTTGATATGGGTGTACAACCCTTAGCTAGTGGAACATATGTCATCCTAGCTCTAAGAGGATCTTCAGGACCCTACTCTGGACCCACACCTATTCCATCATCTACAATCCTATCTTGATCTTCCTCTCGCTCTATCGAATTACGCACATCTTCTAAACCTCGCTCTACTTCAAATATAGCCGAAGTCAAGTGTTTAACCTTGTCCAAACATTCGAAACAAACAAAAATACAAATTATACATGTATTGAAACATTAATGTTCATACCGACAGAAGGTTGAGATCAACACTCTCCCACAGAAGATAAAGGGGAATAATTTGTACCCCTATCACCTTGTTGGTGATCAGATGACTATGACCCATACAGTAAACTCGAACCCCGAGGTGAATTTGACAACCTTCGATTACCAATTGGGACACCAACTCTCGATGAATGTGATGACCTCCTATGCTTTCGCTTTGAAGACTCCACTCTTTCCATTAGATATGATATCTAAATTTACACAAATGTCAACTCATAACATATTGAAATTTTTTGTAAGTCCCTCTTTCTTTCCTAATTCTAGCGTAATTAATTAACTGAAATTCCTACCATCACTACTATTGCAACATAAGGATCTATTTAATAATCATTTCATAATCAGATATAAGATATAATGCAGTTAATTCAAGTAGTATAGTAACCTTACAAATTTTTCATCCATCACATATGATTCCATTATATATCTCAATAACCAAACATCACACGATATATATATATATATATATATATATCCACTTATTATAAGAATCGTACTTTATTTATAAGAAAGAAAAATAATGAAGGATTTACAACACTATATGACTCTTTATATATTTTTCAACTCTGTTCATGAGCAGAGCTTTTCAACTCTGTTCAAAATTCTAGCAGCAATGATGTCTTTCCATGTAGAATAATAGTTGTTACATTGATATCTTTTACGGTTTAACTGAATCTAATTTTATATGTTCTGCTATCGCTTTTCTTTATCAATAGTTAGCCATGTATACAGTATTTGTGATAGATCTGTCTAGAGATTCTTCTCCTCACAAGGTATGGGAAAGAAGCATCCAAGGATCCTAAAAGGATCAGAGTCAGTAACATTAGGTTTAGGACTCAGCTTGGAATCGATGATAAAGCCTAGATGTGAACTAGAATCCTGGCAAAAAAAAAAGTTTTTTTTTTATTTTTTTATCTTAGCTTTTAATTGGTGTTATTGGAGGCTATCCAAAATGGTCTACATATGTTGAAGTGTTGAAGTTGTTCCTCCCAACTTTTGTTATATCTCAGGATATCATCTAGATAAGCAATTACAATTTTTCAAAGATGTATATGAAGCCTGTCCTTGCTGAGTTGAATGTTTGTGGAGCATTAGTCGGTTCAAAAGGCACTCCCACCCATCTATAAAGGCTACGTTTTGTTTTGAAAGCATTGTTTGAAACGTCTAATGATTAATTTGGTCTCAATGATATCTTCAAGCAACATGAACAGATTTTTTCAAATCTGTGTTCATGAACAAAGTTTTTCAACTCTGTGTTCATGAACAGAGTTTAAAAACTCTGTGTTCATGAACAGAGTTGAAAAACTCTATTCATGAACAGGAACATAAAATTTAAATGTTAAAAAAATTAAACAATTTGATTTTAATTCTGAAATGCAAATATATTTTTATTAATTTTTTTAAAATAAAAACCTATCATGTAAATGCTTAATCAAATATCTCAAAATCTTAAACATTATTTCAATGACAACTATATTTATTGACAATCCAAAAATTTGAGAAAGGAGGCATACCTATAAACCAAATTCGCAGTCAACAAATTGTTGAACCAAACACAAACACCAATGCCGTACCAGAGACAACCACCAACTCACTGGACGAAAAAAATTTCCTACACACATCAACAAATTGTATTAGCAACAAAAAACTATAAAAATATGAAAACGAAACAACTTAACCTCAAAACATACCTGAGAAATTGACGAATTATCAAATCCATGCCAAACATAGAACACCAACGCTGCACCAGAGACAACCACCAACTTGCCAAACAAATTGACCTGCACACATTACCAAATTTTAAGCACACATTAAAAAAATGAATTCATAAGAATACATTAAAAGAACAAATTGGAAAAAACAAAAAAACAAAAATGAAAACGAAACAACTAAACGAATTGTTACCTCAACACCGAAGCTGTTAACTCCACGTGGATCAGACAGGGAGCGACTATCGAATGGAAAACGACGAGTTGGGGTTGGTGGGATCGTCGATTGGAAAACGGCAAGTTGGAGTTAGGGTTGGCGGGCTCGTCGACGAACGCAGGGTCAGGATGGTGTGGCTTATGGCAAGGCGAGGTGTGGCGAGAATCCCTATCATGCAGGGTAGCGAGAAGGCATGTAAGCTCGAATGCAGGTGGCGAGAAGGCCTATCATGCAGAATGGAGAGCTTGTCGACGACCGCAACACAGCTCGAACGTGGGTCCACAAGCGGGGTCCAGAAAAATACCAGCAGAGAATGCCGAACAGTGGATGAAGCCAGGATTTTATGTAGGAAACGTGTTCAGCCGAATAAGTATTCGGCCGAATAATTGTTCGACCGAACAATTATTCAGCTGAATAAACTAACACACCCGAAATTTTTTCCCGACGGACAGTGCCTCGCACACACTTCGAGGATCCCCGTTAATTTAAACGGAGAACTGTTACTAGTTATTTAGCCGAATAACTTATGAGTTATTCGATCGAATAATGACAGTTATTCGACCGAATAACATTTGTTATTCGGCCGAATAACTGTTATTATTCGGTCGAATAACATTTCTTATTCGACCGAATAACTTTTATTATTCGGCTGAATAACCTCCGCTACGTCTTTTTGACACTTGATTCTCATGGAAGTGTTACCCACCTTCACGTTTTCACCTGTTTCACATGGAACTAGTTATCTAAGAGTGATTCACCACTGAATGACAACCATCTAGTGCATATGCCACCCCAAGCGAGACTATGAGTCCGTTGAGGAAAAAAACCAACCATGAGGTTGCAAGCTCACTCACCCCAATTTATTACTCTTTTGTTGTAGCCAATATACTCATTATAGAGCACTTTGGGCACCTCACCTAACCCTCAAGAAAGAATGCAACTCTCTTCCAATGCCATACACTGCACTAGGGAACTAGTGTTTCCTTTCTCCGCTTAACAATCCCTCTATAATCTCTTTTCTCCTCTAGTGCTCTTTAGTGCAAGAAGAAGAGTCCATTATATTGATTTCTCTCTAGGAATAACTTGATAGGGTAATAATTGAATCCAAAAGAGTTAATAAAAAACAATATTAAGGAAGGGTAATGGCTTCCTAAGGAACCTAGGAAAGTTTTCTCAATATTTATCTAAAGTCTTTAATATACATCGATCGATGTATATTAATAAGGATTTTTGAGTTTTTATTATAATAATAATTAGCAATCCATATTAATTAATAATAATAACAATTATTAATAATAATAACTAGTGGTCAACCATTGGTAAACCACCATTTGATCAACTAATTGGTTGATATTTGTTGACCATTAGTCTAACAATGGTCAACTAATGGTAAACCATTAGTTGACCATTTGTCAACCATTGGTTGACATAGGTTATGGTCAACCAATAATCAACCATGGTCAACCAATATTCAATCAATGGTAAACCAATGTCAATCATGGTAAACCAATAGTTAATCAATGGTAAACCAATGTCAACCATGGTTAACTATGTTCAACCAATGCAACCATGCTCAAGTAATAGTCAACCATTGTTTAATCAACCATTTATTAACCATTGGTCAACCATTGGTTGACCATTAGTAAACCATGGTTATCCTTTGGTTGACTATGGTTGACCACGGTTGACTATGGTTGACTATGCCTAACATATGTTTACCATTGGATGAATATTGGTTGACCATGGTTGACCATTGAATGACTATTGGTTGAGCATTGGATGATTATTGGTTGGCCATTGAATGACTATTAGTTGAGCATTGGTTTTGGCTTACCACTGGTTGACTATGATTGAATACTAGTTGACCATGGTTTATTATGGTTGACCATTAGTTGACTATGGTTAATTATTGGTTTATTATGGTTGACTATTAGTTGACCGTGGTTGAGTTTGGTTATCTTTGCTTGACCATGGTTGACTATTATTTGACCATGGTTGACTATGGTTTACCATTGGTTGACCATGGTTTACCATGGTTGAGTAATGGACACTAATGTCAACCATGGTAAATCAATGGTCAACTAATGCAATCAGAGTCAACCATAGTTAACCATGTTCAAGTAATGGTCAACCATTAGTTGATGAACCATTTGTTAACCATTGGTCAACCAATGTCAACTAATGGTCAATGAATGTTGACCAATGGTTGACGATTTGTTAACAAATGGTCAACCATTTGTTAACCATTGGTTGACCATTCATTAACCATGGTCAACCAATGGTCAACCATTGGTTGACCATTGGTTAACCATGGTTAACTATGGTTGATTATGGCTAACATTGGTTTACCATTAAATGACTATTGGTTAACCACGGTTAACTATTGGTTGACCATTGATTGAATATTGGTTGAGAATTGGTTGACTGTTAGTTATGGTTTACCATTGGTTAACTATTAGTTAACCATGGCTGAATATTGGTTGACCATGGTTCACTCTGCTTTACTACTAGTTAACCATGGTTTATTATGGTTAACTATAGTTGACTATGGTTGACTATTGGTTGACCATGGTTGACTATGGCTAAATATGGCTGAGTTTGGTTGATAATGATTGAACATTGGTTGACCATGGTTGACTATTAGTTGACCATAGTTGACCATGGTTGACTATGATTTACCATGGTTGAGTTTAGTTGAAAATGGTAGACCATGATTCACTTTGGGTTACTTGGGTTGACTTTAGTTGACCATGGTTGACTTTCGATGACTACAGTTGGTTTTGGATGACTTTGGTTGACCATGGTTGACTCTCGATGACTACAATTGGTTTTGGATGACTTTGGTTGACCTTGGCTGAGAAAAGCTAGCCAAAGTTAACTATGGTTGAATTTGTTTTTCCATAATTAACTATTGGTTAACCTTGTTTGAATTTTGACTATGGTTGAAAATGGTTGACTTTAGTTGACTATGGTTTAATTTGGTTTAATTTAGTTGAATTTGGTTTATTATGGTTGAATATGTCAACCAATGGTAAACCATAGTCCATAGTGCTCTTTAGTGTAGGAAGAAGAGTCCGTTCTATTGATTTCCTTTTGGGAATTACTGGATAGGGTAATAGTTGGCTCCAAAACTGTCAATAAGAAATAATATTAAGGAAGGGAAATGGATTCCTAAAGAACCTAGAATCTATGCTTTCCAATTTTTGTCTACCTATTTTTCAAGGTCTACAAATCACTCCTCATAGTACTAGTTTTAGTTATTTTCAAATTTGTATTATGGATTTCCTATGGTTAACACAATATGGAGCTGGAGAACTTGAGGGAGAGAAATAGAATCATCCACAAATTCTGATGAGAAATGGAATCATCCATGAATTCCTATGAGGTTGGGGAATGGAAGGAAAGAATCTCACTCTTTTCCAAAGATAAGCATAATTTTTCCATTGCCCATAATTACGTGTGGTAGGATTCCTTCACCAACCCCTTCATTGATTCATTATTTGAATTTCTAAGTCAAAGTTGACAAATGGGATTCATTTAAGGAACATGATGGAAAGCTGAAAGTTCTTAATATGACACTTGTCAATATAGGCTTATCTTCTCATGGCCCCCTCATTCATCTTGCCTTCTTGTGGGCTCAGCGCCCCCTTTTTCTCTCTACTACCATTTTGGACCATTATATATTATATTATATTCCAACATTGCATTTTTGCATAACATAGTGTTGCACTATGGTAACTCTCCCACATGGTTTGATACAAAGCATATTTACATCCCATATATGCCTACTGATCCTCTAGCCAATCCTTGGCCTTGATCTCTACACTAGGAATCCATACAAGACATATTTAAAACATTTAGATTGTGAGGTCATTTATTTAAGCTGACATGGATCAACACCTATCATTCTATCTATGCATTTACAATTTATACATAATCTAATCCAATACCTTCCCATGTTAAAAAAATGGGTAATGCATTCCACTCCCCCATTGAATAACTCTAACCTCGGTGCAATCTTGATTTCTAACCAAAAGTAGGTGTATCTCCTTCATGGATTCATCTGGATTCCACATAGCCTCATTGAGACCAAAGTGTTCAAATTGCACCTTTACCTATATAATGGATCAATTCTAAAGCAAAGGTACTTTTTTCAAAGGATACATAATGGCTCAATTTGGAACTCTCCCCCTAGTTCTGCCTAGAAAACATCCCAATCAATCACATGGTTAAGATCATGTACATATTCCTTAAGTAGTGAAACATGGAAAACATCGTGATCTCTAATATTATCAATGAATGCAAGTCTATATGCAACTAGTCCTATCCTATTAGGGATTTCAAAGGGATCAACCACAATATCTAGGTGTTAGATTGGCACAACTTCCAAGATTTAATGAGCTCTTCCTTGATCTAACTCTAAGGAAGATATGATTCCAAACAATGAATTTCCTATGCACTTTATTCTTATATGCATAGCTTTTCTATGTGTTTTGAGAAACCTTAAATTCTACCTAGACTTGGAAATTTTGTGATCCATTTCCCTCAATCTTTATGGCCCAAGTACAACTATGATCACGAGATTATCCAAACACTATTGTACTATATATTCTTCCACGTAAAGCCTCAAACAGACTCATACCAAAGGATGCATGGTGCCCATTATTGGATGCAAACTCCACCAAGTGTAAGAAATGTTCCCACTTGAATATTTGTCTTTCCCATATATGAAAACCATGTCTTCAGTCACTTGAATCAACCACTTATTATGCTCATGTTTTTGTGAATATTTGTAGGTAGAGCTAAAAAATTTATTGGTGTCTAAATAATCAAAGAGATGTTGAGTATGATTGTCATTGATATCAAAGAAGTTGATTAATGACAAAGGAAAAGTATAGCAATTCAGTGTAAATGGTCGACGCCATATTTAGTCGATGCTTAATTCTGGTTGGCTCTTAAACTAGTTGAAAATGTCGAAGCGAAAAGTGGTCAATAGTCATATAAAGTTAGTCGGTGCCAACCTCTTATATTATGGTCGATTCTTTGTGAATTAAGTCAATAGTCGACCTCTTGTCGACCTATTTTCGATTGGTGCTTACCTTTTGTATTATGGTCGAGTCCTTGTAAATCAGGTCAATAGTCGACCTCTTGTCGACCTATATTTGATCGATGTCGGCCTCTTGTATTATGGTCAAGTACTTTTATATTAAGTCAATAGTCGACCTCTTGTTGACCATTGTCAGTCGAGTCGGAGTCAGAGATGTAGTCGGCAAGTTGGAGTTGGAATCAGAGTTGTCAGTCAGAACCAGAGTCACGATTCGGAGTCACAGTTGCAAAGTCGGAGTTCGACATTAGAATGAGCAAGTCAGATTCGAAACAGAGGAGTCAAGTACAACATTGGAATCAACAATTCAGAGTTGAAGTGGCAGAGTCAGAGACACTGAATTAAGAATTTAGTTTTGATGTTCCGACTCCCGACATTGGAATCGACTAGTCGGAATCAGAACATCGAACTCGGAATCGATGGCGAATATTGACATATTGTAAATCAACGAATAATAAAGTCGGAGTCGACATGTCGGAGTCGGGGTTGCAGAGTCGCAATTTTTCATAATCACACTATTAATTTTCCAGGTTAAAACAAAGAGGTAATTTCGAATTAGTTTTATTAGTGAAGGGTCACGATGAAGATTTGTGACTATTAGGTGAAGAGGCACGATTGAGGGTCTATAAAAAAGGCTTTAATTCTTCAAATAAAGTGTCTCTATACATTGTTGAATTTGTCTTAAAAGTGATAAAAATTTAAGAAATATCTAAATACTGATTCAACCCCCCTCTCAGTATTACTTGATTTTCCAACAATTGGTATCAGAGCAGGTATCTTCACTAAAGTCTAATCTTTTGAAGACAGATCTTTTATCACTATGGATCAACAAGGAAAAATGTCCTCCAAGGTTGCACTATTCAATTGTGAGGATTATGCATTTTTGAGTGTTAGGATGAGAAGTCATGTAATGTCTATTGGACTAGAAGTTTGGTTATTTGTAGAATTAGAGTATATATATCCAAAACCTCCTCCCACAGATCTTGAAGGAATAAAACAATTTGGATACAATGCAAAAGCTGTTAATGCAATTTTGGTTGGATTAGCCAGAACAGTCTTTGCCAAGGTGATGCATTGCAAAATAGCAAAGGAGATCTGGGACAAATTGAAGACCATTTATGAAGGAGACACCAAGGTAATTAAAAGGGAAAAACTCCAAAATTTTAAATCTCAATTTGAAAGTCTAAAAATGAAGGAAGAAGATAACATTTCAAAAGAGTTCGAGAGAATTGATGAAAATGTTAATGCAATTCAAGGGCTAGGAGCATAATTGGAAGAAATGGAAATAGTTGAAAAAGTACTTAGATCGCTTCCAATGATTTACAATCCTAAGATTTCCACCTTAGAAGATAGAGAAAATCTTGACAAGCTCACCATGGATGAACTATATGGGATCCTCATAGCTTATGGAATGAGGATTGGACAAGATAATTCTCAAAAGAAGGGAGCATATTTTAAAGCATCAAAACTAGCTAAGAAATCTAAAACGAAGATTCAATCAAAAGACTCTAATGATGAAGAAGCACTTCTTGTTAAAAATCTTAAGAAGGGTACTGGTAAGTACAAAGAGAAATTGCCCTTAAAAATTTTCAACTGTGGGGGAATTGGTCACTTTGCTTCCAAATTCCCTTATCACAAGCAAGAAGGAAATGATGAGTGGCTTGAAGACTTCAAGAAGAACAAAAGGAGTTTTAGGAAGAAAAACAAAAAGAAGACATTTTACTCCATGGATGACAGTTGCTCAGATAACTCTACTGAAGATGAAGAAGCATATGTTCTATTCATGGGAATAGAGAGCGAAAACCCTAAATAAAAATTAGAAGGAGTGGTATATCTTGAAGCAGAGCTCATAATTTCTCTTGAAGAATTAAGGAAGTATAAAAGGATGTACAAACAATTAAAAACCAAAGTGACAGAGTTTGAAGAGAAAAATTATGATACGGAAAGGATCATTGCTAACTTAAAAAATCAGCTTCAAGAAGCTAAAAGGGTTGAAAACAGTCTAGAACAACAAATCAAGAAAAGAGAGCAAGAATTATAGAAGTTCGAAGCTGAAATGGTCTTGCTTAGAAAGAATATTGATGAAGAATCATTTCAATCAAAGTTTAAGAGCTACTCAAAAACTCTAGATGACATCCTAGGTTGCCAAAGATCATCTAGTAATAAAACAAGATTAGGTTATGACAAAGGAATAAAGTCAGAACAATCCTCTTCCACAATACAAGATGGAAATAAAAGGAGTTATGCTACTGTACTCAAAGACATATGTGAAAAGGAAGATAGTAAAAAAATTGCTTCTTTTCAAAATGAAAGTAGGACAGGAAAAATGCCAAGAAGACCAATGACAATAAAAAATGTGAAACTCTTTTTGGGTAATTGTTATGTCTGTAACAATTTTGGGCATAAATCATTTGATTGTAGGATGTACCAAAAACATAATCAGAAATATCCCTACATAGATAATTCTAGTGATCTTCCAAAAGGCAGAAGTCAAAATTATTTTGCACCCTTACAGAGGTATGACATAGAATGTTACAAATGTGGTAACTATGGGCATATATATAGAAAATGTAAACCAATGATTCCTATTGAAAAAGGAGCCACAACTAAAGAAAAGGAGCAAAGAAAGGCTTGGAAAAATATAGAAGATGTGAAAGAAAAATGTTCAATAGCTCTATAGGACACATAAAAGAAAAATCTATGGCATGTGGATAGTTGATGTTCAAAGCACATGACATGATACCCAAGCAAGTTCATAAGTCTAAAACGAGATCAAAAAGGAAAATTCGGTTTTGGAGATAATTTATCTTCTAAAATATTTGGGGAGGGTACATAGGATCTTAGAAACAAGGTTAAAGCAAAAAATTATCGACTAGTAGAAAAATTAAAACCTAATCTCCTAAGTGTGATTCAAACTTGTGATCAAGGTCACATTTTCATATTTGATTCCAAGAAATGTGAAATCAGAAAGAAAAATTCAGCAAAATGTATTGGGATTGCTGTGAGAACTCCAAGCAATGTATACATCCTAGAAAATGAAGAACAATGTTACGTGAGTCAGACTGATGAAAGTATGATGTGGCATAGAAGGATGGGGCACTTGAACTTTGACATTATTGTAAAAATAAGTAAGAAGGGATCCGTAAGAAACTTGCCAAAGATCATAAAACCTCCAAACTACGTTTGTAGACATTGTCTTCATGGGAAACAAACAAAATCAAACTTCAAGATCAAAGAGCATACAACATCACAAAGATGGGAAATAATTCACATTGATCTCTGTGGACCTACAAGGACTAAAAGCATGCAAGGTGAGAATTAATTCATGTTATTCATTGATGATCATACAAGGATGACTTGGGTAACATTCCTCAAGGAAACATCAGAATCCTTTGTGAAGTTTAAAATTGTTAAAGCACTAGTTGAGAATGAAACAAATCTCAAAATTAAATGTCTAAGGTCAGACAATGGTGGTGAGTTTACCACAAATGAATTGAATGAGTTTTGCAAAACTCATGGAATTAAAAGGAATTTTTTAGCCCCAAAAAGTCCTCAACAAAATGGAGTTGTTGAGAGAAAGAACATGATAGTCTAAGAAGCAGGCAGAACCATGCTTAATGAAGCTAAAATTCCAGATAGCTATTGGAGAGAAGCAATATATACAATTGTTTATATACAAAACATAGCAGAACTTAGAGTAAATAATGAAAAAACTCCTTACGAGCTATGGTTTGGCAGACCAACATCAATCAAGTACTTTATAGTCTTTGGAAGTAATTGCTACATAAAGATATATGATGCTTATCTTGGAAAATTTGACTCTAGGACAAATGAGGGCATATTTCTTGGATATTGATACACCAAAAAGGAATACCGATGTTACAATCTAAGGTCACACAAGATCATAGAAAGTGCAAGTGTAATTGTTGATGACATTATACCGAGAAAAATAAAAATTCAAGAAAATGAGGATGATGAAGAAACTGATGGTGAAGAGAAAGATGAATATTCTCAAAAGGAGGAGTTTCTAAAAGAATAAAAGAAAGATGAAGATTCTCAAAGGAAGGATGCTTTAGAACAAGAAAAATAAGATGAAGAATCACATGAAATTGAAGATGAAGACTCTCCTAGATCTAATACAAAGACTCCATCTAGAAGAATTCAAAAGAATCATCCTAAAAATCTAATCATAGCCGACAAGGATGCATTAGACAGTACAAGAAGAAGACTGATGTTTCAAGAACAAGCATTAATCTCGTTATTTCAGCCAAAAACATTTGCGGAAGCTAGCAAAAATAATGATTGGATCAATGCCATGATTGATGAGTTGAACCAAATAGAGAAAAACCAAACTTGGGAAATTGTCCCAAGACTGAAAGGCATGAAATGTATATGTAACTTCGGAATGTATTTCATCTGTGTATTTCATATATATTTATTGTGCCCTTATAAGAGATGTGTTATTCCTCTATAAGTAAGTGTGGTCATGTGGATTGACAAGTGTCGCAAGTGTGTGTACTTGCCGATGGGTTATTAGGCCACCATGTGTGGGGTCGACCCTGAAATATATATATTATAATGTGGATGTACCTATCTAGACAAGTCGACCCCATAAGGTCACTAGGAAAACAGATTAGTATAAATAGAGATAAGGTGATCTCTATTTAGATCATTCAGAAAAGTACATCTCTCTCACTCAGAAAGTGGCGCACTAGTGAGGCAGAGGATCATCTGCTATTAGGAGACTATCTCAGTGTATTTTGGTTGTACTTTGGTTGAGCCATTGCTCTCTCTATCTTTGAGGAAGTTGTGGGGTTTTTCACCTTAGGGTTTTCCCCACAGAAACTCTGTGTCTCTTGTCTCTTATGCTTTTGATTCTTGTGATGCTTGTCATACTTATTGTGATTGTCATGCATTGATATATTGTATATGTTATTCTCTCAGTAAATATCCTAGAGTATTGTGAATTAATGCTCAAAATTTAACATGGTATTAGAGCTAACCTGAGAAGAAGACATTTTGCAGTGATGGAAACTTGAGTTTCTTGTTTATTGGGTTTCTCTCCACAGATTTTGGAAAAGCAGTATAGTAGATTGACTCTACTCATCAAGGTGCATCTATCTGTCCAATCAGAATTCAATTCTGAGCATTTTCAGATTTGGCCCTAAAAATTAGGGTTTCCACAAAAATAAGAATTTTTTGAATCTAAAGACACAGCTGGAAGCTCCTTGCAAAAATCGAAGTTTAGAGCTCTTTGGCTGGGTAGATCTCTGGGAAACTCAAACCCTAATTCAGGGCTCTCCCCAGTGAACCCAGGAGGACAAAAAGGAAAATCTGAAGGGTAAAACCTTGTTGATCTCAAATTCTGAATGCACCAAGCTGATCAACTCATCAAGGCGCATCTTTCTATCCTCTCGAAAATATGAAATTCACATTTTGAATTTTTAGGGTTTTTCTGACAAACCCTAATCCGAGACCAGATCCAGTTTTCAGCATTTCAAGTGGTAAGACCTAAATATTTTCTATTTCCATTTGAAGTACTCTCTAAAATGTCTCACCACACCAAGCTTGAGGATAAGCTTGAAGGGGCTGATAACTTCCGAGCTTGGAAGTATAGGATTGGGTTAATCCTGGAAGAGAATGAGTTGGACTCATATATAAAAGAAGATATCCCTATCCCAGAGGATGAAGAGGCTAAAGTATTGCATAAGAAGAACTTGGTCAAGGCAAAGAGAATCATTGCTGATTCTATCAAAGACCATCTCATACCCCATGTGTCTTCTCTAAAGACACCCAAAGAGATGTTTGACTCTTTGACCAAGCTATTTGAAGGGAAGAACATAAATCGGAAGATGACCCTGCAGAACCAATTGAAAGGAGTAAAGTTTCAGAATGGAGAAACCATTCAATCTTATTTTTCAAGAGTCTCCCAGATCAAGGAACAACTAGAAGGAGTGGATGAAATGGTAGAGAATGGTGAAGTTGTCATGACCACTCTAAATGGCTTACCTAGGTCATGGGACTCCTTCATTTAAGGAATCTGTGCAAGAAAGAAGTTGATTTCCTTCAGTAGACTACGGGAAGAATGCTCACAAGAAGAAGCAAGGCTTGTGGCACTAGAAGAAAAGATGGGGAATGAAGATCAAGCTCTCATAGCTCACACCAAGAAAGGGAAGTCCAAGAGAGAGCCATCTCACTCCAAGAAATATTCACATCACTTCAAAGAAAGAAGAATATGCTTCACCTGTAATGAGAAAGGACATATTGCCATAAATTGTTCCAAGAACAAGAAGGACAACAACAACTCTAACAAGAAGGAGGGCGGCAAAAGAAGGTTTCATGCTCATGCTGTTGAGGATGATGAACAACCCAAGAAGAAGGCTAGGGCAGAAAGTGATGATAAGTCATCAAGTGAAGAAGAGTATGTTCTGATCTCTGCTCTCATAGGTACCATCTCCCATGGTTGTAATGATTGGTTGATTGATAGTGGGGCTTCCAAACACATGACTGGGTTTAAAGAATCTTTTGTGAATCTATCTGAACATGAATCACCCCATAAGGTGAAACTTGGGGATGATTATCAATACCCAATCAAATGAAGTGGTGAACATAGATGATATAGTAGTGATTGGAGAGCAAGAGGGAGGTTTGTATAAATTGAAGGGACAACCTAAACATGCCATCGTACATGAATCCATGGATCCAAGTGAACTTTAGCATAGAAGACTTGTTCATATGCACTATAGGGCACTTCCAATTGCAAGCAAGGCTGTAGAGGGTCTTCCTGAAATCAAGACCAAACATGAAGGTGTTTGCAAAGGATGTGCAAAAGGTAAGAACATTAATAAGGCTTTCCCAAGCAGTGAAAGCAAGGGAAAAGACATCTTGGAAATCATCCACTCAGATGTATGTGGTCCTATGCCATCCAGTTCTCTAAGTGGGTATGTTTACTATGTCTCATTTATTGATGACTTCTCTAGGAAGACTTGGGTATACTTCTTAAAGAACAAAGATGAGGTGCTTGATAAGTTTAAGGAATTCAAAACCTTGATGGAGAATCAAACTAACAAGAAGATCAAAACATTCAGATCTGACAATGGTGGAGAATTCACCTCAGGTGACTTCAAGAAGCTTTGCAGTGATTCAAAGATTAAGAGGGAGTTGACTGCTCCTTACAATCCACAACAGAATGGAGTTGCAGAATGGAAGAACAGAACAATCATGGAAGCAGCAAGAGCAATGCTCCATGACCAGGATCTACTTATGCATCTATGGGTAGAAGCAGCTAGAACAGCTGTATCAGAATAGAACACCCCACAAGATATTGGACAACAAGACACCAGAAGAGGTCTTTTTTGGTAAGAAACCTGAATTCATCCATCTCAGAATATTTGGTTGTCCAGTATTCACTCATGTCCCAAAGGAAAAGAGGAGCAAACTAGATCCTTCAGGAAAGAAGGGTATCTTTGTGGGTTACAGTGAAAGCTCGAAGGCTTACAAAATATAATTTCCAGGGTTCAAGAAGATTGATGTCAGCAGGGATGTGACATTTGATGAAAACTTAGCATTCATCAAATCAAGGAAGGCACCGATCAAAGTTTATGAAGAACCTAAGAAAACTAGATTTCAGGACACTACTGTGACTGAAGCAGTTCCAGAAGTTGTTCATGAGTTTGAAGATCCGTAAGAACCTGTAGATCCACCCCGTGAGGATAACTCTCACAAGAGGAAACCTGCATGGGCTAGAGAGCTCATTCAAGATGTAGAAATATTTGGCATTCCAGAAGAGGAACACAGAGCAAAGAAGAGAACCAGATCACATACCATCTATGTTGCTTTACTCTGTGACATTATGAACAAAGAGCCTGCTAGTTATGAAGAAGCAGCGGAAAAGAAAGAATGGAAGGATGCCATGGTTGACGAATATCAATCAATATTGAAGAATGATGTTTGGGATGTTGTCCCAAGACCTAAAGAGAAGTCTGTTGTGACTTCCAAATGGATTTACAAAATCAAGCATGCTGCAGATGGCAGTGTGGAGAAATACAAGGCAAGATTTGTAGCTCGTGGCTTCTCTTAGAAAGAGGGAATAGATTATGAAGAAAATTTTGCACCTGTAGCCAGGTATACTTCCATCAGAACAGTACTTTCCCTGGCTGCAGCGATGAAATGGAAAATACACCAGATGGATGTCAAGACTGCTTTCTTGAATGGTGTAGTTGAAGAGGAAGTATATGTGGAGGAGCCACTCGGTTTCGAAATACATGATAGGGAGTCATATATGTGCAAATTAAAGAAAGCCTTGTATGGCTTGAAACAAGATCCCATAACCTAGTATGGTAGGATGGACAGTTTCCTATCTAGTTTGGGCTTTACTAAGAGTAAAGCGGATTCCAACCTTTACTACAAGGTTGAAGAAGGGAATCCTGTGGTCCTACTCCTGTATGTGGATGACTTATTTGTAACAGGAGGTGACAGATTGATTGCAGATACTAAGAGGAAGCTTGCTGCTGAGTTCGATATGAAAGATTTGGGAATGATGCATTATTTCCTAGGTATGGAGGTGTGGCAGAGTGCAGGTGGGATCTTCCTTGGTCAAGGGAAGTACACAGTAGATATCCTAAAGAGATTCGGGATGATGGATTGCAAGGCCATGGCCACACCTATGGAATCGAATCTGAAGCTTCTATGCGATGCTTCATCTGAGCCGGTTGATGTTTCTATGTATCGTCAGATGATTGGGTCCTTGATGTACCTGATGAACATGAGACCGGATATTTGCTTTGCTGTGAACACATTGAGACAGTTTCTGATGGATCCGGGGAGTGTTCACCTGGTTGCTGTAAAGAATGTTCTGAGGTACCTGAAGGGTACAGTGGATTATGGGCTCAAGTATGAAGTGAATCAAAAGTTTAACCTGCAGGGTTATGTTGATTCAGATTGAGCTGGCAGTGCTGCAGATAGGAAGAGCACATTTGGGTGCTGCTTTAGTATGGGATCAGGTGTGATCTCTTGGTTTAGCAGGAAGTAGTCCTACGTAGCACTGAGTACAGCTGAGGCAGAGTATGTTGCATCCTATTCAGCTAGTTGTGAGGCAGTATGGCTACGGAAGCTATTGTCTGAGTTATTTGATCTCCCGTTGGATGCTACTGGTATCTTCTGTGATAACCAGAGTTATGTGAAGCTGTCTGAGAATCTAGTGTTTCATGACAGGTCGAAACACATAGAGATCAAATATCACTATATCGGGGATATGGTGCAAAGAGGCGCTGTGAAGCTCCTGTATGTTGCGACAGACGAGCAGATTGCAGATGTGTTGATGAAGCCACTATCCAGGGTGAAGTTCGAGTACTTCAGGGAGACGCTTGGTGTTCTTTAGATCGAGGACACTTTGAGGAAGAAGTGATGGACACATTTGCTGAAGCCATTCCAAGCATGTTGGAAGGAGGATCCTTCACATGGCTATGGATGTAAGCGCTGGATGATGAGCATCAGGAGGATGTTCTAGTTTCTTCTTTGTATGATCAGTTGGATCATTTATATGTATATGTATGTACGCATCATGTTGGATGCTGGATATGATCAGTTGGATCATTTATATGTATGTATGCATCATGTTGGATGCTGGATATGATTAGTTGGATTATTTATATGTATGTACGCATCATGTTGGATGCTGGATATGATCGGTTGGATAATTTGTATGTATTTTGTATATGCATCATGTTGGATGCTTGGACCATGTATCAGGTATGATCAGGTAGATCATGTATGGATACATTGTGTGGATCATGTATCTATGTATCAGATGGATACACTGTGTATGATGATATGTATCAGGTAGATACTTGGTGTGCATCAGATGGATGCATTGTATGATCAGGGTGATCGTGGATGACGAGCTTCTCCATATGACATGCAGCAGGATGTTGCAGTGATGATAATCAGGATGATCATGTGTACATCAGGATGATGTATGGTGAGTATCAGATGATACTTTGTGGCCGTGGATCAGGTTGTGTAGATGAGCATGTCTGGGAGATCCTATAGGTCAGAGTTGCGTACCCATAACAGCCTGGGATGCTCTTTCGAGACATTGCTCTGGGAGGACATGTAATTTGTGCCCTGGGAGATCTTCAGGTCGAAGTTGTGTACCCATAACATCCTGAGATGCTCTTGCGAGGTTTTGTCCTATGGCATGTAATTTGCTCCTGAGAGATCTGGACAGGATGAAAAAGGCCTCAGATGCTTCAGCCAGGTTTTGCCATGACCACATGTAATTTGCTCCTGGGAGATTTGGACAGGATGAAAAATGCCTCAGATGCTTCAGCTAGGTTTTGTGGTGGACCACATGTAATGTGCTCCTGGGAGATCCGACAGGTAGAGCTGTGTGCTCGTAGCAGCCTGGGATGCTTCAGCCAGGTTTTGTGGTGAGATCACATGTAATGTGCTCCTGGGAGATCCGACAGGTAGAGCTGTGTGCTCGTAACAGCCTAGGATGCTTCAGCTAGGTTTTGTGATGGGTCACATGTAATGTGCTCTTGCGAGATCCTATAGGTAGAGATGTGTGCTCGTAATAGCCTGGGATGCTGCAGCCAGGTTTTGTGACGCACGTAATAAGTCCTGAGAATTCCACAGTATGGCTAGTAATGATGAAGACCTGCAGGTGGTGGGCCTACATCCAGTATGAAAAAGGACTGGCTCTGTAGAACTTCCTATGACGAGTAGAGTCAGAGATTGGTTGAGATAGCACTAGCAGTGATGATGACAATGACGATGCATCGATGACGATGATCCCGAGAAGAAGACTTGTCTAGTAGATCTGTGTCGAGAAATACCTTCCTAGTTAAGAGGGAGTGTTGATGTATATGTAACTTCGGAATGTATTTCATCTATGTATTTCATATATATTTATTGTACCCTTATAAGGTATGTGTTATTCCTCTATAAGGAAGTGTCGTCATGTGGATTGACAAGTGTCACAAGTGTGTGTACTTGCCGATGGGTTATTAGACCACCATGTGTGGGGTCAGCCCTGGCATATATATATTATAATGTGGATGTACCTAGCTAGACAAGTCGGCCCCATAAGGTCACTGGGAAAACAGATTAGTATAAATAGAGAGCAAGTGATCTCTATTTAGATCATTCGGAAAAGTACATCTCTCTCACTCAGAAAGTGGTGCACTAGTGAGGAGGAGGATCATCTACTACTAGGAGACTATCTCAGTGTATTTTGGTTGTACTTTGGTTGAGCCATTGCTCTCTCTATCTCTAAGGAAGTTGTGGGGTTTTTTACCTTAGGGTTTTCCCCATGGAAACTCTGTGTCTCTTGTCTCTTATGTTTTTTATTCTTGTGATGCTTGTCATACTTATTGTGATTGTCATGCATTGATATACTGTATATGTTATTATCTCAGTAAAGATCCTAGAGTATTGTGAATTAATGCTCAAAATTTAACATATTATTGGGACCAAATGGATTTTTAAGAACAAGTGTAATGAGGATGGTCAAGTCATAAGAAACAAAACCAGACTAGTATGCAAGGGATATGCTCAAATAGAAGGTATTGACTTTGGATCAAATTTTGCACCTGTGGTAAGACTTGAAGTGATTAGGATGTTTTTAGCATTTGCATGCTACAAAAACTTCAAAGTATACCAAATGGATGTAAAATCTGTATTCCTTAACGGACAACTTGAAGAGGAAGTCCATGTTGAACTGCCTCAAGGTTTTCTCTTATCAGAAAATAGAGATTATGTTTGTAAACTAAAAAAGGCACTCTATGGCCTCAAACAAGATCCAAGAGCATGGTTCTCAATACTAGACAAATACTTGAAGCAATAAGGATATAGACGAGGGGCCACTGATAGTAATCTCTACATAAAGTTTGAAAACAAAAACATGATAATTTTTCTTGTCTACGTATATGATATTGTGATGCACCTGCAACAATTAATTAACAAGAATATGCGAAATAGCAGAAATGACAGAACTCAGAATCACTTTTAGATTGATCACAGGCCACTTCGATGGGGCAACCTCCTTTGAGCAAGCTCAATACAATTAACTTCACGGTGCCTTCATAGGTCTCAACACACACTTATATACTAATTCTAGGTGCCAATATTATGGGTCAAAACCATGGGCCGTTACAAACTATGGATCAACAATACTACGGGCGACTTACAAAGCATATGCCCCAACAACAATAACATAAACTATTGATCAACAAATACTACGGGACGACTTACAAAGCATATGCGTCCAACAACAACATACTAACAAAGTAAAGACATGGGTTCCTAACATCCCCTCCCCCTTAAGAAAAGCTTTGTCCTCAAAGCTTTAGATGTGGAAATTGTTGTTGAATCTGAAGGAGTGTTTCCCATGTAGCATCCTCTGGTTGCATGCCATGCCCTGAATTAAGACCTCTTTGATAGAGCGAGAGCAAAGCTGATGCGTGTGCCGATTGAGGATGGCCTCTGGCTCCAAAAGGATGGATCCTTCATTATCCAGTTCGGGTAAAATTGTTTGTCCACTGATGTTGGTGCCAAGAACTTTCTTCAGACAAGAGACATGAAAGACTGGATGAATGTGGGAAGAAGGAGGAAGTTCCAATTTATAAGCAACAGACCCAATATTCTGAAGAATCCGATATGGCCCATAGAACTTTGGAGCGAGCTTATGACGCACTTTGAGTTTCAAGGATGATTGTTTGTACGGATGGAGACAAAGAAAAACCATATCGCCGACTTGAAAAGTGCGCTTAGAACGGTGCTGATCAGCTTGTTGCTTCATGCGATTTCTTGCCATGTGAAGATTGTCCCGTAAAATGCAAAGAATTTGATCGCAATTTCGAAGGACCGTGTCAACTTCCTGAACTGGTGAACTGGTGGGGGTGTATGGAAGAAGAGCTGGAGGTGCCTGACCATAGACTGCTTCATATGGGGTCATTTTAGAGGTAGTGTGGTAAGAGGTATTGTACCATCATTCAGTGAGAGGGAGCCATTTTTCCCACTGATGTTGTTGTTTCGAGGTGAAGCAACGAAGATAAGTTTCCAAGCATTTATTGACAATTTCAGTCTGACCATCTGTTTGTGGGTGATACCCTGAACTCATCTTCAGTTTGGTGCCAGTGTGGTGAAATAGTTCTGTCCAAAAATGACTGGTGAAAGTCGCATCACGATCCGAGACAATGGAAGAAGGGATGCCATGAAGACGAAAGATCTGGTCCGTAAAAATTTGAGCGACGGAGGAGGCTATATAGGGATGGATGAGAGCACAAAAATGACTATATGTGGAGAGGAGATCAACCACAACGAGAATCACTGTCTTCCCGCCAGATTTAGGGAGCCATTCAATGAAATCCATACAAATATCTATCCAAATCCGTGTAGGTATGGGCAAGGGTTCAAGCAATCCTGGAAGGAGTGTTGTTTCACCCTTATTGCACTGGCAGGTATCACATTCGGCCACCATCTGTTGAATTGTCCTTTTCATGCCCTGCCAAAAGAAGTTACGCTGTGCTCGTTCATACATTTTGAGGAACCCAGAGTGTCCTATCGATGGAGAAGCATGAAGTTCATAGAAGACATCCTGTTGAAGATCTGTTCTTTGGGGAAGCACCAAACAACCCTTGTATCGTAGAGAAGCACCATCCCAAGAGTAATGTGGTACAACAGAAGAGTTGTTGGTCAAGCGTTGGATGATTTGAGATAAGGAGGAGTCATTGACATAACCCTGTTGAACAAATTGCAACCAATTTGGAACAGGCATAGAAATAGCTGAAAGAGAACCTTGGGCCTCAAATGTGCGAGAAAGAGCATCTGCCACAATATTGTCTTTACCCTTCTTGTAAGTGATCTCATAGTCATAACCCATGAGTTTGCTAACCCATTTTTGTTGTGCCGTGGAGGAGACACACTGGTCCAAGAAATATTTCAGACTCTGGTGATCAGTCTTGATGCAGAAATGATTCCCTAATAGGTATGGGCGCCACTTCTGTACTGCATGCAAAATAGCCATCATTTCCTTCGCATAGGTAGAGGCAGCTAGATTCTTACCTGAAAGGGCTTTGCTGGTGAACGCAATGGGGTGTTCATCTTGAAGGAGAACAGCACCAAGTCCATTGCCGCAAGCATCACTCTCAATAGTGAAGGGCTTGGAAAAATCGGGCATAGCTAGCACAGGTGTAGTACACATAGCTTGTTTTAGTTTGTCAAATGCACACTGAGCAGGAGGTGTCCATGTGAAGGCATCCTTTTTCAATAGAGCAGTTAATGGAGATGCAATCTTCCCATAATCTTTGACAAACTTGCGGTAGTAGCCATTCAACCCCAAAAAACCACGAAGGCTCTTGAGTGTCTAAGGATGTGGCCAATTGTTCATGGCATTGATTTTGGCACGATCCATGCGAACCCCTTGTGCCGAGATAATGTGCCCGAGATACTCAACTTCCTTCTGTCCAAAAACACATTTAGACTGCTTGGCATGGAGATGATGGTTAGAGAAAAGTTGCATGACAAGATCCAAATGCTGGAGATGTTCATCCCATGTTTTACTGTAGATGAGGATATCATCAAAGAATACCAGAATGAATTTCCGCAAGTAGGGTCGAAATATTTTATTCATTAAGGCCTGGAATGTGGAAGGAGTATTAGGGAGGCCAAAGGGCATGACCAAAAACTCATAATGGCCATCATGTGTGTGGAAAGCTGTTTTAGGGATATCATCCTCATGAACCTGAATTTGATGATACCTAGAATGAAGATCCAACTTGGAGAAAAAATGGGCCCCATGAAGCTCATCAAGAAGCTCATCAACAACAGGAATTGGAAACTTATCCTTGATGGTGAGGTGATTAAGTGCTCGAAATTCAATGAAGAGGTGCCATGACCCATCTTTTTTGCGGACAAGAATAACTGGAGAAGAAAAGGAACTAGTGCTTGGGCGAATAATTCCTTGCTTCAATAAGTCCCGAACGAGCATTTCAATCTCCATTTTTTGGTGAAATGGGTAGCGATAGGGCCTGATGTTGGGAGGAGCGTTGCCAGGAAGGAGCTGAATACGATGGTCTTTTGGCTTGGAAGGTGGCAATCCCACTGTTTCAGCAAAGACACCTGTATATCGATCCAGAATTTGTTGTAGATCCAAAGGAGTAGTGGAGACCGCTGATGGTTGCATCTGGATGGAATGGATCTGAGTGATGACACCATGTGAATTCTTCTTGAGGAGTTTTTCCATGCGATGTGAACTGATGATGCTGAGAGAACCTGGTTGTAATCCTGTCAATGTGTGTTTGTGTCCATTGAGGGAAAACTGCATCCAAAGTTCAGCAAAATCCCATAAGATAGGGCCAAGTGTGCGTAGCCATTGAGCGCCCAAAACCACATCACATCCACCTAAGGGAAAGGCAAACATGTCAAAGCGCAAGGTATAATCTCCCATAGAGATACGCACATTTCGACACTTCCCTTTGCAAGGTAAGGTGCCCCCATTGGCAACCATGACTTCAAAGTTGGAGCAAGGATGGATAAAACAATCAGCTTGTTTGGCAATCCGAGGGTCAATGAAATTATGAGTGCCACCAGAATCAATGAGTATTGTAAGAGGAAGCTTCTTGAAGTAACCCCTGACCTGCATTGTTTGGGGGGTGGTGATTCCAGCTAAAGCATGGAGAGATATCTCTGGCTGGTCATCCTGAGACGAAGGGTCAATAGGCGGTTCCTGAATGTCGACCGGAGCATCCAGTGTTTTTGGATCTTCATCACCAATTTCAGAGGCAGGTGGAGAATCCACATCCAAGAGATAGATATTTTGATGAACACATCTATGTCCTCGAGTGAATTTCTCATCACAATTATAGGAAAGCCCTTTTTCTCTGCGTGCTTGCATCTCTGTTTCAGACAAACGCTTGATAGGAGTCGGTTGAGGAGCCTGCGGTATAGGTGGTCGCTGAGAACCCATATTTCGGAGGGGGACAAAAGTGGGCTTGGAGCGTTGTTGGGATGCAATCTTGTCTTCTTCCAACTTAGCCAACCCTAGTGCTTCCATCATTGTGTTGGGACAGAACATTTTCACCTCAAAGCGGATGGCATCCTTTAGACCACTGATAAAACAACTCTGGTAAAAGTCATCAGACAATCCTTCGGTGTGGTTGGCTAAATTCTCAAATTCAGTTTGATACTCTCTCACAGTGCCAGTTTGGCGAAGTTTAGTGAGGGCTCCTGTGAAGTCATCAAAAGCACTAGGACCAAATCGTTGCAAAAGGAGCTGGCAAAAGTCTGGCCATTTGGGCTCTCGAATGAGCCTTGATGTACCAACGGTACCATTGAAGAGCTTCCTGTTCCAAATGAAAGGATGCCAACGGAACTTTGTTGACATCAAAAGTATTATGCAGACTGAAATACTGTTCTGCACGATAGATCCATCTAGTTGGATCGGTACCATTGAAGCGAGGAAAATCAAGCTTCGGACCACGGAAGTTGCTGGAAGAAGAGAACCCATTGTCTGCTGAAGACTCGGACTGCCGTTTGTTGTTCATAGCTGAATGTTCAAGATGGAGACCGAGAAATTTTTCATTCAGATCCTGGAGTTTGGCTTGGATGGCTGCAAGTGCGTCCTCCATGGTTTTTGCTCCTGCACGGGTGACAACCATAACCAGGAATTTTTTTTTTTTTTTTATAGTTTTCGGTTGACTGGGTAGGAAAACAAAAACAGAAACTACTTCAGTAAAGGAAAATCTGGACTTGGGAAAAAATCAGAAGGGTAATTGGGGTTTGACTAGGTTTTGGACACTGTTGGATAGACAGGGAAGCAAAAATGAGGATTTTAGAAGCGGGGTGAAAGAATGGGAAAATTTGGCAGAGGGGAACAAAGAAGCAGAATTCAGAAAGGAACTCTGTGGTAAAATTTGAAGGTGATTGGGTGAAATTTTAGGAAGTTATGGCAAACCCTAAAAATAGACAAATGTGGGATTTCGGGCTTTGGGAAGGGGAATTGGGGCTAGGGTCCTTAGGATTGAAATATGCAGAATGGGATGACAAGGGTTCCCCAAAAATTTCAAGGGAAACAGAGTGAAAATAAGGGAGATATGGAGAAAAAACTGAATTTTAAACTTTTTTTTTCCAGACTGGAGCGGCTACAGCTCGAAAGGGATCTGGAGCAACGCCGAATGGATTGAAAATGGCTGAATCTAGAAAGGCTTTCAAAATGGATTTGAAACGGTGCAGCAGTGATCGACAATAGTTCAGCTAAAAGTAGATATGGACCCCAGGTATGTGACGGCCACCAATGCTGTCTGACGGCTTGCGTATTGGGGAAGAACCCCTCACTCCATGGCTCAGGTAAAACTGATAACCGCTTTTCCACAAACGACAGCTCTTGGTTTACCTCATGGGTGGGAACTAGTCAATCAGGTAGGGGTTGTTGCCCTTTTCGCTGGCAGGTCCTCTCAATGGGCCAGCTACTTCGGGGTTCCTATGGTACTCCTCACAATGAGTTTTAGGGCTTATGCCCAAGTACTTCCCACAGTTAAGCGGGTAGGGATTATTCCCAAATCCGAACCTGCAACAGATGCGAAAAAAATTTGGTAGAAATTTCACCCAGCGAGCCCAAGAAAGTGCTCTGATACCAGATGTGATGCACCTGCAACGATTAATTAACAAGAATATGCGAAATAGCAGAACTCAGAATCACTTTTAGATTGATCACAGGCCACTTCGAGGGGGAAACCTCCTTTGAGCAAGCTCAATACAATTAACTTCACGGTGCCATCATAGGTCTCAACACACACTTATATATTAATTCTAGGCGCCAATACTATGGGTCAAAACCATGGGCCGTTACAAACTATGGATCAACAATACTACGGGCGACTTACAAAGCACATGCGCCAACAACAATAACATAAACTATTGATCAACAAATACTATGGGACGACTTACAAAGCATATGCGTCCAACAACAACATACTAACAAAGTAAAGACATGGGTTCCTAACAGATATCATATTTGGAAGTGATCTACATATTCTAAGTGTAAAGTTTTCTTCATAAATGAAGAAGTAGTTTGAAATGTCAATGTTGGGTGAAATGGCATTCTTCCTCGGCTTACAAGTCTCTGAATCAGAAAAAGGGACCTTCATCTCTCAAACCAAGTATATTACAGATATGTTGAAAGAGTTTAAAATGGAAGATTCAAAACCTGTTAGTACTACTATGGTCATTGGTTGTAAATTAAGCAAGGATGATGAGTCTTTGGAAGTAGATAATACCATGTATATGTCAATGATTGGTAGTTTGCTATATGTACTAGCTACAAGACCAAATGTGATGCAGTCTGTAGGCTTTGTCGCTAGATACAAATCAAACCCCAAAGAAACACATCTTGCAACAATAAAAATAATCCTTAGATATCTGAAAGGAACTATGGAGTATGGTATATGGTATCCAAAAGGAAATGACTTCACTCTAAAGGCATTTACTAATGCAGATTGGGAAACAAGTATTGATGATATAAATAACACCAGTGGAGCAGCATTTTACTTGGGAGATTGCTTGGTATCATGGCTAAGCAAAATGTAGTCCTCCATTTCACTTTCTACAACAAAAGCTAAGTATATTGTTGCTACATCATGTTGTACTCAAGTCATCTGGATGAAACAAACATTAGAAGATCTACTTGTGAAATTTGAGGACCCAATTGTGATACATTGTGACAAAATGATGTTAGTTTTTAAACATTTAATTCAATCTGATCTAGGATCTTAACTGAGAGAACAACATGTACAACATATCAAACACAAGAGACAGGAGACAAGAGACACAAAGCATTTCACTGGGGAAAACCAAGAAGGCGAAAAACCCTGCAACTTCCTCAGAGATAGAATAAGCACCAATACAAAGATCACCAACATGAATCCCCAAAAGATAAATGTATGCAGCATCTACTCCTCCTCCACTTGTGCGCACTCCTCCTATCTCTCACTAATGTGAAGTGAGTGAATGAGTGAATGTCTTAAAAGAGGATCACGCATCCTCTATTTATACTTTACTTCACTTGAATTTTAACTCTAACTAGGTCAGCCCCAACTTAGGAGAGTCCAATAACCCATTATCGCTTGTCACTGGGACGACCCCACTAGGGTGCTCTAATAACCCTTTAACCCACATGACTCATATAGCGCCGACCCCACCAAGGTGGTCTAATAATCCATCAAATATAAGTTACGACACTTACAATATAACTTGCGACAATTGCAAATACAAATGACGACACTTCCAACCGAAGGAATATTACATCTCCGTTGGGGATACAATAAAGTACACATGTAATACATGCAATATATAAGTGAATATCTTTCAAAGTTACAAAAAAATCAACACTCCCTCTTAACTAGGAAGGTATTCTCTTGACATAGGTCATCAATTCATATCGGCACAAGTCTTCAATTCTGGAGCTCGATCATCATCGCTGGATCACAGAGCATTATCGTCACTGCTGTTGTTCTCGTCATCTCGATCACTGGTTCTATCTCTCAATTCTTCTCGTCATAGGAAGTTCTAAAGAGCTAGCCCTTTTTCATGCTGGTTGTAGGCCTAGCTTCCTATAGGTCTTCATAATCTATGCGAGAGGGCCATTGTAATATCCTTGGAAATATTTAACACAGATATTAACTCAAGTTCATAATTTTAAATAAAATTTACTTGTCCATTTTTTAATCAATTCACCGAACAGAGCAGGAAGTCAGTGACGGGTAAGGAGACTTGAAACTAATTTTGGTAAGATGAAATTTCAGTTCTGGAATTTATATGGGACAATTTGCAACATCAACTTTGACAATGGACAATTGGATCCTTTGTACAATGTACGGAGACCATTTATGTTTCGGACGTCAGCTACCACTGAAGCCTACCGCAATGCTTTATGGGTACATCCACATATACAAACAAGATTGGGAAGGATAATCAGGGTTTATGATAGTCCATGGGTTTCTGGTTATGTTCCAAATGATAAATGATCAGTCTTGGAAGAGTTTGCAGAGAAATGGGTCTTTTAGTCTCTTCCGAGATTGTGGAGCTAGTATTTTTTAGAACTTCACAAACGCTATCTAAAGGCAACTAAATTCTGTAAATGAGGGATTTTATGAATACTAGTATGTGTCAAGGACATGCTCCAACTGACATAATAACAAAAGAGTGCACAGAATGAATTTTATAGATAAAATGGCAAAACTAGTCAAATTTAGGCATCAAGCTAGCTAGTGTTGGATTTTGACATGGTAAACTGCTTAAAAGAAATGTAAACTCTATTTTGATGATTATATTAGGTCTGATATTAATTATTATGGCCAATAAAAATTCAATATAGAGTTCAAAACAATTCTTTTATCTTCTAGTGCTTGCTTTGCAAATAACAATGCCTCACAGGCTATTTTCTTCTTACATGAGCTAGTAGAACAAAGAAGAGAGGAGAGTATTACTGTGTATCTGCACTGGAAGTATTTATCAGCCCATTTGATTGTTAGATGTCTAAAATTTCTGCAATCTGAATGTAAATACTTTCCATGAAAGTCATAACCTTCTGGTTCTCCTCTTCTAGGAGAATCACGTCCAATCTAGCAGTGGGAAGACTAGAAGTGAGAGAAGAGAGGGGGAATTCGATATGCACTTGATATGATGGAATGGACAGCCTCTTATGTCTGCAAATGACCACTGATTTTCCTCACAGAATATTCTGAGAACACCTTTCCATATTACTCTTCATCTTTGGTGTTTTCTCCTCAATCTTAACTACAAAACCCCTCCAATGGAAGCCTCTTCTCCAGTCAGGCTATAGATCTTCACTACTGCTCAATAATGGATGTCACTGGCTGTAATACTATTTGTTGTACTTGCATAACACTCATAGAAAACTCACAAGGCCTTGGGGCACATCTCCCAAGAGGAATTGTTGAGGCACATCACTCAACAGTTGAGGAGCTTAGAGCTCTCAAACCAAAATTGCAAATGACAAAAGTTCTTGAATGAAGTTGAGAACATGCTTAAATAGAGAAGTTGACTTGTTTAGCAAGCTGAGCCACATGAATGGGTGAGGTAGGGCGCACTCCTTGTGAAAATTAGAAACTGTTTGCTTTCCAAAACCTTCTTTCCTTCACCTCATTCATCAAAATTAGAAAATGTGCCTTAGAAGCTTTTTCTGGGTGTTTCTATTTCTCTCCTGACTGCTTTTCTTCATCTTTCCATTTCCTTGAATTTCCTCTTTTATGCTTTTGTCAGTTTTTCTGATTGCTTTTGTCAGTTTCCAAATTTTTTTCCTTTTCCTCTTTCCTCCTTTGGGTTCCTTTCTTTTCTGAGTGTTGCCACTAAGGCAAGAGTGGTCCACATGACCAATTCGACCTCCTAGCCTTGTCAACATCAACTTACCACCAATTAAATTAGTAATGATGCATTTATTAATTAAAATCAATCCAACTTTGAATATATTTAATTATTTAATAATTAATTAATTCATATAGTATTCTACCTCAATATTTATCTCCATTAATTAATGATAACTCCATTAGTTTCCTTAGATCCTTAGTTTGGGTACTAATATCTTTCGGGGTCCACCTTATCCATTTAATACCCAAATATAACCTTAGGCATCTTTCATAAGATAGTTTCCATGCTTGCTCATTAATTAAATAATTATTGCCTAGATGACTTATGCCAACATTACCCCATGCACCATAGCAAAATTTGGGGATATGATAGTCCTCCCTTCCTAATATTGCTTGTCCTCAAGCAATGTCAGGATTCCACCAAGATTCTGCTACACCACTCTGATTATAATTGTCCCCATCCATTGAACAGTCTGAAAATTAAATTTGGCCTTCAAAAAAAAAATGACTATGGAAGGAAAATGAAAACTGCATTGTAATCTATATCTGCAATTAACCAGCAATGAACAAAATTTTCAACCCAGTTAGAATAACTTGAGTAGAATTCTTGGATCCCACTGTTTCTCCTGCAAGGACCAAAATATTTCTACCACCTTTGGCAATCTGTCACTTCAATGAATGTCGGGATCCCAAAGTATCAACTCCAAGCATGTGGACTCCCTCCACATACGCCAACTTCTGCCAGTAAATTGTTCCATTAATGTATCTTGGCTACTTTCCTGCTTAGCTGCCTTCCCTTGACCATAAGCAGAAACATTTTTGCAAGGAGATTTCATGTCTGTCAGGTAATATTCTATGTTTTCCCTTTCAGTGATGCCTCTATCCATCCAACCAATGGATGGAAAAACACCTTTATTTGCTGAATCATACGGAATGTGATCTGCCATATGTCTGTCCTCTTTAGATAAAGAGAACTCATGATTTCTATAGAACTCCATAGGTGTTTCCCTCTTCATCCAATGGCTCAACTCTCTGCCATTGATCCAAGGGTGCCAAACTCCATCACATGACCCACATGTTGAAAGTAAGTGTGGATCTGATGCCTCCTTGTCAAAAGTGGCTGCACACACATGCATGGGATGTTAGGATATTTAGACACTTAAGAGTTAGTTAAGATCAACTTGTGTAATATATCCATTAGGGATAGTGTGTTTCTTTAGTATGCATTTATAAATACTTAATCCGACGGTCACGATATGTTCCCGACATAGAGTGATCCGACGGCTCAACTTATCTTAGATCAAACCTAACCTTGATCCATGGATTAACACCCGATTGGTCCATGATCTCTATTTAAAGAGCATGGAGGGTCATTGTTTAGTTGATCGATTATGAGAAGCTCATTTGTAACTTTCTTTCTTTGCATAATAAATTGTCCCGTAGAAGCTATTTGGCCGGGGCCGTGGAGTGTTTCCCTCAAGAGGGTTTAAACCATGTCAAAACATCGGTGTGTTGATCTGTGATCTATTTGTGTGAAGTGGTTTCTCTTGGTGTTCATTCCTTTGGTAGTACCCTGTGTACCCGAACATGGTATCAAAACTTTTATGAAGTGCCGCTTCCGGTTATGATCTAGATCTTGAACTGCTATTGCCGAAACTCGAAAGGGTTTCTAGTTCTAGTATTTCTATGCATTTCTGGGCTATGGAAGGTGTTCCATTGCATCCAGAGCGTCGTTTCCATTGGGAAATAGTTTTCGTTTGATCGAAAACAGTTCTCGGTTGCTCCAGAAACGCGTATTTCATCAGATCTGAAGGTATAATGTTACAGTGATGCATTTTTTTTTTCTATTTTAAAAGAAAAAAATCTCATATTTTATCATTTTTTACTGCTAGATTTTTTTTTGGGGTTCGGATTGTTGCTTTCCCGTCTGTGCATACTCTTTGTTGTGCACCTTGAGCGATCTCGGCAAATCAGAAACAGAAAGGGAAAGGGTTTTTCTCAGCTGCGTATGCTCTTTGCCGTGCACCTTGCGTGATCTCGGCAAATCAGAAACAAAGAGAAAACGTAGACTTTCCGGGAAAGATAATGAGATCTAACTCCACAAGTGTGGAAAAGTTTTTTTTTGTTTCGATTCGTGGTGTGATTTGCAGGAAAAAGGGCAAGCATGCAAACCAAGTAAGAAGAGTAAAAAAAAAAAAACCCTTCCTCATTCCCATATTTTACATACCTTTTAATTTAGCTCACTTGGTTCAAAGTTGATTTATTCCTTAATAGGTCTTGAGTTCAAGTCCTAGGAAGTTACTTTTAAAAGAAAAAGTGCATGCAATTCTATTTTCAAGTTACTTTATTGTAAAAGTGCATCTCACTTAAATAAAAAAAAAAAAAATACAAGTGAGTCACTTAAGTTTTTTTTATTGTTGCACTATTTAAAAGTAATATCATTGTAAAAGTTGTTAAAATTTAATATGCTAAGATAGAAAATAGCATCATTACATTCCATTTCACAATAATAGCATATACAGGATCACTGAAGAAACAACAAGCACAACATAAACACAAGAGACACAAATTTATCCTGGGAAACCCTCATGGGGTAGAAAACCCAGTAAAGCTTCCTCAATATAGATGCCCAGCAATATACAAAGATGCAAACCAAATACATGATCTCCTCCTCCACCATAACAGACCTCTCCTCCACAAGTGCGCCTCTCCCAAGTGAGTGAGTGTGTCAAATGAGGAACATACCTCCTCTATTTATACACTACACTGACATGTATTTTACACAAGTACATGTAGGCTTGTATTTAACCATTAGGTTAAATACCCTATTATAACTGACTGGGCCGACCCCCACATGGTGGATCTAATAACCCTAGTTACCACAACCAATTCAGAGAAATAAACATCTCCGGATTTATAGTATAATCACATCGGAGGTATGGAACATCTTCGGAATAAACAATATACAAATATAATATTCTTAGAAGTTACAATATTCAACACTCCCCCTTAACGAGAAGGATATTATAACAACATCCGCAGGAGCAACGAGTCATACATCATACATGATACATCTATATATCATCGGAAGCTTTCTTCAGTTCATCATCATCAGTAACTCAACTAGTTACTGGAACATCGACATCACTCGATCATCAGCATCATCATCATCAACATCGTCATCACACGATCATCAGCATCGTCATCACACGATCAACATCGTCATCACATGATCATCAGCATCGATCATCAGCATCGTCATCACATGATCATCAGCATCGACATTACATGATCAACATCATCATCACACGATCATCAGCATCGATCATCAGCATCGTCATCACATGATCATATTACAGGATGATCAATCCTGCTCTCTTTAGGACATAGGTCCATGGATGATACAATCCAGATCAAGTTCCAGGATGATCAATCCTTATCTCTTTAAGACAAGTCTCATGTCTAGGGACGATCTAATCCCAACCACAGTGCCAGTCCTTTTTCATACTGGATGTGACCTAGATCAGATCTAGGATTTACCGCCACGGAGCCATTCCTCTTTCATACTGGATGTGTCACATCTACAGAGCCAGCCCTGTTTCATGCTGGATGTATCACATCTACAGAGCCAGCCCTGTTTCATGCTGGATGTATCACATCTACAGAGCCAGCCATGTTTCATGCTGGATGTAACCTAGAACAATTCTAGGATTTGTCACGTACATTTTGAACCGAGGTCCAGGGAAGATCCAGTCCTATCATGTACCTTTTGAACCGAAGTCCAGGGACGATCCAGTCCTATCATGTACCTTTTGAACCGAAGTTCAAGGACGATCCAGTCCTATCATGTACCTTTTGAACCGAAGTTCAAGGACGATCCAGTCCTATCATTCAATTCTTAGAGACCTCATGTCTACGGCTCAATTCAAAGGACCATAGTCCGAGGACGATCCAATCCCCTTACCTGTTCATTCAGGATTTAGTTCTCGGAGACATCATTTCTATGGCTCAATTCAAAGGACTAATAGTCCGAGGACGATCCAATGCCCTTACCTGTTCATTCAGGATTTTGTTCTCGGAGACATACGTCTACGACTCTCTTTAGGACTGAAGTCCAGGGATGATCCAATCCCCTCAAGTCCACCAAGGACTTCATTCTCGAAGACATACGTCTACGGCTCTCTTTAGGACTGAAGTCCAGGGATGATCCAATCCCCTCAAGTCCACCAAGGAATTCATTCTCGAAGACATACGTCTACGGCTCTCTTTAGGACTGAAGTCCACGGATGATCCAATCCCCTCAAGTCCACCAAGGACTTCATTCTCGAAGACATACGTCTACGGCTCTCTTTAGGACTGAAGTCCAGGGATGATCCAATCCCCTCAAGTCCACCAAGGACTTCATTCTCGAAGATATACGTCTACGGCTCTCTTTAGGACTGAAGTACAGGGATGATCCAATCCCCTCAAGTCCACCAAGGACTTCATTCTCGAAGACATACGTCTACGGCTCTCTTTAGTACTAAAGTCCAGGGATGATCCAATCCCCTCAAGTCCACCAAGGACTTCATTCTCGAAGACATACGTCTACGGCTCTCTTTAGGAATGAAGTCCAGGGATGATCCAATCCCCTCAAGTCCACCAAGGACTTCATTCTTGAAGACATACGTCTACGGATCTCTTTAGGACTGAAGTCCAGGGATGATCCAATCCCCTCAAGTCCACCAAGGACTTCATTCTCGAAGACATACGTCTATGGCTCTCTTTAGGACTGAAGTCCAGGGATGATCCAATCCCCTCAAGTCCACCAAGGACTTCATTCTTGAAGACATATGTCTACGGCTCTCTTTAGGACTGAAGTCCAGGGATGATCCAATCCCCTCAAGTCCACCAAGGACTTCATTCTCGAAGACATACGTCTACGGCTCTTTTTAGGACTGAAGTCCAGGGATGATCCAATCCCCTCAAGTCCACCAAGGACTTCATTCTCGAAGACATACGTCTACGGCTCTCTTTAGGACTGAAGTCTAGGGATGATCCAATCCCCACATCACTATGGGTACAAGTATCTTCATCCATACAAGTACAAACACGTATCAATACATCAAGGCATCATCAAAACATGTATATCATCATCAAAACATGTATCCTCATCATCGAGACATGTATATCAAAACATGTATATCATCATCAAAACATGTATATCACTAATACATCTATCATCAAAAGCATGTATTCTCACTAATACATCTATCATCAAAAGCATGTATTCTCACTAATACATATATCATCAAAAGTAAAAATATAAGAGTCCTAAATCTAAATAATTCTAGGTAACTAAGTGTAGTGAATAGGTAACCTCATCATTGATGAGGCAGACTTGTTATCAGATACTATGCTACTCCCCCTTTCGAGGAGAGTTCTTTTGAACTATGCCAAGCTTGTCTCAAAAGTATTCAAACTTCACTCGAGACAGAGGTTTACTCAAGATATCAGCAATCTGATCCTTAGTGCTTATATATTCGAGCTTGATAACTCCTCTTTGCACCATATCTCGTATATAGAAGTATCGGATCTCTATGTGTTTTGACTTATTGTGGAACACAAGATTTTTAGTCATCTTAATGCAGCTTTGATTGTCACACATAATCACAGTGGGATCCATTTCTAAGTCAAACACTCCATATAAAAGCTTCTGAAGCCATACTGCTTCACAGCTGGCAGAGCAGACAGCCATATATTCTGCTTCAGCAGTACTGAGAGCCACACTAGATTGTTTCTTGCTGAACCATGAGATCATGGCAGATTCAGGACTATAACATCCACCTGATGTACTCTTTCTGTCTGAGACACTTCCTGCCCAATCAGAATCTGAGTAACCATGTAAACGGAATTCATGACCTCCAAGATAATATAGACCAAAAATCTAATGTACCTTTTAGGTACCTCACTACATGCTTTGTAGCTATTAAGTGAACCTTTCTAGGTTCTACTAGATATTGACTTAGGGTATTTACAGCAAAGCATATATCTGGCCTAGTATTTGTTAAATACATCAATGACCCAATGATTTGTCTATATAGGGTTAGTTCCACTAAATACGATGAGTCATTAACTAATAACTTCAAGTTGGAGTCCATGGGAGTGGCCATGGCTTTATAATCCAACATATCAAATCTTTTTAGAAACTTCACAGCATACTTACCTTGATTTAAAAGATTCCTTTTGGATCTTGCCATACTTCTAGACCTAAGAAGTAGTGCATTAATCCGAGATCTTTCATTTTCATTTCTGCAGCCATTTTCATGATCTGTTTCTCATTCCTTGTCAGAAAGAGATCATCGTCACACAATAATGGTATGATAGGTTCATCATCCACAACCTTAAGGTAAAGGTTAGGATCAACTTTACTTCTGGTAAAGCCCAAGCTTTGTCATGAAGCTATCAATTGTCCATTATTCACACTCTGCATTGAGTGATCTTCTGCATATCTATCTGTGCCATTTTTCGTCAGATGGGTCTACTAATATGAGCCTCAAAAATCATTCGAACTCTGTGGTGAGTTCCTTCTTGCATCCATGTCATATGTGTATAGAGGCCATATTCAACCTTGTAGCAAAGGTTGAGATCCACATCACCCATGATGATCATTAAGCTCATTAATTGACTACCGATCCTGGGTACCCATACAGAACCTGATTCACACTTCTTCTTTAATTACATCATTAAGAGAATGGTCTTATCTAGTCCCTTGGAGCAAAACATCTCATCATGATTCTCTTCCTACAAATCAAAATTAAGTACATGATTAGTAATACTTCATAATCATCAAATCTTATTGACATGATAACCTATTATGCATACAGATATCATTTACATAGTTAAGAAACTATTTTGACCAATACTTTGGCACAACACTTTCCCATGTCCTGTATGCATACAGTAGCTATCTAGATGCCTTCCATCTTTACCAGAACATACTATCGAGAGTGTGCACAGCTCTCAGCATGTCAACAAAGAGGTTTCATTCTAGACAACCAACAATGGAATGTTTGTCCAACTTACTAATCATATGCATATTAGTAGTATAATGCTTTATGAATGTTTACACTCAGCATGATATATATTCTAGGAATACAAATATGCATACAAGCAATATCATTTACTATTTCTAATAACAACTCAAATACTTAACTTTTATGTTTGTGTGGTTGCCTCCCGCTTCATCTTCTGTATGTCTCCTGAACTTCTATTCGTTCTGTACCATTGTGCATGCTCAAGTGTACACTAGTGTCATCCTCATGATCTCATACACATACATTCATTAGTATATTCTCAATATTATCAAAACATTCTAATTCTAAATAATCTTGAATATGTACAGTCATGATCATTAGTATTCAGGGTTTCAAGGAAGTCTTCTTTTACTCATGCATATTCTTGTTTGATCTAGTTAGTTAAATCATCAACCAAGATAAGAGACATAATATGCATAAACCCTTGATTACTAACCAATCATACCAAGTATACTTACATAAGGGATCTTAACACAAGGTAAGATTCTAACATGACATAGGAAAACATACCTGGATTAATATACCTGCTTACTTATGTACAACATACCTAAACAATCTCTTCAATGATTTAGAGATCCCGAGCTAGAACCTGCATGTCTCATAATATAACAAAGTCATACATACCTCGTGAGTCTTTGTCTTCATGTTGTCATGGTCATGGAACTTGAATTCTCTTTTGTGATGTACCTGTATCTTGTTAGCAGACAACATCAACCTCACACAACACCATAATGCGTTAGTACAATCATATATCCCTAATCAATGAATGTCTTCATGCATTCATACTGTTACTAGGGTGATAAGACAATTCTAACATTAATCAAGATTGTACTAATAAATAATATGAAGACAAACACATCATGAACTTAATCAAGAATAAGATTTCAAGACATACCTAAACCTCCTTAAGTCATACCTGTCGAGACTTCTTGTAGTCTTCTTATGTAAGGCCTTAGCCTCAACTCCCCCTGAAACTTGATCTGGAGCTTGATTAGGGTTTGCTAGAGAAACCCTAAAAATTCAATATTTGACTTTCACACTTCCGAATGAATGGAAGGATGTGTCTTGCTGAGCTGATCAAACTAGCATACTTCAATTCCAAAATTTGACCCCTTAAAATTGCCTTTGAAACTTCTGGATCTTCTGGACAGGATCCCGAACTAGGGTTTGATGAAGCCCACTCTTCTGCTCAATCAAAAGGTTTGATCCAAGGCTCTAAACTCTTATTTTTCTAAGGAGCTTCCAGCCGTGGTTACAGACTTCAAAAATTCCAACTTTTGCTGAAGCCCTAATTTTCCATCTTTTCGATCAAAATCCCCAGCTAGGGTTTGAGCAAGCCCGGTCTTCTACCCAACCAAAAAATTTGATCTTGGTCTCTAAATTTTGATTTTCCTGAGTAGCATTCAGCCGTGGATTCTGATTCCAAAAATTCTAACTTTCTCCGAAACCCTAAATTCCGGAAGCCATGAATAAAGGTTCCAAAAATAATTCTGTTTTGACAGAAATATGTACCTGATTGTTTCTGCTATAACTCTGAAATTTTCGCTCCACAGGGTCTGAAAATTTTTTCTGTAGTAGCCTGACCTGTCATCTTTCCATCCTGACAGGTCTGACCTCAATTGGATTTTCTGAGAGAGAGTTATGCCAAATGTCGCAACGTGACCTATTTTGGGCTAATACAGGAGAGCAAACTTTTACAGCGCGCCACGTGTCACAGTTTGAACTTCAGCCTCTGAAAACTTTACCTGAGATAGCTCGCCCTGTTGTCTTTCCATCCTGATAGGTCTGACCTCAATTAGACTCTCTGAGATAGAGTTATTCCAAGTGTCGTAATGTGACCTGTTTATGGGATAAAACAGGAGAGCAAACTTGTACAGCATGCCACGTGTCACTGGTTCAGCTTCGGCCTCTAAAAACGTTTCTTGCGATAGTACAGTCTGTGTATTACCTATCACTTTTTATGAAATTTCATTTGGAACTTCCTAGCCCATGTTATGACCTTTTTTCCTAGGTCACCTGATTTTGACTGAGATCTGGAAGAGGCAGAAACCCTAACTTGTACTGATCATAACTTACAAAGTACAACGAATATGAGGGTGCCCTTTGGACACAAGATACCTGGATATGTTATCTATGACCTGTAAAGGTTTCAGATCTTGAACCTTCGCCAAAATGGATTTATAGCGAAAGTTCCACAATGACTGGTTTTTGATATATAAAACCCTAACCTTCAAATTGTCGTAAGTAAAGCAAGTGTCGTAAGTGCCATACCTTTCCTTCCTTCAGTTTAGCTTTGATACCATGTTAAAATTTAATATGCTAAGACAGAAAATAGCAGCATTACATTCCATTTCACAATAATAGCATATACAGGATCACTGAAGAAACAACAAGCACAGCATAAACACAAGGGACACAAATTTATCCTGGGAAACCCTCATGGGGTAGAAAACCCAGTAAAGCTTCCTCAATATAGATGACCAGCAATATACAAAGATGCAAAACAAATACATGATCTCCTCCTCCACCATAGCAGACCTCTCGTCCACAAGTGCGCTTCTCCCAAGTTAGTGAGTGTGTCAAATGAGGAACATACCTCCTCTATTTATACACTACACTGACATGTATTTTACACAAGTACATGTAGGCTCGTATTTAACAATTAGGTTAAATACCCTATTATAACTGACTGGGCCGAGCCCCACATGGTGGATCTAATAACCCTAGTTACCACAACCAATTCAGAGGAATAAACATCCTCGGATTTATAGTATAATCACATCGGAGGTATGGAACATCTCCGGAATAAATAATATACAAATATAATATTCTTAGAAGTTACAATATTCAACAAAAGTGAAATCACTTATTTTACAAAAGTGGTTCACTTAAAGCAACTTTCCTATAAAGTGATTGCAATTCTTTGTTTTTGCTGGACATTCTCTAGCTGCCACGTCACTATTGGGAACATCTTCAATAGTTTCTTTGTTCAAGCATAACTTCATCATATAGAGTCAATTTTCAGTGCCGTTTTTTTTAAACCGCCTATTTTTTCGAGCTCTTCACATCCAGACTATTGGTTTTTGCTTTTACAGCCATTAATTTACAAATATGGCCGCCCCTTGTGATATTCTACTTAATAGTTCCAACTATTTCTCATGGAAATCTCGTATGGAGGATGTTCTACGAAGTAGGGAACTTTTTAGAATTACCTCAGGGAAAGAAAAAGAACCCACTGATGATGATAAGAAAATAAAATGGGTAAATATATGTGATGAATCTTGTGGATTGATTGGGATGTCAATCTCTATTGATTTGCGATTCCACATGTCTAGAATTGATGAACCTAATGCTGCTTGGGACAAGTTGGAATCTGTGTTTGGTAAACACAATGAAATTCGAGGTCACCAACTCGAAAATGAGTTGATTTCTTTAAATCCAAGTGACTTTTCATGAATTCAAGATTATTTATCTAAGTACAAAACTCTTAAACTCTTATGTGCAAAATGTAAGATTGAGAGGGAAGACAAACAATGCATTTATCATATTCTTTCCAAACTTGGACCTGCATATTATGTTTTTGTATCTACATTTTACTCCATGAAAGCATCCTTGAATGTAGCTAGCTATCAAGAGCCTAGTCTTGAATCCTTTTGTGATTCCTTGATTAGAGAACAAGATAAACTCATTCATCTTGGAATAATCAACAATGCAGATACATCTAGGAAAGCCTTATTGTCCCAACAGAAAGAAAAGTCCAATCCTCCCAAGAAACAAAATTTTCGCAATAATAAGTCAAACAAGGGTCCAAAACCCTCTCAGTCAGCTCCTTCTTTAAAAAATGACAAAGGATCCAAGCCAAAAGGCAAGAAGACTGAGCATCATTGCAACTATTGCGGGAAAGATAATCATGATGAATCTAAGTGTTTCAAGAAGATGGCAGCCTTGGAAGCAGCAATGAAGAAGCACCACATCAGCCTAGATTCGTCTTCAGAATCTGCCTCTCATGGACATGCACTTTGTGCTTCTGGTTATTCTTATAATGCTTCTTCTTCTTCTTCTACTTCAAATGAATGGCTCATTGATTCTGGAGCATCTTATCATATGCCTAAGGATCAAGCCATATTTTTTACTATGCATGAATGTAACACCAAACAAATATTTGTTGGTGATGATAGATCTCTAAGTGTTGTAGGAGCTGGAACAGTTCCAGTAGATAATGGTCATTTTAGTGATGTACTATGTGTTCCAAGAATTTCCTGCAATTTGTTATCAGTCTATCAGATCACTCATTCTGGTGAAGGTAAAACTGTGACCTTTACACCTCACCAAGTTGTAATCAAGGATTTTAAAGATCCTCAACGGGTCCTAGCTACCAGAATTGTTGATGATATTACCAGGTTGTACAAGTTTAACAACTTTGGGTCATCACCTTTCCCTTTAGTTTTTGTTGCTCATAGTGATAACTTGAGCAAACTTTGGCATGAGCGATTTGGTCACTTAAATTATCGCTCATTGTAACAACTATGTAAAGAAAATATGGTGACAGGTCTTCCAATGGTATCTTGCAGAGATGGTGTTCGCTCCGGTTGTGTACTCAGAAAACATCATCGGGACAGTTTTGACAAACGTGCCTCTTGGCACGCCTCGATTCCCTTAGAGCTTGTGCATAGTGACTTGTGTGGTCCTCTTCCATCTGCTTCCTTTTCTGGTTTCAAATATTTCTTAACTTTCATTGATGATTACACCAGACGCACTTGGGTTTATTTCCTAAAACTTAAGAGCGAAGTATTTAACATGTTCTTGGCCTACAAGGCCCTTGTGGAAAAACAATTTGGTCATCAAATTATTAAGTTAATATCTGACAATGGAGGAGAATATGTTAACAATAAGTTCACTACTTTCTGCACTGAACAAGGCATCCAACAACAGCACACTGTTCCAGATACACCACAACAAAATGGTGTAGCTGAGCGGAAGAACCGCACTTTAAAAGAAATGGCTAATTGTATGATCCAATCTAAGGGACTAAGTCTTCAATTTTGGGTTGAAGCCATTAATTGTGCAAATTAAATAGTTAATCGCAACCCCACTAAAGCATTACAAGGTATAACACTGGAAGAAGCATGGAGTAAAATTAAACCTGATGTAAGTCACTTCCGTGTGTTTGGTAGTGAAGCATGGGCTCACATTCCGGATGAAAAACGGAAAGAATTGCAGCCTAAAAGTGAAAAGTGCATATTTGTTGGATATTCTGAAGATGTAAAAGGTTATAGACTTGTTCAACCACATTCTCATGATATAATCATTAGAAGAGATGTTAAATTTGATGAAAATATCTTGGCCTGCGAGCGTAACTCGGCAATTGTGCCATCTTTGGCCTGTGAGCCTGATTCGGCGTTTGTGCCTTCTTCTTATTCTTCCAACTTCCTTGACAGGTTTCCAACTCTAGTTTCTGATGATGACAATGAGGATGAAAATCCACCTCTTCTTGCTCATGTTCCTCCAGTTGCACCAGCACAAGTGCTTCCTCGATGGGTCCATTCAACATGTGAAGCAGTTGGTGATCTTGCTGGTGATCCTAGAGATCAATGCCGAACACGTTCTCCGTTTCAGCGAGCCTCTTCTCTTTTGGCTCAAGTTTCCAAGAATCATGATCCAGAAAATTTTACAGAAGCTTCAGGCAATCCAGATTGGGATGCAGCCATGGATGAAGAATATCGTTCCTTAATGGCGAACGATACTTGGGACCTTGTACCTCTTCCAAAAGGAAGAAAACTTGTCAGATGTAAATGGGTCTATAGAACTAAGTATGCATCAGATGGAAGTATTGAAAGACTTAAGGCAAGGTTAGTGGCCAAAGGTTTTTCCCAAGTTGAAGGGATTGACTACAATGAAATCTTTGCTCCCGTCGCAAAAATGAACTCCATCCGCCTTGTTCTTTCCCTTGCAGCCTTACAAAACTGGGAAGTCCATCAAATGGATGTCAAGTATGCCTTCTTACATGGTGATTTACAGGAGGAAATTTACATGGAACAACCTCCTGGCTATGTTCAGAATAACTCTAGCCTTGCCTGCCGCCTTAAGAAATCCTTATATGGCCTTAAGCAAGCTCCTAGAGCTTGGTATGCCAAAATGGATAACTTTCTCCTTGACACTGGTTTTTCTAGATGCCATTCTAACCCCAATGTATATACCAAGAAAGTAGGAAACCATCTCATCATACTTGTTCTATATGTTGATGACCTTATTCTTACTGGTAGTGACCCTAAGCTTATAACCCATGTGAAATCCAGTCTTAAACCAAATTTTGAAATGTCAGACTTAGGACATTTGCATTATTTTCTTGGTCTCCAAGTCCTGCAAACCAAAGAAGGAATCTTTCTTTCTCAGTCTAAGTATGCTTGTGACCTTCTTCGTCGCTTTCACATGGAAGATTGTACACCAGCCCCTTCTCCCTTCCAGTCTGGAGTCAAACTTTCTGCCACTTGTACTTCACCTGAAGTCGATGCCACCTTGTATCGTCAGCTTGTTGGTAGTCTCTTATACTTGACTCATTCCCATCCTGACCTTTCCTTTGTCGTTGGTCATGTTTCCTGTTATATGCAGACACCTCATGAAAGTCACTGGAAAGCAGCTAAAAGAATACTTCGATATATTTGAGGTACAGTTCAGTTTGGGATTCATTACAGTACAGGGGGGAAACCTTTGTTGGTTGGTTTCACTGATTCAGATTGGGTCGGCGATCCTGATGATCGAAAGTCTACTGCAGGTTATGTTTTCAGTCTGGGATCTGGACCTATTACTTGGGATTGTAAGAAACAACAAGCTCTTGCTCTTTCTTCAGCAGAGGCAGAATATAGAGTAGCAGTTAATGCCAGTTAGGAAGCTTTATGGCTTCGACAGATCCTTTCAGAGTTTGGATTTGAGTAGAAGTAGCCTACTCGACTTTGGTATGACAATCAAAGTGCCATCAAGCTTGCCAAAGATCCAGTTCTACATCAACGTAGCAAACACATAGAGCTACATATGCACTTCATCAGAAATCTTGTTCATGATCATGTTCTTGAAGTGCTCTTTTGCCCTATAGATGATCAATTTGCAGACATCTTCGCCAAGTCTCTTACAGAAGCGAAGTTTTCTAAACTTTGATCTATGTTAGGAGTTCAGGGACTTGTCATTAAGGGGGGGTAGTCTCTAATGCCTCCTTCCTTCTCCTAATAGTGTCACTTTTGTAAATCCTTCAATCTTATCCCAAGTTGTTCTTAAGGGGGGATGTTAGGATATTTAGACACTTAGGAGTTAGTTAAGATCAACTTGTGTAATATATCCGTTAGGGATAGTGTGTTTCTTTAGTATGCATTAGTATGCATTTGTAAATACTTAATCCGACGGTCACGATATGTTCCTGACATAGAGTGATCCGACGGATCAACTTCTCTTAGATCAAACCTAACCTTGATCCGTGGCTTAACACCCGATTGGTCCATGATCTCTATTTAAAGAGCATGGAGGGTCATTGTTTAGTTGATCGATTATGAGAAGCTCATTTGTAACTTTCTTTCTTTGCATAATAAATTGTCCCATAGAAGCTATTTGGTCGGGGCCGTGGAGTGTTTCCCTCAAGAGGGTTTAAACCACGTTAAAACATCGGTGTGTTGATCTGTGATCTGTTTGTGTGAAGTGGTTGCTCTTGGTGTTTGGTCCTTTGGTAGTACCCTGTGTACCCGAACATGGGCTTCCTCCACTACTTCATGTTAAGGAACATGTCATCTGCCTCAAATTTAGGATCTTTCTACTCATCATGTGACACAAAAAAATAGAATCCTTTTACCCAATTTTCATTCCCAAATTGTGTGGCTGAATGTGAAGTGGGGAATGAAGGGTTGTGAGCCATGCTTCTGAACATTTCATCTACTGAAGTTGTGGATGTATCCTCTCTATTGATGGCTGAACCACCTATGGTGAAATCAACTGCACCTTCCTTGGAAGAAAGACCTTCTTCAATGATCCTCTCATGTTCATTCTGAAAAAAATCATGCGCTTGCTTTTTACCCACTTTTTCTGCACATTCTTCAAGCACATACCGTATTGACTGCTCCTCACGGTCCACCCACTCATGAGGTTCCTTCATGTAATATTTTATGTCATTGACCCAAAAGGGATGACTCTTAGGAAAAATTGAGGATTCAGTCAATTCTTTCCACTCTTGTTGGAATTGTTCTATCTTCATTTGGGATTCTGAGAGAGCACTTTGAGTGTATCTCAAAGAATCTTGGGTGTCCAACAACTCACTTTTGAGCTTGTAGTTCTCTTCTTCATATATGCAAATATTTTCTTCATCATGCAATGATGCATCCCGCAACAATTCAACAAGCTCACACATGTAATTTTTATCTGAAAGCAACCGTGAGAAATTACCTTTGATTGTGGACATTTCTTTTTGGATATTCTCCATGGTTGCAAAGGAATATTGATCTTCCCTTAAAGTAGCTTCCCAACACAACCCCGACACTGAAGAATGAGTGTCATGGAGAATTTTCAGGTCCTCTTGGATCTTCTGTTCATCCATCTTCAATGACCCTACAAGAAGATGAGGTTCTTGCAGATGTTCCTCCTCTTCATTTCCCATCACCGGATCGATTTCAAGCAGTGTACTTGAGGTTTTGAAATCTGATCCATATGTTACTGCTGCAATATATTAATATTTTAGGTCCTCAAAAACATAATTTGGGCTGCAACATAAGTTCTCATTCATCCTTGGTGCAACATAAATATCTTCTCTCAAAGTTTCAGCCTTCACACTACTTTCATTTTTACACTAGAATTCTGAACCTCATCACTAGGGGGCTCAAACATTCTGAAATTTTCAATGGACGAGGCTTCCATCTCAGTTTGACATAATGACACATAAAAATAAGAAATTACTAATTCACCATGTATCATGTTCTCCTCTTTATGTGGTGGAATTATGATGGCTTGTTCATCCACCCATTTCTCTGCTTCACACCCTACTGAGATGTGCTCAATTTCTGCTTCTTTGAGAGGCTCAAGGGGTGACTATAAATATGAATTGTGTTCTTCTTTTGGATCAGATCCAAAATATGTCTCACCAACATCAATATGCCCCATCTCTTCTGCACTTATCTTGAAATCACCCATGAATAAATTGGGAGTGGTTTCACCTTCCACATTGCCAACAATCAAATGTTTGACTGTTGGATCTTCCACTATGCACCATCCTTCTTCATACTCTTTAGATGACAGTTTGGGTGTCTTATCAGTATTATGTCTGATGAAAATGGGCTCATTTATATTTACAATCTCTTCCCCATGGTGTGATGGTTGTGATGAAATCAGATTTCTTATCATACACATGACTAGTATTTCCTCCTTTATGAACTGATGTCTTAGGGCATAGATTGGAAGAGTTGTTTGATTCTTTTCTCTGGTGCAACATGTGTTTCATTTCTTGGAAAATTTTATCAACGGTGAGGGAAACCATCCTATTGTCTTTGATCATCCTACCTACCTCAAGTTCACAGAAATATCAAAAAGATAAGAGATCCCGAATCTCTTCCTTCAAGGCATTGTATTGCATGAGATACTGAAATGATCCCTTTACCTTCTTTCCACATTAAAATGTTCCATTTTACCATTTAGACACAGGTATATCCAATCCTATGTTCTCTTCCATCATATAATCAGCAAGGTAAACATCTTCAAACCTTTGAAAACAATAATCTCCCACAGAGGACATCTCCTCTTCTTCATTTGGCTCAAAATCAAATTCTTCAATTATAGGTAAGAGCCTCATACTGCAACTTGGAGAATATCTACAATATTCCTTCAATGGTGAGATTATTTCTCTTCATAGGGGTGGAGGAAAGTGCTCTGATACCATTGTAATATCCTTGGAAATATTTAGCCCGGATATTAACTCAAGTTCATAATTTTAAATAAAATTGACTTGTCCATTTTTTAATCAATTCACCGAACAGAGCAGGAAGTTAGTGACGGGTAAGGAGACTTGAAACTGAGTTTGGCAAGATGAACTTTCAGTTCTGGAATTTATATGGGACAATTTGTAGTAGCAAATTTGACAATCAAAAATTGGATCCTTTGTATAACGTATGGAGACCATTTATGTTTCGGACATCAGCTACCGTTGAAGCCTACTGCAATGCTTTTTGGGTACATTTGCATATACAAACAAGATCGGGAAGGATAATCAGGGTTTATGAAAGTCCATGGGTTTCTAGTTATGTTTAGAATGATAAATGATTAATCTTGAAAGAGTTTGCAGAGAATTGGGGCTTTTAGTCTCTTCCGGGATTGTGGAGCTAGTCTTTTTTAGAACTTCACAAAAAATATCTAAAGGAAACTAAATTCTGTAATGAGGGATTTTATGCATACTGGTATGTGTCAAGGACTTGCTCCAACTGACGGAATAACAAAATAGTGCACAGAATGAATTTTATAGATAAAATGGCAAAACTAGTCAAATTTAGGCATCAAACTAGCTAGTCTTGGATTTTGACATGGTAAATTGCTTAAAAGAAATGTAAAATCTGTTTTGATGATCATATTAGGTCTGATATTAATTATTATGGCCAATAAAAATTCAATATAGAGTTCAGAACAATTCTTTTATCTTCTAGTGCTTGCTTTGCAAATAACAATGCCTCACAGGTTATTTTCTTCTTACATGAGCTAGTAGAACAAAGAACAGAGGAGAGTATTACTCTGGATCTGCACTGGAAGTATTTATCAGCCCATCTACTTGTTATATGTCTAAACTTGCTGCAATATGAATGTAAATACCTTCCATCAAAGTCATAACCTTTTGGTTCTCGTCTTCTAGGAAAATCACCTCCAATCTTGTAGTGGGAAGAGTAGAAGTGAGAGAAGAGAGGGGGAAATCGATCTGCACTTGATATGCTGGAATGGACAGCCTCTTATGTCTGCAAATTACCACTTATTGGCCTCATAGAATATTCTGAGAAGACCTTTCCATATTACACTTCATCTTTGGTGTTTTCTCCTCAATCTTAACTACAAAACCCCTCCAATGGAAACCTCTTCTCCAATCAGGCTATAGATCTTCACTGCTGCTCAATAATGGATGTCACTGGCTATAATACTATCTGCTATACCTGCATAACACTCATAGAAAACTCACAAGGCCTTGGGGCACATCTCCCAAGAGGAATTGTTGAGGCACATCAGTCAACAGTTGGGGAACTCAGAGCTCTCAAACCAAAATTGCAAATGACAAAAGTTCTTGAATGAATTTGAGAACATGCTTAAATAGAGAAGTTGACTTGTTTAGAAAGCTGATCCACACATGTGGGTGAGGTAGGGAACACTCCTTGTGAAAATTAGAAACTGTTTGCTTTCCAAAACCTTCTTTCCTTCACCTCCTTCATCAAAATTAGCAAATGTGCCTTAGGAGCTTTTTCTGGGTGTTTCTATTTCTCTCCTGACTGCTTTTCTGCATCTTTCTATTTCCTTGACTTTCCTCTTTTCTGCTTTTTCCAGTTTTTCTAATTGCTTTTGTCAGTTTCCAAATTGTTTGCCTTGTCCTCTTTCCTCCTTTGGTTTTCTTTCTTTTCTGAGTGTTGCCACTAAGGCAAGAGTGGTCCACATGACCAATTCGACCTCCTAGCCTTGTCAACATCAACTTGCCACCAATTAAATTAGTAATGATGCATTTATTAATTAAAATCAATCCAACTCTGAATATAATTAATTATTTAATAATTAATTAATTCATATAATATTCTGCCTCAACATTTATCTCCATTAATTAGTGATAACTCCATTAGTTTCCTTAGATCCTTAGTTTGGGTATTAATATCTTTCGTGGTCCACCTTATCCATTTAATACCTAAATACAACCTTAGGCATCTTTCATAAGATAGTTTCCATGCTTGCTCATTAATTAAATAATTATTGCGTAGGTGACTTAGGCCAAAATTACCCCATGGACCATAGCAAAATTTGGGGATATGACAACCATCCTGTGGAATCCTCGGGACTAATTACATGTGTCAACGAAACCTCAAAAGAGTATCCCATGATCCTTTATGTTCCTAAACACGACCGGAAAGATCTCCCAACGAGCTATTACATGTGACCACCACAAAACCTTAAAAGAGTGTCCTAGGAACATTTATGTGCATAGCACGAATGGAAAGAACTCTAAACAACATCCTAGGATCATTTATGTGCCTAAGCACGATCGGCAAGATCTCCAGGACTGCTTACATGTGGTCTTGAAAAACTTTGAAAGAGCATCCCAGGACTTATTACGAGCGTACTGCTCAACCTATGGATCTTCCAAGGAAATATTATATGCCACAGGACAAAACCTCGAAAGAGCATTTTCCAGATCTCCCAAGGGGCTATTATATGCCATAGGAAAAACCTCACAAGAGTATCTACAAACCTTCCAGGGAAAGATTATATGTCCTCCCAAGCAAAACCTCGAAAGAGCATTTTCCAGATCTCATAGTTTTCAAAACAAATTGTTACACATAAAGACATATGTCATACAGTCATGCAATTATCTTAGCCAATGCTTCAATACAACATTTATCCATATCTCATAACTTTCTAGATGCCTTCCATCTCTATCAAAACATTGTTAAGAGTGTGCACAACTCCCAACATGTCAGCAAAGAGGTTTCATTCTAGATAAGTAGCAATGGAATGTTGTACAGTACCATAGGCCACTTACCCATTACTTGCATATTAGTAGTATCTTGTTCATTAATGCAACATTTCTAAAATGCATAATATACATCCTAAATCTAGGAACATAAGTATGTACATGACTGAACAACATCATTTAAGTAATCAAATATATAATAAATGACAATTCAAATACTTATCTTTGTTTGGTTGTTGGATGGACTCCCTCTCAATCTTTGGTTCCTTATAGGAATTACTAAAGTGTGCTCCATCTTGATCTTTGCTTCCTTGATTACCTGTCCTTGAACTTATATCCATCCTAGACCACTATGCATGCTTAAGTGTGAACTAGTGTCATGATTATCTCATCCTCAAGATCTCATTTATAATCATACATTCATTAGTATAATCTCAATACTATCAAGATATTATGATTCTAAATAATCTTAAACATCTATGGTCATGGTTATTTCATACACAGGTAATTTGTCACAAGTGTTAGTATTCAAGGTTTCACAGAGTACTTCATCAATCAAAGTAAGAAACATAATATGCATAAACCCATGATTACTCACACTTATAACTTCATGAATAATCATTATAAATCATACAAAAGTATACTTATCTAAGATCCTAACACAAAGTAGGATTCTAACTCGATATAGGAAAACATACCTAGATTATCATGCTTGTCTAACATACCCAAACAATGTCTTCTTTGTTCTCATAGAGACCTTGTGCTAGCAACTTGCATATCTCATAAGTTAATAATTGTAGAACCAAGTTATACATACCTCATAAGTAGATCTTCTATGTGATCCATGACTATGGATGAGTCTTTGTCTTCATGTCACCATGGTCATATGTTCTTGATATAGAACTTGATTTGTCTTTCTTGATGTACCCTTCATGTTAGTGGACAACATCATCCTCATACAACACCACAATGTATTAGTACAATCATAAGTGTCATATTCCTAATCAATGAATGTCTTCTATCATTCACATGCATTCATACTTTTACTAGGGTGATAAGACAAGTCTAAAATTCATCAGGATTGTACTAACCTCAATAATATGAAGACAAACATATCATAAACTTCCTCATGAACAGATTTCAAAACATACCTATATTTCCTCAAGTCATACATGTCGGGATTGCTTGTAGTCTTCTTATGTAAGGCCTTAGCCTCATTTCCCTATGGAACTGGAATCTCTTCACTTATGTAGGTGTCCAAATCATTCTCTTCTAGGATTATCCCAATCCACTTTGGTTTGATGAAGCTGGATCTGGAGTTGGATTAGGGTCTGTCAGAGAAACCCTAAAAATTCAAACTTTAAATTTGAAACTTCTGATTGGATGAAAAGATGTGCATTGCTGAGTTGATCAAGTTGGTATACTTCAATTTTGAAATATCCAAAATTTGACCCCTCAAAATTGACTTTGAAAGTTTCGGATCTGTAGCTTCTGTCAAATTCTGGTTTTCTCATCAAAATCCCGAACTAGGGTTTGATAGAGCCTGGGGTTCTACCCAAGCAAAAGCTTTGATCTTGGTCTCTAAATTTTGATTTTGATGAGGAGTATCCAGCCGTGGTCTTATATTCCAAAAATTCCAACTTTCTCCGAAACCCTAATTTCCCGTAGCAGTGACAAGCCAAAAATGAGAATGCTCAGAATCCAATTCTATTTCACAGAAATATGTGACTTATTGTTTTTGGTCCATCTTTGAAATTTTGGATCTTCAGGATTCGAAACTTTGGCCTATGGTATCCTAACTTGTCACCTTTCCAACCCCATAAATCTGACCTCAAATGGATTCTCCATGAGAGAGATATTCCAAGTGTCGCAACATGACCTGTTTATAGGATAAAACAGGATAGCGAACTTATGCGGAGTGCCACATGTCACTGGTTCAACTTCGGTCTCTGAAACTTGGACTTGTGAAACTATAGTCTGTGATCTTACTGTCACTTTTTACAGAATTCCATTTAGAGCTTCCTAGCCCAAGTTGTGACCTTTTTTCCTAGGTCACCTGTTTATGACTGAGATCTGGAAGAGGCCGAAACCCTAAATTGTACGGATCATAAAACATAAAGTACAACGAATTATATGTTTTTCTTTAGATAAAAGGTACATGAAGATGTTATCTTCAACCTGTACAAGTTTCAGAACCTGAGCCTTCACCAAAATAGATTTATAGTGAAAGTTCCACGATGACTGGTTTTTACTATACCAAGCCCTAGCTTCCAATTTGTCACAAGTGAAATAAGTGTCATAAATGCCATACAATGCCTTCCTTCAAGCTAGCTCTGATACCATGTTATTTTTTCAACATTTATTCAATCTGATCTAGGATCTTAATTGAGAGAACAACATGTACAACATATCAAACACAAGAGACACAAAGCATTTCACTGGGGAAAACCAAGAAGGTGAAAAACCCTGCAACTTTCTTAGATATAGAATAAGCACCAATACAAAGATCACCAAGATGAATTCCCAAAAGATAAATGTCTGTAGCAGCTACTCCTCCTCCACTTGTGCGCACTCCTCCTCTCTCTCACTAATGCGAAGTGAGTGAATGAGTGAATGTCTTAAATGAGGATCAAACATCCTCTATTTATACTTTACTTCACTTGACTTTTAACTCTAACTAGGTCGGCCCCAACTTACGAGAGTCTAATAACCCATTACCACTTGTCACTGGGTTGACCCCACTAGGGTGGTCTAATAACCCTTTAACCCACATGACTCATACAGGGCCGACCCCACCAAGGTGGTCTAATAACCCATTAAATATAAGTTACGACACTTACAATATAACTTGCGACACTTGTAAATAAAAATGAAGACACTTCCAACCGGAGGAATAATACATCTCCATTGGGGATACAATAAAGTACAAATGTAATACATACAATATATAAGTGAATATCTTTTGAAGTTACAAAAACATCAACAAACGAGTGCTATAAACATATCCAAGAATCCAATTATGCACTCCAAGACCAATCACATTCCAATAAAATATCACTTTATAAGAGAACAAGTGTCACAAAATGTTGTCAAGTTGGAGTATGTTGATACAAAGGAACATATTACAGACATCTTTACTAAGCCACTAACTTGAGGACCATTTTCCTATCTCAGGCAGAAGTTGGGGGCTATCCCTCTTCCTTAAGTATAAACTGAAGATTGTACCCCGCCACAAAAGATGGATATAGTTGATAGGGGGAGAAATAATGACAAGGGGAGTTTTGAGATCCTTTGTCATTAATGTCAAAGGGGGAGAAATTTGAAGAGCTATTGTCATCAATGAGAAATGGGGAGAATGTTGAGTATTATTTTCATTGATATCAAAGAAGTTCATTAATGACAAAGGAAAAGTATAGAAATCTGGTGTAAATGGTCGATGCCATATTTAGTCGATGCTTAATTCTGGTTGGATCTTAAAAGTAGTAAAAAATGTCAAAGCAAAAAGTGGTCAATAGTCATATAAAGTTAGTCGGTGTTGACCTCTTATATTTTGGTTGAGTATTTGTAAATTGAGTCAATAGTCGACCTCTTGTTGACCTATTGTTGATTGGTGCCTACCACTTGTATTGGTCAAGTCCTTGTAAATTAAGTCAATAGGCGAACTATTGTTGACTTCTTGTCGATCGGTGTTGACCTCTGGTATTATGGTTGATTCCTTGTAAATTAAGTCCATAGTCAACCTCTTGTTGACCTCTTATTGACCATTGTCAGTTGAGTCGGAGTCAGATATGTAGTCGGAAAGTTGTTGTAGGAATCAGAGTTGTTAGTCAGAACCGGAGTCACGAGTCAAAGTTGCAGTCAGAAAGTCAGAGTCAAAGTTCAACATTAGAATCGGAAAGTCGTAGTCGAAACAATGGATTCAAGTTCGACATTGGAATTGACAAGTCAGAGTCAAAACGACGGAGTAGGAGACACTGAATTAAGAGTGTAGTTTTGAGGTTCTAACTCCCGACATTGGAATCGACCAGTCAACATATTGTAAATAAACAAATAATAAAGTCGAAGTCGACATGTTAGAGTTGGCTTTGCGGAGTCGATATGTTTCATAATCACGTTGTTAATTTCGCAGGTTAAAACAAAGAGGTAATTTCAAATTAGTTTTATTTGTGAAGGGTCACGTTGAAGATTTGTGACTATTAGGTGAAGAGGCACAATTGAGGGTATATAAAATCAGATTTAATTCTTCAAAGAAAGTGTCTCTATACATTCAAATAGCAGATCAAAAGGTGTACAGAAAACAAAAAACACATAATCATTTAAGGGTGGTTGGGAGGCACAAGGACATGCTACAAAATCCTGTAGGAAGTTGTAGCTTCATTCTAGTTCTTGCTAGTAAACAAGGCGTCATTGCATCCTTCAGTTGTTGCTGAAAATATTGGGTGTCATTGCATCCTTCAGTTGTAGCTGAAAATATTGGGTGTTGTAGCATCCATCAAGTTGGTGCTTGCAAATACTTGTAAATATAATTTTGCAGTAATAGAAAGTGTTTGTGGTTTTCCCAATTGGGTTTCCACAATAAAATACGGTGTTCTATTTCTATTATTGATTTTGTCTTAAAAGTGATAAAAATGAAGAAATATCTATATACTGATTCACCCCCCTTTCATTATTACTTGATTTTAAAACAAGAGGCTCTTCTAAAAATTGGAAATGAATTTCATATCCCTAATGGAAAGTGAATGGAAATGACTTCCTTGGGTACTTGATGCAATCTAAAAATATGTTTCATAAATAATTTTTCAATGCCAAAAACGTTATGCATAGATTTAATAGGAATCAAATGATCTACCTTATTAAAACTTAATTTATTAACCACAATCATGATGGAGTCATGTTATGTCACTATTTTTGACAATTTAGTAATAAATTCCATTATTGCTACCTCCCATTTCTATTCCAATAGTGACAAAGGATGTAATAATCATACCAAATGTTGATGCTCAACCTTACATTGCTATGATTCTGTGCATCTTCCAGTATATTCAACAAAATGATTTTTCCATTCTAAACAAAAAAATATTGCTTCCTTGTTACAATTGTTTTCCAATAACTTGGATGGTTGGAAAATGCCATCTTATGTATTTCATCCAAGATAATTATTCTTCATTGATATTTCCATCATTGATCAAATGATAACTTTCATACGTTATATGTGTTTCCTCTTATTGGAATCCATCCTTCACTTGGATCTCATGTTCATCTTCAATAAGGGACTCAATAACACTTTTCTTCAAATCTGATTTTTCAATTACTAATAGCTCATAAAAGTATCTTTACACCGATTTCATTTGAAACTTTGTTCTATTTTATTTTCATGTGTTTGTAAAATCAAACTCATAAAAGAATTTGAACCATATTGTATGTCTGGTATTTATGTTTGACTAGCTGAGAAGATACATTGGGTTGAACTATAAGTTGTTCTCATCTCAAATTTTTTGTCCATCAACTCACACCTCCACATTCACGATGCATGCACTACTTCGTCAAGTTCCAAGTAACGAGTAGCATAAATTATATCATATTCTTTCAACTTTCATGACTCAACCTACCACAAGATTATGCTATATGAGGCATAAATGTCGTTCATGGAATGAACTAATTATATTTAAATGTTATATATTCTTTTAAGAATTTGTCATAATTCCACTAACATGAAAAGTACACCACATGAAAAGTACACCACCTAGAACAGGTTTTAGAAAATGTTTTCAGTGTTACAATATTGGCCCAACTATAAAGAAAATTCGTTATTGATAGTGTAAGTTTTAGCAGATGTTCACTATGACTAAAAATTCTTGGTTGTGTGAGGTTCTACAGAAGGTTGTTTTGTTGGTGCACATCATTCAACAAATTATCCTAATGCACTAGTAATATTTAATATGCATGAGTGTGCTATTATTTATTACACACGAGTATGTATTATATATTTGTAACGCATTGGTGCATATTCTATATTTTGAAATAAAATGTATGTATTATATATATAAGCGTGGGTGTATATATCAAAGTATGCATGGGTGTGCATATCAATGTATGCATCAATGAACATAATAAAGTAGGCATACATGCATATATCAAATTACACGTCATATTGTTGAAGGGAATGGTATTGTTGTTGTCAATAGAAGAGTTGGTTTTTTGTTATAGTGATTAGCACTAGTCAATATAATTCTATTTTTTGTTAAGGGAATTGGTTGTTGGTGTGTAATTGCATGTTGAGGACTAACTTTGGTGCGCTATCTATCCACTTCAACAACACTTTCATGCATAGGAAGTTACTCACACTTAGCTTCTCTTCCTTTTCTTTATGGCTAAATTGATGGTATGCTCATCCTTTTTTTGCTTCCCAAATTCATAAATATCGGTATTGTATATGTATTGCATGATGGTATTCAAATAGATAGCTATATAGTTGGTTAACCAATAGAGAGTGCACCAATACCTCTTGCAACGATTTTGGTCTTTCTTCTTTATCTATGTTATTTCATTTAGCTTCTAGATCTTTGGGTGGTTTCACAACCACAAAAATTGCAGATTAGCAGTCTATGCTAACTTCATTTCTGCAACTTGTTTACTTAGGAAACTCTCACGTGGTATCAAAGCAAAATACTACCTACATAAATTTTGTTGTGGAATTTGTTTTTTTGATATGTCAAGTATGTTATTTTATTACATCTATTGATGATATAGAGAATTAAAAACACTGAAATATCAGATTCTAAGGGGGGTTTTTCATGGTTGAGTTGAAAGTGCACAATGGATAGATTGAGGATATTTGCATGGGTTTGTTTTGGGTAGTGTGTGCTAGATCAAGCATGTTCCTATTCTAAAGTGATATTTGGTGGTTCTGCAACAAAGTATCACTTGGTTTCTTATTCATTGCTTCATAAGGGTTGTGAATGCTTAATCAATAGTTCCATCATCTGATTCTACATAGCAAATCATACTACCAAAATTTTGAATGATTCTTCCAAGGCATTGATGTTTTTGCATGCATAATTTAGAGAATCGAGTTTATTACTTTGAGCCCAAGCAACTTTGACACACCAAGGTTACTTACCAAGCTTAAATCATTGATATTACAATTCAAGTTGTGTGGGATTGACAAAATGGAAAAGCAATTGGTTATGTATGTCATTTATTCCCAAATTGGGTTTGGAATACTATGTCTTCATTTCCACCTTATATGCCACTAGGAATGCACTTGGATCTGCATGGAAGATGCAACCTCTTGATGATTTTTCTATTAAACTAATGAGTGAGCAAGAAAAACTTGTTCATATGGAAATTATGAAGTCTTTAAAGGCTCATGCACTTGTTGCAAATCAAGTCACAATGTATTCAAGGGCATCTAGAAACAACATGTAGAAACAAAGAACAAAGACAAGAAGCACATGAATAAAAAATCAAAATTTGTTCACGACACCTCTCATTCAAATGCTGAAAAACCTAAGTTTGAGAGGGTCAAGTGTTCCTATTGTAGAAGAATCAGGAATGATGAATACAAGTGCATGTAGAAGAAACATGATCATCTAAATCATCTCCTTGAGAAGAAACACATCAAGTTGCTTGATTCAATCAAAATGAATTCATCAGTTGAAGAGTCTTCCACAACAACAAAAGTAGAAGAAATGATGCAAATCAAGCACTCATGGTTGTTTCTATCCATTGATGATGACTCTACTTCATCCATTGATGAGGAATCTACTTCCTCTGTTTATTATTTGAGGACTATGCCTCCTCTATTGTTGATCATGAGGACTAGTATTCCTCTATAATTGTTCACAAGGACTATACTTCCTCTATTCTTGATCATGAGAAACCCTCTTACTCCTTTTCTAATTTTGTGGATCCTTTGCTTGAGCATCTATTAGAGGAAAATGAGCTTCATGCACAACCCCTGACTACAACACCACAATGTGGATGCCAAATTCTACAATAAGTGAGTGAATCAATTCGAGATCCATCAAACATCAAGAGAACACATTCTAAAGTATAGGCATGACCACATGCCTTCATTGCTACTACCACGGATCCACATTCCTTCAATATGGCCATTGGAATTCCTTAGTGAGACACGATAGTAGGTGGTGACCTCGATATAATGAGATCCCTAACTTCTAATTGGGTAAGTGATGCTACAAATCGCCAATCCTATATTATGGAGTGGCAATTGTATTGTTTGATCCAGATATAATTATGTACTTGGGATGGATGCTTTTGGAGATAGTGTACATTGTAATAGGGAGTGTAATGGTTGCAAAAGGTATGGGTATAGGAAGATGGGTTTATGGTTCTTTTGAAGCTTTAATTTGGGTTAAGTGAGTAATGGGTAGTTATTTACTCGGTGACTATCATGATAGAGTGGACCATACGAGCATAGCAAGCATAACTTATTTATATTCATTTTTTAACAAAGAAATTATGATGTACTCTAGTGCTTTCATGTTCAATGTTGTCTTAGCTGGAATTAGAAGCAAGTGGGAATACTAACTATCTTAAAATTTATATTTCATAAATTAGTGTAATTTTTCAAATAAATTAATTAATTTTAAATATTATATTTCTTTTAAAAAAAGTCACATTTTTCTCATTCTTTTTTATAGTAATGGTTTTCATTTGATTTTTTAACATCATTTTATTAGTTTCATTATAGACCCTATCTAAAATTATTTAATATATTAATTTAAAGTTTTCACTAAATAAACCGCTCTCGGGAGGCTGCTGCTTACTTGCTTAATAAACCTAGGCTGGTCGAAGAAACAACATGGGCTGCTACCAGAAAACTATCACGGCAGGTGGCAGGCTTTTAGGCTTTAACGAGGATGCTTGCTTTTTTGTGGGGATTATACACGGAGGCTTTAAGAACACGGACACGGATCTGGGAGAATCAAACAAACCGGGCAGGATATAAAGGAGTAGGAGAACACCATCTGGTTGCATGCTTTTATTTACGCTATTACGTATATTATAAACCACGGCTGCAGCTCAACGCTCAGATCGACAATAAAGAGCACCAATTTCTTTATAGGTAATTTCTTTATGGACTACCCGGTTGGGCGCAGGCACCACATTTGGTTGGTAAATAATAATTCTAAATTGGTGAGTAAATTAAACAATTTCCTATATATAATTGTTTTTTTTTTTTTTTTTATAAAATTATAATTCTCTTAATAAATAGAATACATAGTTAATTCAATATAAATAAAATACATAGTTAATTCAATAGAATACTTTTAATATATAATTGGTAAAACAAAATTAAAAAATAAGAGTTAATCCTTATTATTTTTATGATTGGAAAGTATAGAAATGATAACTACAACTAGATTATAAAATATCACATTAAAAATAGCAGGAAATTAATAAACATGTTATTTGATTATGATTAGACAATAATATCACAAAGTTCCTTATAAAGATTATATATAATTAAAAGTCTCATTTTTATTATTATGATAAATATATAATAATGATTAAATTTCACTAGTTTGAAATTTGGTTTAAAATAGTAGGTATATACAATGTTTAAATATTGAAACAATTGATTTTCATAGTAACACATAAAGATACAATAAGTTAGTAAAAACATACATAATAAGAGAACAAATATTTTCAATCTTAACTTGATTTCAACTTTTAACTTTATATATGATTTTTAAAAAATTTAAATAATAGTGTTCTTTATACCAGCATCATTAAAACTTATTTAAAAGATTTAAATAAGAATAAAAATATGCTTTATTGAAGTTTGAAGTTAATGTTGTACTAATTTGTAAAATTTATTGTTTTTCATATTTATAATCAACCCAATCACTTATAACAAATCCATTCATCATAATATAATAGTTATGGTTTTCCACATAGGCCTATAAAAATATAAATGCATTCTTGAGTTCAATAATAAACAATATATTAGAAACAACTCAAGTCATGACTAATGAAAACAATGGCAACTATGCATATGTTCAAAATTAAACAAATATAGATGCACAAGGCATTGACATTACATATTTATTATACAACATAGAATTAAATTGCAAAAATGAAAAGCAATAGTTAAACATTTATGTTTCACAATGAAACTAGTTATCTAAGAGTAATTCCCCACCGAATGACAACCATCTAATGCATATACGACCCCAAGCAATATTATGGGTCCGTTGAGGAAAAAACCAACTAAGAGGTTCAGTGTATTCTCACTCACCCCAATTCATTACTCTTATGTTGTAGCCAATCTAAACATTATAGATCACTTTGGGAAGCTCACCTAACCCTCAAGAAATAGTGAAACTCTCTTCCAATATCATACACTGCACTAGGGAACTAGTGTTTCCTTTCTCTGCTTAACAATCCTTCTATAGTACCTTTTCCCCTTTAGTGCTCTTTAGTGCAGGAAGAAGAGTCCATTCTATTGATTTCCTTCTAGGAATAACTTGATATGGTAATAATTGGGTCCAAAACAATCAGTAAGATTGAACAATATTAAGGAAGAGTAATGGATTCCTAAAGAACCTAGCATCTATTGTTGCTTATTCCCATTTATCTATTTTCCAGAGCCAACACATCACTCCTCATAGTACTAGTTTTAGTTATTTTAAAATTTGGATTAGGGAACTTACTATGGTTAAGCTAGATAACTTGATGGAGAGAAATGGAATCATCCACAAATTTAGATGAGAAATGGAATCATCCACGAATTCCTTTGAGGTTTGGGAATGGAAGGAAGGATTCTTACCCTTTTCCAAAGATTATTGTAATTTTCCCATTTCCCATAATTATGTATGGTGGGATTCCCTACACAAGCCCTTCATTCATTCATTATTTGAATTTCTAAGTCAAATTTGATGAATGGGATTCATTTAAGGCGTGTGATGGAAAATATAAAAGTTCTTAAGGTGACACTTGTCAATAGAGGCATATATTCCCATGCCCCCCATTCATATTTCCCTCTTGTGGACTCAATGCCCCCTTGTGCTCTCTACTACCATCTTGGACCATTATATATTAATATTCCAACATTGCATTTCTGCATAACATAATGTTGCACTATGGTAATTCTATTGCATTATTTGGTACAAAGCATATTTACATCCTATATATGCTTATTGATTCTCTAGCCAACACTTGGATTTTATCTCTACACTAGGAATCCATACAAGACATATTCACAATATTTACATTGTGAGGTCGTTTATTTAAGCTGACATGGATCAAGACTTTCTATCTGTGCATTTACAATTCATATGTAATCTAATCCAATACCTTCCCATGGTGAAAAATTGGGTAATGTATTCCCCTCCCTCTTTGAATAACACTAACCTCGGTGCAATCTTGTGTTTTAAACAAAAGTGAGTATTTCTCCTTCATGGATTCATCTAGATTCCACATAGCCTCATTGAGACCGAGCTGCTCACATTGCACCTTGACCAATCTAATGGATCAATTCTAAACCAACATTACTTTTTTCAAAGGATACACAATGGATCACTTTGGAACTTCCCCCCGTAGTTCCACCTAGAGTACATCCCAATCAATCACATGGTTAAGATCATGTACATATTTCTTAAGCAATGAAACATGGACAACATTGTAAGCTCTATTATTAGCAATGAATGCAAGTCTATATGCAACTAGTCTTATCCGATTAAGGATTTCAAATGGATCAACCACAATATCTAGGTGTTAGATTGGCACAACATCCAAGATTTAATGATCTCTTCCTTAATCTAAATCTAAGGAAGATATGATTCCCAAAACTGAATTCCTTATGCACTTTATTCGTATATGCATAGCTTTTCTATGTGTTTTGAGAAACCTCAAAATTCTACCACTAGAACCTATGAGTGGTATTCCGATTCCCATATGTTTCTTTTTTGATGGTCTTGTAATGCAATTGCGATGAAAGTGAACATAATTTTTCGTTGTTATTTTTTCATCGTTATTGCAACATTGATGAAAACCCGTCGCAATACCGACTATTGAAAACATGCCATGTGGCCTATTTTCAATTCTTTTTTATTTCTTATTATTTCCAATGGGCGTTGATGTTTCCATACTTGGTCGTCAATCTTGCAACAAATCGTACTAAATATACCAACACAAACGTGTCAATGTTGCAACAAAGCCACTTGAACTCTCCAACATAAAAGTGTCGATCTTGCAATGAAATGACCGATGAAAAATTCGAGCACTGCAATGACAATGATTTTCTAGCAACAAATAACCGTGACACTTAGCGATGAACAAGCATCTATATAGTGATGCTAAGTAAAAAATGTTGTGACGACAATGTTGAACTAGCAATATAAACTTGTTCCATCTAACGACAAAAAGATGTCGATATATCGACAATATCTGAAGAATTAAAAAAAAGATACCATTAGGGATCTACATTATGTTTATCAATCTAGATGATTCCAAATAAATATTAAACAATTACATACTAATTAAGATGATCTAATTTTTTCTATCCACTAAAAGCATATTTTCTATGCTACCATAATGACTAATTATTTTACATTAGTTGCCACCCAATTAGCATTTAATTCTAAATATGTTCTCAATCACCTATATTCTTTTGGAACTTGATGCTTCTTTAACATGTTGATCATTCCTTTGTGCATCATATTTTCTCCATGTTATCCTTGAATTAATTTCTTGGGTTAATCTCTCACAAGTATAACAATGTGTCGACCTTCCGTAATCACCATTTCCTCATCCTTGTCCTCAAAATCGTCCAACCTTTGCTTTGGCATCTACCTTCCACATGATTTTAATCAACATTCTCAATGTTCTCATCACATACATCTTTCCCCTTCTATATGAAAGTACACAAATTTCATCTAATCATTTATGGTTGTTTGGCACATTTGGTACAATCTACACAACTTTTACATTTCATTGTGTACTTTTCTTTTCCTCCTCATTGTGATAATGTTTGTACTCTTCAACTTCTTGTTTCCTTTTAGACATTGTTATCTTCTCCATTAAATCTAAATCAAATGAAAGATTTGTTGATCCACTTAGTTCTTATTTTCATTTCTTTTTTACATGGAGCTCATAAACCCATGAAGAATGTAAATACAATGGATTTGTCTCTACTTTGGTAAATCAACCCATAAGGAGGATTGGGCACTCCTTTATTAGTATTTTACAACATATTTTGGATTGTCATTACCTCATAGGCAATTTATGTCCTTTCATGGGAGAATGCCATATTTACAATTGTTTCTATTAAAATAAAAAACAACCTTCAAATTAGCTATGACATGATTGAAAGAGACATGAATTATCTACTCTTAGGTATTGTTCGAAGAAGACAAGGATTTGGCCATAAGAATATGAGATGGATCAAACTCGCAAGGTTGCAAAGTATTCTAGCAATTGAGAAGAAGTGGATGGAGATCAACAATGAAGATTGTAAAGAGATTAATACATTGGATTTATCAACAAGTTAGAAACTACATGTGCTTCTTTGATCATTTTGTTGATATGAGAAAATCACATCTCCTTACAATTGAATATAGGTATCTTAAAATCATGTACCATTATATTGGTGTTAATATTGGATAGATATTTTCAAATCCTTCCTAAATGAAAATTAATGTAGCTTCTAGCACGACCATGGATATTCAAAGATTAGATTCCTAAAAAAAAAACATCTCAAGGACATGTACAATTTAAAGAGTTGAATGTTTTTTTATGGTTTGCACATCTCTAAAATCATTAGGGAATCTAAAACACCTAGAAAATATATTCTTCAATATTGGACTTCACCCACTCAACTTCTCTAGAAGAAAATTTGCAAGCAATTGCACAAACATGTCCAATACCTAATTGTACCAAGGTGCAATGAATACAATTTACTACTATATTTTAATTGTAATATACTTAGGGTGTATTACTACTATAAATAATATATATTTTCTAGCCTAGACATATAATATATATGATGTCATAGGTGTGTGTGTAGAGTGAGAGAGAGATGATGGTGTATATGGGATATAAGGTTTTTAAAGAAAGGTTTCTTGTCAAAGGATCCACACTACAATGGATTTGTCTCAATGAAGGGTGGATTGCAAATTCATAATAAATTGAAACATTTGAAAGAACTCAAGGGAACATGCATAGAGAAATTGGCACAAGACATACTTACCCCAACTACAAGCCCAAAATTTATTCTACTTCTATGGTTGATAGTGAAATATTTTTTTTCTTCTTACATTACCACAAAATTGATCCTAACCCAAGGCTAAATGCATAATCATAAGTCAGTTTGTAGTCATCAATATCACCAACTCAATCTGATTCAATATGTTTGATCAATTGTAAATATTGGTTGGCATAATCTCAATTCCCAATTGAGATGTTCCCTTCACATAATGAACAATCCTTTTGATTGATTTCAAATTGCTTAATTCCATATGATTGCATGAAGTTAGAAACCATACTAATAGTGAAAACACTATAGACTGATTATGAATTAAATTAGTCAAACTGCCAACAAGTTGCTTGTATAACGTAACATCAAATTTTGGAGAATGACACTAATTCATTTTAACACCTGACAAAAATGGTGTTTGACAAGGTTTAGAATTAGCCATAAAAAATCATTTTAACAATTCAAGTCCATATTTGGGTTGATAAATGAAGATACCATCATTGATGTATAACACTTGGATACCTAAAATGAAATGGAAAAGACCTAGGTCAGTCATTTCAAATGTATCCTTCAACTTCTATGTCATATCAAAGATAGAATCCTTAAAGATGTTCTTGATTTTAATTTTTGACCTTGAAGTGCTATGAAATGAAACTTGTGACATGAAAAATTTGAGAAACCCTGCAAATTTTATCATTTGATTGAACTACTAAGGTCAATAAGCATGCAATGAAGTAGATAAAAAAAATTAAGGTCAATAATTATGTACAAATTTGTATGATGTCTTGGTTCAATAGTTAAGTGGTGGTGATCGTCTCTCATGTGCAAGCATATTGTTTGATGTCGATCAAACAGCGATGAAGATATGTCTTCTCTGAATAAATAAATAAATCAACCATTAGATAAATAACTGAATAATAAAGTACCATACCCTCTTTTGGTGATGATTTAATATGTATCGACCACAAGTTGCATTTCCATTGCCAAGACCTATAGAAATCATTAAAGATTAAAATATTATATGACTAAATAATAATTAAGCAAATAAACAAGCATTTAAACATGTACACGACCTTATAAGAGTAAAGTGGAATACCTTAATGATCTCCTCTTTGCTTCGAGAATAAGTTATTATGTACTAAACAGGGCCAACCATGTGAATCTGGAAGCTCAAATGGCCCCTTCCCCTCCTCACATCGCTCTCAATTCCCCATACCCAATCTATCTAGTGTGATGAAAGGTGTGTGATATTGAAATATGCGTGATTGTGTAACCATATATCCACTAACATTGCGATATATAGATAAACAATGAGGTGAACCTTAATATCATTGATTAGACCATGTACTTTAATTTCTCTAAAATCCATTGCGCATGAAAATAATTGAATGTATTGTGTGAAAAATAAATGTTTTTTCAAACATACAAATCATATATATAATTACTATTGATGGATAAGAAGGCAAGCAGCACATAACAAGAATTGTTCAAACAAAAACTTTATATTAATAAAGATGGTCATAAAAAATACAAGTCTTAGATTTATACAATCACTTATTTCTCTGTTTTGATCTTTTGTTGACCAAAAAACTCATGATTGGGGCATCATCATTTACATCTGACAATGTATTTGATGTGTCCTCTCCTTTTCTTGATTTAGTTGGCATGCTCTCACGTACCGTATGTATGGTATGCTGATGATAATTCTATGGAGGTCGCTGCAAAGGGGCATCAACTGCAATAACAAAATCAGTTATATAGATATACTTAGTTATTATTGATATAAGTATATCATTTTTCCCAATATCATTAAAATGAGGTTATCCTATTGGAATATAGATGAGCCAATTGGAATGTTCATTGGTTGTGCCATTTGTTCCTCTTCCAGTTGAGCTTCATCAGAAACATGCTCTTCCATTGAAAAAGGAAATGTATAAGTGCACGTCAGTAATTAAATATTTATCATCATAGTAAATTTTTCTAATTTTACAGCATACATACCTAAATGGATAGGTTTTTGGCCCACCATCATGAGGTAGTTTCCTACTCTCATCTAGTACTTGTTCAATATCGCTACCCTCACTAATTTTATCGCTCTCATGCTTAAAAAAACAAACAAATTTATTTATTAGTGAGATGTAATCAATCATGAATAGATTTTACAAGTATATTACAATTATTTCCTTATTGATGTTATTTACCTATGTTTGCATTGATGGGGAAAGTGAGTTCTACGCCAAGATTTTTTGATATTACACAACAACTTGAAAACCATACTTGAAATCGAGCTCTAGGTCTTCTTTGGTGGCAGCCAATTGGAATGTAATTCCCTACAATTCATAAAATCATGAAATTTGCTTGTAATAAATACATAATTTAGTTGTTTGATAAAGTTAAATAAATTTGTATACAATTAATTGTAATGAACCAGCTTAGGATTGTGGCACAAAAACTCTAGACTTCTCAAATTTGATCAAACAATGGCTAAGGAAGCTAGAACTGTTGGGGATGGGAAAGATCAAAGGCTATGGAAGGATGGAAGGTTATGATATTATATGATACCTATGCAAAATGTACTGAGATATTTTATGTTTCAATATAAAAAAGGCTTCAATCTACTCCAATGCTCATGGGCCCCTCAGCATATGTAGACTAGTATGGGTAGGAAACTTGACTGAAGGATGGGGAAGGTTGTTGCAGACATAATAGAGGTTAATTAAAATTAATTTACATTAATTTAATCATAAAATATCATGTCATAAATTTATATGAATATATGGACAAGTTTCACAACAAAACTAGTAAAATTGCATTTCAGGACTGCTCAACTAGTACGAATTCTGGATTCCCAAACAATGATCAAAGGCTCACTAATTTATTAAATAGTGGATGGATCATGCAATATGGCATGTTATACAACTCCAGAAACAATAATTACTTAATTTGGACTTATAATCATTGACTTATGAATCATACATTGAAAACTAGTCAAATTTTAGCTAAATCTAGAGGGGTAGAGAAATTGGAGAAGAAATCAGATTTATGTAATTTGTATTGAATGGAATGATATCAGAAAATTAAATACTATGTTACTAAATCATAAATAGGAAAATATGACTTTCATAAAGTGATAGAAATATCTCTCTTCTTGTACACAAGAAACTAGCTGCAGAAGCTCAAGAAGGCTTGAAGATTCGATCTCTGCACTATATGATGATGCTTTCGAACTTCATATTTGACTTGATAAGATTCAGTACCTTCAAATAAAATAATTTACAATGGAAGAATTCCATCATACTCTCACAGAAATATGGGGCACATCTCCCATGCTTGACTAGGGGCACATCTCCCAAGTCTCAGATGCACAAATGCACTCAAACAATTTCTCAGATTAACAAAAGATGTGAATGTGTTGCTCATGGAATTATTTATAGAACTTAAATTACTTGGGAAGCAAGTATCCTTGAGGAATGCACCTTCCTTGAGTGGATGAGGAAAGCTTTCTTTCCTTCCTTTCCTTTTGCTTTGCTTTGGATTTCCTTCTTTTTCCTCTTTTCTGACTTTCCTTCTTTTCTGAACTTTCCTGCTTTTCGGACTTTCCTGCTTTTCTTGTTTTATCTTGCTTTATGATTTATGGTTATTTTCTTAAAATATTCCTCTTTTCTCATTTTTGGCATCATTTTTGGACTCATGTGCTTTACTTGACTTCTTCCTCAAGTCACTCCTCCAACCTTATCCACTAATGCACCCCAGTGGAGCATTTTCTCCATTTATTCAGCATAACAATAAAATATTAATTGCACCTCAAATATTAAATACACCATAAATATTTATTCCAAGTGGATAGAAAACTATGGATAAAATTAAATGCACACTCCTAATTAATTAATTGCTTGGAATACACAATTTAACCCCATGGTTATGCAACTGCCTCCTCAACCCAAGGGATTGGTTAGATTAGGAACTTGTTCCAATGCTCAATTTTTTCGGGACATGATAGTCCTCCCTAGCCAATATTGGTTGTCCTCATGCAATTTCAAACTAGGATGTTGTAAGATGTGTTCTCCTTCCCAAATAACATCTTCACTAGGTATCCCTTCCCACTGCACCAAAACTTCCTTAAGGATTCTTCTCCTTAGCCTCTTTTCTCTGACATCAAGAATCCTTTTAGGTATTAACACCAAATGTACTTCATCATCAAGGGGTGGAGAGTCTTGTGAAAATTTGACTTGTTGCCCAACTTCTTTCTTCAAACAGGACACATGGAAAACATTGTGAATCCAATTTCCTGGAGGAAACTCTAGCTCATAAGCCACTTCACTGATCTTTCTCAAAACTTGGTAGGGTCGATAGAACCTTGCCTGCAACTTCTCAGCCCCTTTATAATTCAATGATGATTGTCTATAGGGTTGCAACCTCAAATATACCATATCTCCCACTTGGAAGGCTTGCTCAACTCTATGTTTGTCTGGATGTACTTTCTTCCAATTCTGTGCTACTTGCAAGTTGTCCTTGAGAGTCCTGAGTATGTCTTCCGACCAATGGAAGGCTCCCTTCTTAGTGAGGTCTTTCAAAGGAGATGTCATCTTGGAAAACCCTTTGACAAACTTCCTATAGTAGGTGCATATCCCAATGGACCCTCTCATTTCAATGAGACTTTTATGACTAGGCCAATCTAGAATAGCTTGAATCTTTTCCAAGTGAACCTTAACTCCCTCTTGGCCAATCACATGACCAAGATACAAAATATCAGTCATTCCAAACTCACACTTGGTTAGCTTTGCATAAAAATATTGATAAGCCAATATTCTTAGTACAATATCCAAATGATGCAAGTGCTCCTCTCAAGTCATACTATATATCAAAATATCATCAAAAAAGACAAGTACAAACTTACGAAGCTGCTTGCTAAACACTCCGTTCATGCAAGATTGAAAAGTTGCAGGTGCATTTTTTTGGCCAAAAGGCATAACCAAAAACTCAAAGTGCCCATGGTGGCACCGAAAAGCAGTATTTTGTATGTCTTATTCCTTCATGCTGATTTGATGGTCTCCAGATCAAAGATCAATCTTAGAAAAGTACTTGGCCCCATGTAGATCATCCATAAGCTCATCAATCCTTGGAATAGGATATCTATTATTGGTAGTCTTCTTGTTGAGAGCTCTATAATCTATGCACATCCTCATGGTTCCATCCTTCTTCTTCACAAGGACTACTGATGAGGAAAAAGGGCTTGAACTTGGTCTAATGAACCCCAAGTCAAGAAGCTCCTTAATGGTTCATTCTATCTCATCCTTGAATCTTTTTGGGTGCTTGTAGGGATGCACTTTGATAGGAGAAGTTCCTATCTCCAACTCAATCCTATGCTCCACTCCTCTATCTGGAGGCCTACCATGTGGAAGGTCCCCAAACACCTTCTTATGCTTATGGAGCAACTTTTGAATATCTTTAGGATAATGAGCCACTTCGAATGATTTTCCCCTTATGGTGACTAGGAATTCTGCAACCCACTCAATGTATCCATGCCTTAGAATGGATCTCATACTCTATGCACTTACCACTTGCTTGGGATAAGTATTGACTCCTGAAACACCATATCTTTTCCATTTACTCCCAAAACCATGTTAGTGTCATCCCCATCAACATAAAATCTATTTGTAATGGTATCCTCTCCTACACAAATCTGCAATTTAGGAATCCATCTACAACAGTTCATGGTATGATTACCTGGGATGATAACAATGAAGCCTCCAAATTTTTTAGTGTGTAGCTTCCTTCTTTCAACCAAGGTTGAATCAATGAAGTTGTGTGTAGTTCCTCCATCCACCAACACAGTGATAGATTGTCCTTGGACCACTCCTTTGAATATAGCGAGGTACTCCTGAGAGTACTGCAATCTTTCCCACCTCAGGGTGAGGTCCTTCTTCTGCAGATTCATAGGCCACTTCTGCATCTATTGGGCCTTCTCCTCCTTATTCATCAGGTTCTCTCTCTGAGTAGACCTCAATGTAGTGCGGCTTTCCCTTGGCACATCTATGTCCTGGAACCCATGGATCTTGATAGGTGAAGCACAACTTCTTTCTTCTCAGCTCATATATATCCTTAGCATAGCTATCCTTTCTGAAATTTCCAGTAGGAATCTTCATTGGTGGTATTTGATTCTTGAACTGAGTAGGACCAACAATATTTGGAGGAAATCTAGTTCTTGGAATATGGTCTTGCAAGTCTCTGGTTCGACTTAGTGCATCTTGCAAGGTAAGGGGTTTGTAAGATTTCACCAAACCTTTCAAAGGTTCTGATAACCCTTCAAAGAACAATAGGATCATCCTTGATTTTGAAATGTATGAGACCATCACAATTAATCTTTGGAACTCAGAGATTTAGTCTTCAGGAGTTCTAGTTTGCTTCACATGTGCTAGCTCTCTAAAGGTGATCTCATGATCTCTTCTTTCAAACCTCTCAGCCAATCTTCTTGTGAACTCTTCATAGGTGGTAACTTGGTAATTCCCAAGAGTCTTTAGGCCATGAAACCACCAGTCATTAGCTTCTCCATCTAAGTGAAGAGTAGCCATCTTGATGGAATATCTTTCAGCCATAGGATTCAACTAAAAATATGTGTCATGTTTCTCAATCCAAGAGTTAGCATAACATTTTTGTGAACCATCAAAATAGGGAAAACAAATTTTACCCATAGAAATTTTGAGCTCATAGTTATGATTATGCATTATGTGGCCTCCTTTGGGCTTGTACTACAGATCACAAAAATATTTGAATGGTAAGTCTCTTCTACATTCGACATTCAGTGTGAGGTACTCAACATAGTTGTCCTCCATTGAAGCAACACTTCCAATTCGAACCTCAGGTTCTTCTCTTTGATCTTCAGTAAACTTGGGAATAGTAGTTCTGGAGTATGATGGTGACCCCATATTGAATTCTTTAGGGCAATTTTGAGGCCCAGTATTTGAGAAAATATGGCCACCACTCTTCCTCCTCTCACCATGTGGGATTCCATTGCTGCTCCCTTCTTATAGTTTGCTTCCTAGCTGATGAGATAAGAACTCTTTAGTCTCTTTTCTAGTTTGAGAAATGGTGAGTGAGATATATTTCATCCTCCTCATCATGGTGTCAACCAAGTTCTTGATATCATTGTCATCATTGGGAAACATATTTGATTCCTCTTGTATTTTCCCTTTAGTAGAATTAATTTCTTCTTCCTCTTCTCCTTCTGGCGAAGGATTCTTCTTTTTGTAATATGAATATCTCTTTGGAATCATAGAAATAATTCAAGAGCAGGTTCATAGGACCATGCTATGATACCACTGTAATGCACCAACTTAGGATTGTGGCACAAAAACTCTAGACTTCTCAAATTTGATCAAACAATGGCTAAGGAAGCTAGAATTGCTGGGGATGGGAAAGATAAAAGGATATGGAAGGATGGAAGGTTATGATATGATATTATACCTTTGAAAATTGTACTGAGAGCTTTTATTTTTCAAGAGAAGCAAGTCTACAATCTACTCCAATGCTCCTTGGCCCCTTAGCATATGCAGACTAGTATGGGTAGGAAACTTGACTGAAGGATGGGGAAGGTTGTTGAAGACATAAGAGAGGTTAATTAAAATTAATTTACATTCATTTCATCATAAAATATAATTTCATAAAGTTATACGAAGATCTGGACAAGTCTCACAACAAAACTAGTAAAATTGCATTTTAGGTCCGCTCAACTAGTTCAAATTCTGGATTCCCAAACAATGCTGAAAAGCTCATGAATTTATGAAAAAGGGGTTGGGTAATGACATATGGCATGTTATATAACTCCATAAATAATAATGAATTAATTTGGACTTATACTCATTGACTTATTAATCATACATAGAAAGCTAGTCAAATTCTAACTAAATCTAGAACGGGTAGAGAAATTGGAGACGAAATCAAAGTTTTGTAATTTGTATTGAATGGAATGATATCAGAAAATTATATCCTCTGTTATTGCATCACAAATAGGCCAATATGCCTCTCATAAAGTGATATAAATATCTCTCTTATTGTACACAAGAAACTAGCTGCAGAAGCTCAAGAAGGATTGCAGATTCGATATATGCACTGGACGATGATGCTTCTGAAATTCATATTTGACTTGATAAGATTTAGTACCTGCAAATAAAATTAGTGACAATGGCTGAATTCCACCATCCTCTCACAGAAAGCTAGGGCACATCTCCCATGCTTGACTAGGGGCACATCTCCCAAGTCTTAGATGCACAAATGCACTCAAACAATTTCTCAGATTAACAAAAGATGTGAATGTGGTGCTCACGGAATTATTTATAGAACTTGGATTACTTGGGAAGAAATTCTCCTTGAGGAATGCGCCTTCCTTGAGTGGATGAGGAAATATTTCTTTCCTTCCTTTCCTTTTGCTTTGGTTTGCTTTGGTTTGCTTTGGCTTTCCTTCTTTTTCCTCTTTTTCTAACTTTCCTTCTTTTCTGAACTTTCCTGCTTTTCCTGTTTTATCTTGCTTTCTGATTTATGTTGCTTTTCCTGAAATATTCCTACTTTCTCTTTTTGGCATCATTTTTGGACTCATGTGCTTTAATTTACTTCTTCCTCAAGTCACTCCTCCAACCTTATCCACTAATGTGCCATAGTTGAGCATTTTCTCCATTTATTCAGCATAACAATAAAATATTTATTGCACCTCAAATATTAAATGCACCATAAGTATTTATTCCAAGTGGATAGAAAACTATGGATAAAATTAAATGCACACTCCTAATTGATTAATTTCCTGGAATACAAAATTTAACCCCATGGTTATGCAAATTCCTCCTCAACCCAAGGGATTGGTTGGGTTAGGAACTTTCTCCAATGCTCAATTTTGTGGGGACATGACATTAATCAATTGACTCTTACAATTCGTGCTTTTAGTTTTGGATATCCACCCTGGCGCAGTTTGTGTGGGTTGTGTTTTTCCAATATCGCCTTTGTCACTTTAGAGGTTTCGGGGAGCCTATGAAATGTTTGAAATATGTTAGATATCGCAATTTTTATTTAAAACTAAAAAAAGTAACATATTTCATTGAAAATAACATATGCATCGTACATTGCTGAACCATGTGGAGTCTTTCCTTGTTTTCTCAGTGGCTTCTACTTTGAATAATCTATGAGGGACTTCCACTCCTTCTATGGAACCATTGGAGGTTGTTCATACTTAAGGTTATTTTGCAAATTAACTCTATACTGGTCCCTAACATATTTCAAACTCAAGCCAACTATTGACGGGACACACCTTTTGTTGAAGGTATTACCAAACAAATTGACCATATGGTCAATTAGATAATCTTTCAATTTGCTATTTTGGGAATTCCACTATATTTGAATGGTAAGCCCAAAAATATCCATTGCCTTGTCATGAAAGTTCTTATAAAATACATTGTTTCCCGAAAAAACAATTTGACCATTAGTTTAAAATAATATGAGATATGTGGTTTTCAATTAGATGATAGAAAACAATTAATTAATTAATTAATACCCGCAATATTTGGTATCTTGATCGGAACACAGTCCTCGTTGACCAAAAAGGTGGCATGCAATGTTCTCGTGCTGCTCCAGAATAGAAATCGTCACGATCAACATTAGTTTTTTCTCCCACACACTATGAAGTCTTAGCGTCTGAAGGGTCCTGCTCGATCATGTAATCGTACGCAAAAGAAGTTTCCTGATCAATCGATTTGAGGCCCACATTAGGATCGAATTCAAATAGCCTCACTAGTATGGTACTATGCCGATATTGTGGCATTGGAGCATCGCTACTACCAACACTGGTTTTTGCATGCTTTCCAAGCACGGGTGTATCTAAAAACGCCAACAAAAATAAAATTTAACTTCATTAGATCATATAAAAAATACATAACTAAAAATATTAAATGAATATATGTTATAGCTGATAATATTTTGTTATGATGAAATTACCCCATATTGTTGTATTTCTTCTTGCAGCTCTACAATTCTTGCTCTGATCTCCCTCATCATGGGACTCGTTTTAATTAGAGTAAGAAATTCTACATTTTACCTTTCCAAATCCTTCCTAACAATTTTCATTTGGTTTGTCAAATACAAAATATCCTTGTTACACCAAAATATCGTCATTATGAGTCATGTATCGGCTCCATGCCTTATCCCTAAAGTTCCTTGGCTAAAACATTAAGAGAAAGGTTGTTTTCCTTCCCTTTTCACCTTTTGTTCTCACCCCAACGCACCCTGCATTATAGCAAGGAGCGTCGAACCCTTGGGGACACACTATGCACCTTAGCAAAGCACGTCGTTGATGCAGGCTGCCTTTGTGTAAGGTGCGACGATCCACTTCTGACGCAAGTTTCCCTTATGCAAGGTGCGTCAGAGTTGGTTAAATTTGATAAAACAAATCTTCGAGCGATTTCTCGAAGCTTGGTGACATGGAGGCTTATCCCTAGATGCTTGGAAAGGTGGCACTCAATCGTCTTCATCCTTTAGGAGGGAATCATTTAAACCTTGGAGGCTAGGATTATAGGAAGGAAGTTACGACGTTAAGGATTGGGTTGTAACTTTCTCTCCCTTTGTATTTCTGATTATTACATTTCATACAAGTTATTTCCATAAGTTTTGTTGTGTTAATGACATTTAGGATTTTCCTCCTTCCTGTTAATCTAGATCAATTCATGTTTATATACTTTGACTGCTTGTTTGTTTCCACTTTCTTTAAATGGTTTTGCAACTGAATATCTGAAGCCTTTGGAGCTTGGAGAAACAAGGAGAAAGGAACTGCAGATTTGAGGTAAGTTGTCTCTTCATCTATCCTACATTTCTATTGATCTAGGAAATATACTAGTATTGTGTACTTATTGTTCTAGCTCTAAACCATTTAGACTAGGGATATTTGTTTGAGTCCGCTCATGTAAATTGTCCATAAATAAATTTGGCGACCATACTAGGGAGATTCCATAGCTTTGATTTCATTTTTTTTGGTTTCATTGATTTCCAATCAATTTTTAGCCTCTAAACTACCTCTTTCCATCATATATGACCATCAGAGAGTCTCTGGGTTATCCAGAATCTGTTTAGGACTAGTATTAGACATGTTACCTTTTTATTTTGTGAGAATTTTTATTTTTTGTTGCTTGATCGTCTCCCGAAGCACCTGGCCCATTCATCACCTGCGTCACTGTATATCTAACGCACTTATCCTGTGAGTGGATTGTGTTGCTGATGCTTTCTGGCCTTTAGCAATCTGCATCACTAACGCACTTTCCCAATGTGCAGAGTGCATTGTTGGACCTCCCAACACTCTGGTACACCTTTGTAGGGCACATTTCCCTCTATTACTTGGTACCCAGTGTCAAAAAATTCTCCAATTGGTTTTTGTTCTGATTTTAAGAGCTCTGTGTATTGCACCTTATAGTCACAGAACCCCTAGGAACAACATGTGCTATTCTTGGCTCGATTGTGAAGTTTTAAGTGTCTATTAGGGTCTTATTCAGTCACACGAGTGCTTTGGTATTTGTGGGAAATTTCAATCCCCCATCGATCCACTTAGTCTTGTGAATCCTAATCATTCCACCTTATCTGCTCGACCTATTAGATCTAACCTCCCAACCTTCCTACGCTTAGTTGTTGTGATTCTTGCTTGATTTTGTGTGATTTTGATTGTTTTCGAGATTTTTGGGTGATTGTTTTTTATTTGATAATTTCCATTTGGTTAGTGTTTGTAGTGATACATTCTCTTGTGTTTTGCACGTAGATCTGAAAGTCACATAATTATCATATTTTATTTGGTATATTCATCATAAAATCAAAGTAGTTTATTATGTTCGTTTCAAGTTCATTTCTTGGAATCATTGTAGATATTTTTCATACTTTGGGCATTATCATTTAAAGATATTTGAAAAGTTTGAAAGGATAATCATTATCTTGTATTTTCTTGGTTATATCATTCCTTTTAAAACTTCAAATATTTTCGATCTTTTACAAAGCATTCCAAAGATTGAAAGATTCATGCATTTTTTATTTTCTTCTCTCTTTTTGGATCTTGATTTTGGAAAATTAGAGTTATTTCATTCTAAAGAGAAATTCTCCTTTTCAGTTTTGCGTAGATTCGTTCAATTTGAAAAGTTAAAAAAGAAAAAAACATGTTAGATTTGATGTGTTATTCATTGCTTTTGGTGGATTAGTGAAAGAGTACTTCATTTGTCTTTTGGTTGATTTTGAAGTATAGGGGTACAGGTTTAATTTTTTTATCATTGGAGACAAGAAAAGATTTCTCCTTACCCTAGATAGTTTTCATTGAAAGAAAAAAGAAATATTTGCATCTACATGTAGTTAAGATTTGCATCTTTTTACATTTCAGTCTCTCACCTCATGCATTCACCTAACCGTCAAGATAAAAGTTACCAGTATCATTAAGTTAAAACTGTATAGAAACTTGTGTGTTAAGTTAGAGACGTGTTCCAGCGTCGTTAAGCATGGTAGCTGTCATTATTTTTCGGCACTGCATCCCAAGGGCCTGTAGTTCTTCCACATACCAACCAGTATATCGAATGGCCTTTCACATACCCTTGGGTATATAGAAAGGTAATTCATGTACTCGGTAGTATATCAGAAGGCTCATGTCATACGGTTATGAATTAGACAACACCACTATGAATTTGAGCTCCCACATACCTTGTGTATATCGGGAGACCCTTCTAGGATTCCTGTAACCAACTGAGTCAATCGTTTGGCCATCTTGGGATATCAATACACCGAGAAAAACACTCGGGGAGATACTACGCATGTGCTATTAGGTAGTTGGGTTATATGGTCAAGGGTACAGTCCTAATCCTCCCGGGTTAGTGCTCTAAAAGATTAGGCTGAGTAAAAGTGTTGGACCCTGTGGTATATCGCGAGTTACAAAGCCTTGACAATCTCGTGAGGTTCCAGACCATTGAATCCTTTCTATCACATAAGTTTTCTTGTAGCATTAGCTTGAGTATATTGTGAAAGTGTGATTTTTTCTTTTGTATAAACCCCTTAGGAGAAATTTTGGTTCAGTAACTTTGGCTGAGCAACCTTTGAGAATATCCCGCAGGATCTTGAACTTTCCACCTGAATATCCCCTTAAAAAAGTGGAGAACTCAGGGGAAAACATGGATCAACCTACTGTTCCTGTGTCACATGAGGAATATAATTCTCCTTTAGAATATGGGATGAACTATTCACCTCTCGTAAGTCCACCAGTTTTCGATCCCTCAAGATCTGTGACCATGGAACCATCTACTTCACATGACACATCCTTCCATCATTCAATAAAAGGAAATCCTAGGGCTACATATTGGATCTTCAGCCGACCCTAGGAGGACCCTGTATCAACAACCTTTGGTCCAACTACATCATTCTCGGATACTTCTTTAGGTCGACATGTTTTCTAGTTTGGGTCACTTCCAATGGCAGAAACTATACCTCGTCGATGGATCCCCAACGACGAGTTCCTTGCACCACTCTATGAGAAAATGAACCATTTACACATTGCTAGAGAACAACTTAGAAGTCATATTTTCCCACATAGAGGAGGTTTGAAAGTACCCATGCTTCGATATTCTCCTATACACTCTTTATCGTTTTCTTCACTGGAAATAGCTATACCCGATATGACCACTTATGAACCGATCCAACCTTCGTTTCCTACACCTCACGATCAGAAAACCGGTTCTACACCTCATCTAACCCCAATCATTGAATGGAAACCTTTAACCACTATTACTAGAACGCTACCTCCACCACCCCCACCTCAAAATTTGAGGGAAGGTTATAATATACCTGTTAGTCAACCTATGTGTGGAAGTCATCGCACAGTTAATAGTCAATAATTACCTGTAGGTCAACCTTCCATTAGTGGTCAATACTCAGTTACTAGGCACATGTTTCCAAAAATTACCATGCCTAAGATCTTTCCAGATCAATGATGAGCAACAACGATCATACCCAAGTGGATCGTTAGGATCATTCAACACTGAAAAAGGGATACAAAGCAGTTAAGGCTCATCATTGATAACCCTTTCAACCATCAAGTCGAGTTGACAACCACGATTTCGCATTAAAACTTGCATACGATCATTCACATGGCCGATTGCCAAGTTGAGTGCCATGAGTACCAGGATTTAAAAGAGTTCACATGGCCTAGTGACATGGAAATCCATCCATTAGATTGATACCACGACGCTAAACTTTGGGTACAACAAGCCTTTAATACATCAACATTAATACGTAAAGCCTCTAATGTAATGGCTTATCCTAAAATCCATGACACTATGTTTCCATATTTTAAAAATGAATTCGATTTTTCATAACATGGTATTAACCAATAATCAAAATGAAGTTTGAAATCATAGCTAGGTTATCTAGCATATAAAGTTTGCAAAGTTTGTAAAATCAAAATACTAAATATATTAACATGCTAGGTTAACCACCTAAGCATAGATCCATATAACATAAACTCTTGATCAGAGTAAAAGTAGGGTTTGAAAATAGTATTCAAGCTAATAAATAAGGGTTAGGACTAAGTCCTAAACTTGTTATCTTTTTAAACAGAACCTTGACACATCGATAGAGGCTTCACCTTGGTTGATCTATGATCTCAAGAAGGGAAGCTGAACCCTGTCAACATAAAACAATTTCTCTTAAAACTTAGTATGTAAATAATGCATAGTAAATCGATGCGACAATGCTAGGAAATATATATATATATATATACATACATAAAGAACAAAACATTTATAGGTAATTTTGGGGTTGTGACATCTGTGGTGGCCGTCATTGCATAAAGACTGCAGAAATCAAGTAAATAAATGTGATAAATGTCAAAGATTAGGCCGACCACTACCAAAGTGAAATTCCATTGATGCTTGTCAATCCTAGTCTAACATTTTAAATATGGGCAATCGACTTCATTGGACCATTTCTAGTACCTATTTGATGAACGAGAGCTAGATACATTATCACCGAAGTGGAATATGTTACTAAATGGGAAGAAGGTGAAGCTGTCGAAGCATGTTCCAATGAAGTAGTTGCAAAATTAATATATGAGAATATCGTCACAAGGTTTGGTTGTCCCCTCACTCTTATCAGCGATAGAGGGACACATTTTCTTAATAAGACGATATCGACACTACTAAAGGAATTTACGATCATTCACCAGAAGAGTTATTCATATCATCAACAGTTGAATGGAGCAATCAAAGCATTTAACAAATTACATTAAATAAATTTTTAACAAAGCTCTGTAGTACTAACAAAGATGATTGGGACGACATGATACCAACAATTTTATGGGCATACAGGACATCATACAAATGGTCGATTGGCCAAACACCATTCAAACTTGTCTATGTGAAAGAAGTAGTCGCTCCACTACACTTTAAGCAGTAGGCACCAATTATTACATATATAATTGAATTGGATATTGTTAAATCTATAGAATATAGACACTTTGACCTATTCGAGCTTGAAGAACAACATTAGATAGCCATCCAACACTAGGAAGTACAAAAACAACAACACAAAGCATGTAATGATAATAATATTAAAAGAAAAAATATACCAGTTGGTGACTTAGCACTACTTTATGAAATTCGCATTAAAGGAAAACCTAAGAAATTGCATACAACATGGCTTGGTTCATATGTTTTTGAAGAAATAAATCACAATGGATCAGTTCGACTAAGAACATTACAAGGAATTTTTTTTGCCAAAGTCGCTAATGGTGCAAGATTGAAGCACTATAAATCTTAGCATGAGAACAGCTCTGACTTAATGGATGTATCACCATTTCGTCGATTGTCTTGCACCAGGTCTATAAAATTACCTAGCTTTTCTAACTAAGCTTAATTGTATTAGTTGAAAAATAGAAAAAAATTCAAAAGCTAACTTGCACCCAAAGAAAAAATTCAAAAAAGGAGCTCTAAATCGCAGATAGTTGACATAGAGTAACTGTCTCACAATGATGGTAGATTGGACCAGGGAACATGAAGATAAGTCATAGTTGGATAATAGAATGCAAACATACTCTCCCGACTGACCAAAAAAGGGAAGGTGCCCAGTATTGACTGCCAGAATCTGTCGACTAGTTCATAATAGGCATTAGATTGACCAAACTTGTCGAATATCACACTAAGACTGCCAAATGAAGCATGATTTGAAGTATTTTACACATGAGTCACACAAGATATTACTCATTACCAGAGTCGCCATAGTCATCTACACCTAAGGTTTCATCATTTAAATCATTTCCATGTCAGCATACAATTCACTCCTAAGGCATCGATCCGATTGAAACACATACGATTATTCAAGCAAATCTACAGAAGTTTCAAAAAATATCTACAACAACCCTCGCACCATACTTCAAAATTTGTTACCTCCCCTTCAATCCTATCCCCATCATTTCAAAAATTCGTTGGTCACTCACAAATTCTGCTATCAAAGGCCACCCATACCCCCAATAACATCACAATGAAATCATTGGGAAACCATGGCATTCTCTTTCGCCACCCCTGCCCCTTTCCCCTTGTTATTCTATATGAAATGATTGAGCATCATGCATCCCATCTACTACACTTCATTGATAATTTCCCATCACTTCTTGTGATATATGAGCATTTCGACGCCCCACCCATGGCATCTACCCTCCACTCCATGATATATGAGGATTTCGAGAAATATCGATGTGCCAAGACTAGGATTTCCCATTCTGTTCCTTGCCACCAATCAGGTTCCTGAGGCCCCAGTTCCCATTCCTAACTATTTTTCAAGCTTGAGTGAACGTGGAAAGTATAGTGTACCATCTAACTATTTTATTGGACACTTTTATTCTCTAAAACAATAATTGACTGCCTCATTGGCCATCTACAGGATCAAAGTGCCATCATATGTTGTTTAGTACCATCCTCAATACCATCTACATGATCAGAGGGCCATCTCGACTAGGTCCTCTACCGACTATGGTCAATCCAAAGCCGTTGGACAGTTAGTCGACTGAATAGATAGTTGTAATTGAATAACTATATGTTATCCATATAAATCGGTTGTAGAGCCGACAACAAAACATATCTCTGCACTCATATTGTACTTTGATTTGGTGTCATTAATATAAATCTTGGTACTGCTGTCCCACTTACTCTCTTATATATGGTTGTATGATGTGTGTATGCATGTAACTCTTTATTTATATTGCTATAATGTGCTACTGGTAATCGATGCAATTCCCTAGGCTACAACATGGTCCAATTCCTTGTGCAATTTCTCCTTATAACTTGGATTCAACCTACAAGGTATTTTCTTGAGTGGATCTTATCCCTCCTTCAACTGGATCTTCGTCTCTCTGAGAAATCATGTAATTCCCTTAATATTTGAGAAGCTATGTGGAAATAAATATTCATATTCCTTTAATAGGTCGATTAGTTGGGTGACTTCTTCCTGATCCCAATAGTCACCTATAACGGCCATCTTAGGCTCCTCCATGCCAATATTATATTTATTTGTCTTGAGTGTCTCTCTGAACTCTGGCATAGTGCTGGTAGACAACTCATCCTGCACTATGCATTCTCCTATAGTATCCTTGATCTGGAGGCTATGTGGATCCTCTTCTTCATCTATTTCCCCACTATCAAATTTCCAAAAATATATAGGTTTTTTCAGTCATGGCATATCCTAGTGGTAAGAGAAGAAATTCTTCTACGTCACATCCTATTGTGGTCTTTCTCTAAAGATAAACTTCTTCATTTGATGGAGAAATTTGTCCAAGTTAGGATATATAGTACTAAACCAAAACGTGGCAATAAATTCAGTAGACACCTTCTCCTAATTCTTGGTGGTCCCTCTCCTTTCCTGCTAAACATACCAATTGCGTTGTATGAAACCCAACATATGGTAGAATAGATGCACCCATTGACTGTGTCGTACACTCTTCATATCCCACCACTGCTGACATAACTCAAGTTGTTATGTAGTATCTCTAGCTCCTTTGAATCTATTAAGAAGCTCTAAGTTTGCAATAGAGTCGAATCTCACCTTAATACATGTCTCCACTGCTTCCTAGTTGGCCAACTCTTCTATCAGGGTTCTCCACCAGTGCACAGGCATCCCTTGGGTTATGATATCCATTTCTTTTACTTACTGCTCCTACAGGACTGAGGCTTGCATTTGTTTGAGTAATGCATCTACTTTTTCTGTCCCATTGAACACAGGTGGATCATGCATTTATGACCCAATCCAACACATAGACTTTGTAATGCACACAAATATCCTTGCAAACACCTCATATAGATTGTTCTTCCACCAATCCATTGCATCCTATGAATCAATATCAAAAGAATAGATAATGTGCCAACAAATCTCTCCATCTGTAATGGGGTTTATGTAATCTTCTTTTCTGGCAATGGAATTATATATATTCTCTATTTTCATGATATTCATGTCATCCTTTACCAGATTTGTATATCTCTCTCTCTCTTTCCGTGGTATCCAAGGAAACCACTATGTGCATTTCCTTTGACTCAAAGGACATGTGTCTCTAATTTAAGTTCATACTAGCATTACTGTTAAATCCTAGTCAATTCTCGATATTGTTGAGTAGGGATCAATATCCTCCAATATATCAATCACTTGAAATTCTGCCACTCTCTTCTTGCCATCAATATTTACTTCCACATCGGTCAACCTTTCGATGGGGAATACCTTGTATTGGTTAGTTAATATGAATTTGTATGGGAGACCATACCAGCTTTGGAATCCCTATCAAATCCCAGGTTTTCTTAGAAAGAATGTTCACATCTTCTCCCAAGTTGAGAATTGCATCTTTCATCTCAAATCCCCCCAACTCAAGGAATGACATGAACTCTTTTCCAACTCTTATTTTCGTTGCCACTCTACGTGCATTCCTTTCAGGAAGTGGCACATAAATAGGTTCTTCGGCTTCATTATACATTAGTAATTTTGCAAGCATATTTGTTACTTTATTACCATCATTCGGATCATTTAATATACTCACACAACTTCACAGAAGGGTACCTACTAGGTATTCCTAGTGACTCTTGTATGTCCTTTTATGATGTTATTCTTGATGCTACATAGCTTCTTGTTGTGTGGCCTATCTTTTTTCTTCATGTCACATAATATGTAGTAGCTCTTCCTCATGCAATATTCTTCTGTGATGTTATTCTTCACCTAGTCTACGTAATTGATCTTCCCGACACAAACTGTCCTCACTTAGATCTTCCTATCACTATGTAGCTTCCTCAATCGCTCTCTACACCTTATGCAGTATTTGTAGCTAGTCCTTTGCTTCAAACTTGGGTGGAGTCTGTCTAGCTTTCTTTATCTTCTACTCCATTAGTATTCCAGTACTACTTCTCCAAAAATATCTTCACTTGTCTGAGCACCTCCTCTAGTTACTATATTTACTTATGCCAGACCCTTTTCAATATTTTCCTCCCTTGGTTCAATGGTCACTATGTTACATCGACCCTTCTTGGCTTCCCATTTCTTCATTAAGTCTAGGCATTCTACTATCACATGGTATCTATTGTGACAGTATGGGCACATGAAATGAGGCTTAGTATAGAGTCTTTCCAAATGGACAGGATCCCCAAAATTAAAACAAATCACTTGCCTACGACCTCCTCCATAGCCTCTTCAACAGCCTCATAACCCTTCGCGTGCTACCCCCTGCTTCCCTCTGAGATTGGGTCCTCTGTTTTATTCTATGTCTTGAACCCGGTAGGAATCTATTATATTGTCCTTCATCAATTGTAGAGTGCAAGAGTTTTTTCACATTGTTTTTTATTGAATTGAAGAATTCACAAAGCGGTGTATGCATAGAGATATAGTACTTCTACAACTTTGAGTAGTTGGGAGATGCGTGGCCCCAAGTTCTATACATCTCGCACCAATAAGCTTTAGGTGTCATAGGAAAAGGGCTAGGTGCACCAACACTTATATAATTATACAATGTCGGGAAATCATTTTTATGATGGAAATTTTTCATAGAAGATACACCATACGTTCTCTCTTAATTCCTTTCCAGTAGACAATTGTTATAGTTTTGTAATCAACGCAACAAGCTGTATGTGTACCTACACCATTCCTAGTGATTCCTCCCTTCTAGGAGTTGCTTCCAAATTTATTGCAATTTCTAGGGAATCCAACCGAGTACCTACATTCTGTTGTGGTAGTATAACTCTGATATGTGGCAGGAGACCCACAATAAACCATTCACGGTGCTGCACATTTAGTAACTAAAAACTTAGTTGGTCCAATAGAATCTTGAAACACTGGTCATAGTCCTAGACATACTCTCTGACTCTGTGCTCAATCTCCTTGATCTTAGTAATGCATTGAGACTCAAAATTTGACTTCTGGAATGCTTTCAAAAGATTCTTTTTTATTGTATCCAGTGATCGGGTCTAAACCGCAGAGACAATACTCTTATACTTCATATACTAGGTCAGGGCTCTGTCTCTAAATGTTGTCTCTATTCGCACAATATTGCAACCCTCATTTGTGATCTTCACAGAGCATATCGCCTTGCAAGTAAACCAATGTTGCTCGACATCATCTTTCTCTATCTCATGAAAGGAAGGCAATAACAAGTTATACAAATTGATGAGAGATTTATACTCAAAATGAGAACTCTAGCCATAAAAACCCATATTTTTGCAGAAAAACACCAAAAAACAAAGCCAAATAAAAAAATGGTGCTACCGGTAGCACCACTTTTTGATTTGGGGTAAAAAATATAGAAATGAACCAAAACATTTATTATTGTTGTTTACAAAAACCTTAAAATCAAGCTCTAAATTGAAAACTAATGCCACTGGTAGCACACTTTTTCAAAAAATGGCATTATTATATATGATTTTATCATAATTGAAAATTGTGCTTATTTAATCTCTTAATAACACTATATAAAACTTGCACTGATTTAAACAAAAAATATTCAAGAAATAATTTGACTACTCTTTTCATATAAAATAAGACAATTATGATATTCATCATAAAATCATATATTAAACCATAAGACGTAGAAGTAATTTATATCAATATTCAAGCACTTCTTTAGAGTTTCCATACAAACAATGGCATATTAATAAAAAAGACAAAATGTTTCATGTGCAAATATTCAAATCAACACATGGATTCTAACACACCATCAGAAGATACATTTTCTTCAGATGAATGAATGGATGAAGATGTAGATGACCTGTATTCTTCTTTACTATCAATGAGAGCACCATCTGAATCTTCATGTACACCCAACATTTCATATGCGATAAATAAGTTATACAACTTGACAATAAATTTACACTCAAAATGAGAACTCTAGCGATAAAAAATCATATTTTTGTATTAAAAACAACAAAAACAACCCTCGATTTGAAAAGTGGTGTTATTGGTAGCACATTTTTTTCCAGAGCTAAAATTACAACTTTTTTGAAACCCCAACCGATGCGGTTGCAATCAAAACCCTAAATCAACCTCTAAATCAAAAATTATTTCTCCCAGAATCACCTTTTTTGGGAGAGAAGATTAAAATTACACCCTGTTCCAAATTGTATCCCTAATAACCAACATCATTCAACCAAAACTCCCAAAATTAAAAAAAATAAAATAAAACACATTAAAAACAATTAAATAACACAAAAAAAACCATATAATACATTGAAAACAATTACATAACAAAAACAAATTAAAAAATTATTAAGATATAGTTAAATTAAAAAAAAAAAATTATTCTTAAAAAAAATTAAAAAATATTATATTATACTTTAATACCATAAACCAAATATTTGAAAACAAATTTAAAAAAATAAAATAATATAAAACAAAAATAATAAAATAAAAATCTAATAAAACTAATAAAAAACAAAACATTAATATATATAAAACAAAACAATAATAAAAAAAACAAAAAAATATACACATAATAACACAAGACAAAACAATAATAAAAAAAACCAAAATACATGATATATTATATTATATTATATTATATATATATATATATATATATATATATAACCAAAAATAAAAACAAAAACCTATATATATATATATGTTGGTTTTTGTTTTCAATACATATGTTTGTATGTGATATGAAGTATGAGGTTATGTTCGTGGGAGGGTGATTTTCAAAATCACACCTCCCTCAAGTGATATTACAACCACTTGAAAACAGCGCAATTATAAGAATCACCCTCCCAAGCCCAAGCCCAAGCCCAAGCCTAACCCCATACTTCCTATCATGAACAAAAACATTAAAACATATGATAAACATTCAAACATGTGATATGTAATATAAAATGTATTATATATGTAATATGATATGTATATATTTTGATTTTGTTTTTTAAATTATTGTTTTGATATGCAATATGAAATGTAGTATGATATGTGTATATTTTGATTTTGTTTTCTTAATTATTATATTGTTTTATATATGTGTTTTAATGTGGTATTATATGTTATTTATTATATTAGTTATTTTATATATGTGAAGTTATTTATTATAGCTCATATTATATATTTTTGGCATGATGTGTTATTATATGTTATTTTGATTTTTTTTTTTCATTATTAATTATTGATATATTAAATCATTTATATATTTAAATTTAATTATTATGATTTATTTTTATGGTATTATGTTTTAAATTTAAATTATATAATTTTATATTTGTTTGTTTTAATATTTTATTATGGTGTTTTAATAATTTGATATGGTTTTTAAAGTTTATTAAGAGCATATTGAGGTCTAGGAAGAGAGTCAAGTTATAGAAAATGTCAATTTTGATGAAGATTTTGGCCTGCATAATTTTTTTGATTAGTTTTATGTCGTCGAGGAAAATGTCAAATTTGACAAAGTTTTTATAATATATTTTTGTAATGTTTCAACTTTAAGATTTTATTTTGAAAATAAATATTATGTTTTTAATACGTCATTTACAAATATATGGTATAGTTTTTGTTGAGTTTATGTGAATTATCACTTTATGGAAATAATGTTAAATAATATCATTTTTATAAATAAAATCTCTGAAAATACATTAAAAGTTGTTTGAAATGTCTTTATTTTCTCTTTTTTTTACAAATTTGCCTCAAAAAATGACTTTTTTAAGAGAAAAGTTTAAAGAAAAAAATTCCAAAATGTATATATTTTCCTTTCTAACTAGCTTATAAATGTTAAAAAAATTCAAAAATGTATGTATTTTTGAATTATAACTAGATACTAAATGTATATTTTTTGTAAACTTTGAAAAAAATGCCTTTGTAAATAAAATTTATAGTTTTCTTATGAGCAAGACATTTCAAAATTGCAAAAAAATGGCTCCAAATGAAAAATGGTGCTACCAGTATACACACTTTCTAAAATGGAGGTTAAAAAACTACTAAAATTGCCCCCTAGAAAAATGAGAACAATGTTGGGTTCTCATCAAGTTGTATAACTTGTTCAATCTTGGTGTGGAATTTGACGTCGTTGTCATTCTTGTAGGTATAGGTGAATTTATTCTTATATTCAAAACTAGTGTGTTGGGTACAACACTGCTATTTCTTAAACTCAGTAGATATGGGTTATTCTATTGGGTAGGACTAGCTTCTATTCCTCTATCTTTTGCTTTAGGACTCACTTTTCGCACAAACTCAAGTAGTAATTGGTCTTCTTGATTTGATTAAGGGAACTGGGGGGTTGGGCCGAAGCATGGGTTACTTCTTCGCACATTTCTTTTGCCAATACTTAATCTAGGGGAGCCCCCATCTAGCTGTGCAGTCTCCTTTGCAATCATACAAGTGCCTCCATTAGTCTGCACTTCTTCTTCATTTTAATATTCTTGATTCTTTCCTTCTCTCGGATTTAGGGGTGTGAGATCATTATTCTCACCAGAGATCTCACTTTCTTCTATTCCATGCCTCTTAGAAAGTCTCTCATCTTCTAAGAACTATTCTTGCCAAAACTTTGTGCACCCTTCTGCAACAGAGGAACCTTATGCACATTCTTGTCACGCAATCCCATCTCTGGCATTCTTCTTTCCTCTCCAATCTATATTATATTTTCCCATCAATTTTTTTTTTGTTTCTTTCTTTTGACTTCTTGATTTATATCAATCATTTTTTCATGTCTTTTCTCCCTTTGGAGTCACTTCTCTTCTGGATCAATTACTATGCCTAGATATTCTCCCACTTCTTCATAGTCCACCATCATAGTGTAGGGCTTACATTTCCATACTATTGAGGTTCATTTTCATGAGCCCCTTCTCAATGAACAACATCTTTTACCCACAGTGGGATATTATCCAAGAATGTTTTTCTTGGGTCCTCTTCAAATCTTGCTTCTACGAAGCTATATGATTCACTGCAACCTATAACAAACTCTATAATGTATCCTTCTTTCATGTGCAAGAGCCAGAAATCAATAGCTCTAGACCAAGTATTGTCTATACTTATCAATTCTTGGATCTTTTCCTTAGTCCATACTACTGGCCAAGGTGTGCTCCAGGTGCTATTTATTTCAAGCTATCTCTTGGTCCATTCATATATCAAACTAGGAATCTCATCGAATAAAATTTCATGCAAGTATAAATAAAGATACTTTTCTTTCTAGTGTTGGGGTCAAATCCGGAGTCCTTTAATCTCTGTTATGTGAACTTGTCCTCCTTTCTTTCCAACCATTGTTTGATCTCATCTTTGGTAGGCTTCCACTTCATTACTTCATCCTCCCTTCACAATCCCCACTAGAACCTGGAAATGGAATAATTATTGGTTGGTTATTTCATTTAGACCCAGGGTTCGACATATGTAACCAACAAAACCCTATGACGTCGACATTTTCAATACTTTGTAAACATAGTAAGGTCTCATATTAGATGCACGTGGAAAGTTATACTCGAAACTGAGTCAGGTTTGGCGTGATGGATTGTGTTCTTTCTTCTTCAACATAATGGACAATTCACATATAACCATGCACTTAATCCTTACTAGCTAACATTCATCATCTGAACTACTAAGCATTCAACATACAATAATTCATATAGAGAACTGTGCAAAAGTAAATCTAGGATAACATATGTATTATATTACTTGCAAAACAAGCTACAATCCATCACTTCATAATCAACTTAATAGCTTAATAATTATTCATAATTATGCTAGAATATGGCAAAACACCATAGAATGGACATCGCATAATTACATCACAAAATCCACATGACAACACCTATTTAACTAAAGACTCATAAAATTCAAAACCATCAAAACCCTTTAAGGAATAACCCCGCCTTTACAAAATTGGAACTCATACAGTCTAAGGTTCCCAAAAATTCCAAGTCGTTAATGGTGCACAATCTCTAATTGAACTTGGTGCGCAATGTACACTAGTAGAAAATAATAGATAAATGACTAGGCGACCAAAAAAATTGGTCACCACAGGTTTTTCAAGGTATTAATCACCAAACTTGAGTGAGCCAACTAGAAATAACGAGAGGATTGACCAATTGGGTCACGGGATAAAATATATGACCAGATAACAAGTAACTCAACTAAAAATTACCACATAACAATAATATTAAGAATATGAATTGGTCATTTATTTGGTCATTGTTATTTGTGTCACTATGACAATGGAAAATTACAATTTTGACAATGAATTTGTACAATTTACTAAATTCTAACATTGCATATGGATTCAGAGACCCCTTTACTAAATTCTAACACTGTATATGGATTCAAAGACTCCCTTTACTAAATTATAACACTGCAGATGGATTTAGAGACCCCTTAATTCTAGCACTGTAGATGGATTCAGAGACCCCCTTTACTAAATTCTAACACTGCAGATGGATTTAGAGACCCCTTAATTCTAGCACTGTAGATGGATTCAGAGACCCCCTCCCCCTAATTCTAACACTGCAGATGGATTCAGAGACCCCATTTCTAGGGGGTCTCTGAATCCATATTCAGTGTTAGAATTTAGTAAACTGTATACCTCCTCATGCGTCACAACTCAACATTAATGCATCATGAAGCATATTTGTACCGCTTACATTAATGCATCATGAAGCATATTTGTACAGCTTACATTAATGACCTTATACGTAGTCTTTTGTTCTTGGAGCATAATCAATTTGCTTATAATCTTTACATCCTTCCCAAGGTATCATAATTAATTTTCAATACATCTGGGGTACACGCATTAATAAAATCCATCCCAAGCTAAGATATCACAAGTACCACAAACGTAAACTAAAAATGACCACATAACAATTGGTCATTTTTAGTTGTGTCACTCTGACAATGAATTTGTACAATTTACTAAATTTTAACACTGCAGATGAATTCAGAGACCCCCTAAGAGACCCTTTTATATGGGGTCTATGAATCATTGTACAATTTTAAAATTTAGTAAATTGTATCATTGTAGATGGATTTAGAGACACGAGTTAGTGTCGAAACATGACGCCATATGAGAACCTACTGAACCTTTTTGAAAGATCTTTTCATATGTACTGTCACATCCAATTTGATGTTCTTATTATGAACATATCTTATTTCACCATTTTTGCTTTCGTATTATCCCTTCGACAGATCCTCCAAGTTGCATCATGTGCATCATCATAGTGTGGTTGAGTGGAGTATTGGATATATGTTTTATTTCCCTCTCGGCATTGTCATGTTGTGAAGTTGGTGTCATTTTGTTTGTCTTTTCATATTGGGTCATGTTAATATTTTGTTTGAACAAAACCATTGTTGTTTGACCCTCTGGACAGTTTGTTAAAGTTTCGACAAGTTCATGTATTTTGCTTCATCATGTTAGCTAAAAAATTTCAAATTCACAACCTCCATTGATTATCCATATGCATCCATTCATCATGGTTCTCCTTATGCTTGAGTTTGGAAAGTTATAAATTTCTCCTCGGATCTCTCCCTTGCAAAAAATCGCCAATATCTCCAATTTTGAAAAGAAAAAAAAATCTCCCTTCACTTTTATTCAATTTGAACGATATTTTACCAAACTCATAACCATGTTAACCTTTCCATTCGATTAGACAAAGTCCCCCAATTTGTTTCAATCAGACCCTTCCTCACTTGTGATAGCTATCGTCATTTTTCATCTACATCACATGTAGATGTGCCAATATTAATACAATTAAAACATAAAAATTCAGTACTATATAAAGTATTAGTATGAAAATATATAATAATATTATATTATATATATATAACAAAATATAAAAAAAATTATATAAAAAACGTTATTAAATAACAATACAAAACAAATTTTATAAAAACTATAACATGTAATAATGTTATATTAAAAAAACACCAAACACAATATGTAATAATAATAATAATAAGTCACTAACCTATAACCCAATGGCGACAACGATATGGTGCAGGCTCCTCGTGGGTATTCCACAATTATGAGTTATGACAGAGAGATGCCATTCATTCTTTCATGTCCTTTACATTAAACCAAAATCTTCATAGGTCGAAGGCAAGGGGTTTGGTACATCAAACCTTAAAAATCCTTACATATCTTCACATATGACAATTATTTTTTTCAATTTGTTCAAGATTTGGAATTTCCATATAGATTTTCTCACACCCATCTAACAAAGTTTCGTGTTAATGGTACTTATTTTAGAAATTTTCAAGTTTAGGTTTAGGGTTGAGAAATTTTGGAGGCTTTAAGAATTTATTCAAGGACATTTCATTTGCAGTAGTTTTAATAAAATGGCCCCAATGGCCAAAGGATGTTAAAGATATACAATTTTTTTCCCATAATCCCATGGAACCACTGACATGAGGCTTGATGTGAAGCTGAACAAGGCTGTATGGAGAACGGGCATAAGGAGCGTGCATAGGAGGATGAGGGTTCATGTCTCTAGGGAGCGCAACGATGAAGAATATTCCAAGGAGGAGATCTATTCGATTGTTATTATGGACGAGGTCATCCTGAAGGTCGATTGGATCACGATTCCTTAGATCGATTTCTCAATGCAATGAACCAATCATGCATTGTTATGTGACTTCTGCATTAGATTTTAACTAAATCTGGTATTTCAAAATGCTCATTAATTTTACATGGTATCCCAAGCCAGTCCTGTGTATTAGAAGATTTATATTGCAGTATTGTATTGGTACTTAATTTATTTACAAAAAAATGTTAGACCCTGTTAATGGTGAAATCGTGGACTATGGAGTGCGTTGAAGACAATCTATGGAATAATGGTGAGTTGTTGAAGGGAAAATTGATGAAGAATGCATCCATCCTTTGTGTGATCAAGACAGGTATTTAAATAAATGCACCAATACATGAAATAATTTCTGAATGTGCCAGTCTTGGGATAGACTCTTTGGGGTTTGGAGGATTAGATTACATACAAATCGTGCTAGAAATTATAGTTTGAATAAAATTGTCGAAATGGATGGTGAGAGAATGCTGGTACAGGGAGATAATTTATGTTACATAACATAAATTTCTTGCAAAGATTCAAATGTGCATAGACTCAATCCAGAAAGCACGAGTCTATAAATATATAGACAACTTTGGTATATCAACAAACCTAAAAACTTACAATACTGTAGTGAGGGCTATTTGTGAAATGAATGAGCACGAGACAACATTAGATCACAAACAACGAGCTCGATAGTAGTGGAATTAGTGTCTACCCTTCCAAATGACCTCTGAAAATGAAGTTTTCATTGGCGGAATTGCCTCTGTTCCCTATCTCAATGGTAAATCTCTTATCAACAGAGAATGCGACCCCCACTAGAAGGTACATCCACCCAAAACACCCACACAACCCACACATTACAAGATGCCCCAACCAAAGGAAGAATAATATCGTCTCCACAAAGAAGATCACGACCCCTTCTCACACAGTATTCTACCCAATTGCTAGTCAATTTGTCCTTCAAAGAGCAAGATACCTCTTTAAAAACTAGAATCATACTCATCTCAGCTATATGTAGTGACTGAGGTGAGAAATAAGATGATAATGTGCCTAACATTATCCACAAGTAGTGCATACCTCTTTGATAACATCGATTATATTTTTATATCAGACACTATCTGACTTGCAGGTGATAAACTCAGTTTCCAGCATCTATTGTTTGACTGTAGTGATTTCTTTTGCCCCAAATATTGTGTAAATACCCACCATAAAACAACAGATAATGTAAACAATAGGATCGACAATAGTGGAGTGAGTGTCTACCCTTCCAAATGACTTCTGAAAATGAAGTTTGCACTGGTACAATTGCCTCTGCGCCCTATCTCAATGGTAACTCTCTTCTCAACAGAGAATAAAAACCCCACTGGAAGGTACAACCACCCAAAACACCCACACATCCAACAAAGTACATGTTACCCCACCTAAAGGAATCATATAGTCTCCACAAATAAGATCACGACCCCTTCACACATAGTATTCTACCCACTTGCTAGTCAAATCGTCCTTCAAAGAGCATGATACATCTTCAACAACCATAATCGAACTCATCTCAGCTTTATGTAGTGGACGAGGTGAGAAATAAGATGATAATGTGCCTAACGTTCTCCACAGGTAGTGCGCCCCTGTCAAAGAATAGATGCTGGAAACTAAGTTCAAAATATGAGGCAATTATATTTTTATAAACTGGCACTTTGGCACTTTTTTTCTTCTTACATGTATAATAACATGATAAAGATCCTAGTGTGGTTGATTGAGTTTGAAATGCATTGGCTAAAATGGTATGCATTTCTTGGTTATGTTGTTCCACTATGATAGGTCTTACCTTGTGTGGGGTCTATCCCTAAACGATGCTTGACACTCAAAAGTTAGTTACTTTGTCATAAAGAGGAAATGGGAATTCTAGATTGGTAAGAAGTTTGGATCCAAACGGTATTGTATATTTCACTATTTTCATTAGAAAGAAGAGTGAAGAGCTCCAAGGCAATGAAAATGGCATTTTTCTCTAAAGGTCATATGGTATTGGTGAAATCTTGTTGAAGTACTTCATATTGGATTGAATTAGTGATGAATACAGTGTTGAACCATGGATGATATAGGGTAACATGGAGATGTTTGGGAGTTGGGCATATTAATTTCGTTAACAATGTGACATTGGTCCTTTTCCAAGATATTGCAACTTGATAGCCACATTACTTTAGTTGATTGAGTAGTATTGCATTCATGATTTAGTGCTAAATATATGTCTATATTGTAAATTTATGTGTTGGAGGTTCGAGGAAGGTTTGTCCCTTAACTAAGAATATCCTTTATATCTATTATTCATTTAGAAAGGGGCCTTCTCATACTAGACAACTTTTACCCGTGCAACTATAATCTCATCCAAAGCATGGGAAATGGTTGAACTAAGTTGAAAAGAGAAATTACTCTAATTATATTAAGGGTGGAAAAGACACATAACTTAGTCCATTATTCTAATTGAATATAACCCGATTCCTCTTAAAAATGAGGCAATTAAATTTTTATTTTTGTGAGGAACCTACAACAATTAATTGATAAAATGCACAATATATGAGATCACATAATATTTTATTGATCGCAGGCAACTTCGAGAGGGAAACCTCCTTTGAGCAAGCTCAATACAAATAACTTCATTGTGCCTTCATTGGAATCAACACAAACTTATATACTAGTCTATGCGGCAATACTATGGGTCAATACCATGGGACATATAATACTACAGGACGACTTACAAAGCATATGCGTCCAATACTATGGGATAATACAAACTATGGATCAACAATACTATGGGACGACTTACAAAGCATATGCATCCAACAACAATATACTAGCAAAATAAATACATGGGTTCCTAACATCCCCTCTCCCTTAGAAAAAACTTTGTCCTCAAAGCTTTAGATGTGGAAATTGATGTCAAATCTGAAGGAGTGGTACACATGTAGCATCCTCTGGTTGCATGCTGTGCCACTGAATGGAGACCTTTATGAATACCTCTATGATAGAGCGAGAGAGAAGCAGACTCCCTTTGAGTGTCATGGAGGATTTCTTGGAAGGATGTAGACAAAGAAAAACCATATCAACTACTTGAAAAGTGCGCTCAGAACGGTGTTGATTGGCTTGTTGTTTCATGCGAATTCTTGCCATGTGAAGAGTGTCCTGCAAAATGCGAAGAATCTGATCGGAATTTCGAAGAACCGTGTCAATTTCCTGAACTGGTGCACTGCTGAGGGTGTATGGAAGAAGAAATGGCGGTGCCCGACCATAGATTTATTCATAAGGAGTCATTTTAGATGCAGTAGTGTACCACTAGTCAGCGAGAGGGAGCCACTTCGTCCACTGCAGTTTTTTTTCAGAGGTGAAGCAACGAAGATAAGTTTCCAAACATTTATTGGTAATGTCAGCCTGCCCTCTATATTTAGGGATCCCTTCAATGAATTCCAGAGAAATATCTATCCATATCTGTGGAGGGATGGGAACGGGTTTGAGCAATCCCGGAAGGAGCTGGAAAGTATCACATTCAGCCACCATCTGTTGAATTTTCCTGTTCATTCCCTGCCAAAAGAAGGTATGTTGTTCCCGCTCATACGTTTTAGGAACCAGAGTGCCCTACCAATGGAGAAGCATGGAGGTCAGAGAAGACAACATGTTGAATAGATTGCAACCAATTTGGAACATGCAGAGAATTAGCTAAAATAGAAACTTGATCATCGAATGTGCGAGAAGGAGAATCTGCCACCAGATTGTCTTGAACCTTCATGTGATTGATCTCATAGGCATAAAACAGGAGTTGGTGAACCCATTTTAGTTGTGCGGGGGAGGATACCCGTTGTTCCAGGAAATATCTCAAACTCTCGTGAGCAGTCTTGATGCGGAAAGAATTCCCTAATAGGTATGGCTGCCACGTCTGTACTGCATGCAAAATAGCCATCATTTCCTGCTTAGATGTAGAGGCGGCTAAATTCGTACCTGAAAGGTCTCTTGAAGGCGGAAATCCCACTGGTTTCACAAAGACACCTGTATATCTATCCAAAAGTTGTTGGAGATCCAAGGGAGTAGTGGAGACCGTTGATGGGTGCATCTAAATGGAATGGAGCTGAGCGATGACACCATGTGAATTATTCTTAAGGAGATTTTCCAGGTGATGTGAACTGATGATGCAAAGAGACCCTAGTTGTAAGCCTATAAGTGTGTGTTTTTTCCCATTGACTGAAAAATGCATCCAAAGTTCAACAAAATCCCATAAGATGGGTCAAGTGTACGTAACCATTGAGCACCCAAAACCACATCACATCCACCTAAGGCCAAGGCAAACATGTCAGAATGCAAGGTATAATATTCCATAGAGATACGCACATTGTGACACTTCCCTTTGCAAGGTAAGGTGCCCCCATTGGAAATCATGACTTCAAAGTTGGAGCAAGGATAGACAAAACAATCAGGCTGTGTGGTGATTCGAGGGTCAATGAAATTATGAGTACTACCAGAATCAATGAGTATTGTAAGAGGGATCTTCTTGAAGTAACCCCTGACCCACATTGTTTGTGGGGTGGTGACTCTGGATAAAGCATGGAGAGATATCTCCGGTTGGTCATCCTAAGATGTGGGGTCAACAGGCGACTGCTAAATGTCGACCTGATCATCTATTGTATATGGAGCTTCTTCACCAAATTTAGAGGTAGGCAGAGAATCCACATCCAATAGATAGAGATTTTGCTCGACACATCTATGTCCCCAAATGAATTTCTCATCACAATTATAACAAAGAACTTTTTCTCGGCATGCCTACATCTCTGCTTCAAAAAAATGCTTAATAGGAGTTGGTTGAGGAGCTGGTGTGATGGGAGGTCATTGGGAACCCATATTTCTGGAGGGAACAAAAGTGGGTTTGGATCGTTGTTGGGATGCAATCTTGTCCTCTTCCAACTTATCCAACCCTAGGACTTCCATCATTGTATTGGGACAAAACATTTTAACCTTTGAGCGGATTTCATCCTTGAGACCACTAATAAAACAACTCCTGTAGAATTCATCAGACAATCCTTCTGTATGATTGGCCAGTTTCTCAAATTATGTCTGATACTCTCTCACGGTGCCAATTTGGCGAAGTTTAGTGAGTGCTCCTGTGAAGTCATCAAAAGAACTAGGACCAAATCGTTACAAAATGAGTTGGCAAAAATCTGTCCCGTTTGGCTTGACAAGAGCTTTGATGTACCAACAGTACCATTGAAGGGCTTCTTGTTCCAAATGAAAGAATGCAAGTGGAACTTTGTGGACATCAAAAGTATTATGAAGACTGAAATATTGTTCTGCTCAGTATATCCATCCAGTCGGATCAGTACCATTGAAGCGAGAAAAATCAAGCTTCGCCCCCCGAAAATGGATGGAAGAAGAGAACCCAGTGGCGGCAAATGATTCTGGCTGTCGGTTATTGTTCATGGCTGAATGTTGGAGATGGAGGCTCATAAATTTTCATCCAGATATTGGAGTTTGGTTTTGAGGGCTACAAGTTTTTCATCCATGATGTGTGCTCCTGCATGGGTGACAACCATGACCAGGATTTTTTATTTTTATTTTTTTAATGGGTAGAAAAACAAAACAGAAACTTCTTTAGTAAAGGAAAATTTGGGTTTGGGAAAAACTCAGATGGGTAATTGGGGTTTAACTAGTTTTTGGACACTTTTTGATGGACAAGCAAGCAGAAAATGAGGATTTCGGCAACGGGGTGAAATAATGAGAAAAATTGTCAGAGAGGGACAAAGAAGCAAAAATAGGGAATGAACATGGCGACGAAATTTGAAGGCGTTTGGGTGAAAATTGAAGAAGTTATGGAAAACCCTAAAAATAGACAAATGTGGGATTTTTGGCTTTGGGAAGTGGAAATTGGGATAGAGTCCTCAGGAATGAAATATGCAGAATGGGATTGCAACGGTGTTAGTGAAGTTTCAAGGGAAACAGAGTTAAAACAAAGGAGATATGGTGAAAAAATGGATTGGAAATGGATTTCGGAATGGATTTGAAACGACTGGATTTGAAACGGATTTCATAATGGATCTGAAACAGATTTCATAATGGATTTGAAAACAACACGGAATGGAGCAGCAACAAATAGATCTGCAACAACGCAGAAGTGATCGGCAACAGATGGATCTGCATCTGTGTGGAACTGATCGGCAACAGTTTAGCTGAAAATAAATATGGACCCTAGGTATGCTCGGCTTCCTAAGATTTTAGGGGTTTCAATTGGCCATCGATGTTGTCTGACGGCTTGCGTATTGGGGAATTACCCCTCACTCCACGGCTCAGGTAAAATTAATAACCACTTTGCCACAAACGATAGGTCTTGGTTTACCTCACAGGTGGGAACTAGTCAATCAGGTATTGGTCGTTTCCCTTTTCACTGGTAGGTCCTCTTAATGGTCCAGCTACTTCAGGGTTCCTGCGGTACTCCTCACAATGAGTTTTAGGGATTATGCCCAAGTACTTCCCACAGTTAAGCAGATAGGGATTATTCCCAGATTTGAACCTGCAATAGATGCAAAAAATTTTTTTGGCAGAAATTCCACCCAATGAGCCCAAGAAAGTGCTCTGATATGCTCTGATACCAAATGTGAGGAACTTGCAACAATTAATTGATAAAATGCACAATATATGAGATCACAAAATATTTTATTGATCGCAGGCCACTTCGAGGGGGAAACCTTTTTTGAGCAAGCTCAATACAAATAACTTCACGGTGCCTTCATTGGCATCAACACAAACTTATATACTAGTCTATGCGGCAATACTATGGGTCAATACCATGGGACATTTAATACTACGAGATGACTTACGAAGCATATGCGTCCAATACTATGGATCAATACTATGGGCTAATGCAAACTATGGATCAACAATACTACGGGACAACTTACAAAGCATATGCGTCCAACAACAATATACTAGCAAAGTAAAGACATGGGTTCCTAACAATTTTCTAGAATATAAACAAAATTAGAAAAGTTGTAATATAAAAGAAAACATGTTTCTTACAGATGGATTCATTTCAGATTCCAAAATAAACATGCACACATCTATACATCATAAAAATGTTTGTATGTAGTTATATATGCTGCTCTATTCATTATGCTTTTCAAACCATCCAATTTTGTTATGATTCTTCTAAATTATGTTTCATCTTCTGGTTCCATATATTTGATAGTAATTCCAACTTTAGATTTCTATTAACAGTTTTTCTACGATATCATATTCAACCATTTTTTATAGATTTTTTTTAGCCCCATAACTTGCTAATGATTTTGGTATTTGCCCGGTTTGCTATGTGAGATAACTTTTCTTGAAAGCCAATATTGATCCCCCACTGATTCAACTATCCTTCCCATTTCCTCCATGTTTTCTCTAGTTCTTAGTAAAGTACAATGTAACTAAATATACACAATGTTGTGCAGTGCAGATGTATTGTGCAATTAAAGAAGTTGATTGGTACAAGTGGAACACAAAGTTACATGCACGCATGATTCCATTGCTTGAAAAATATGAACAACGGGATGAAGCTCATTCTCTTCATTTGGAGTCAAATGAAAATCTGAATCTCGTGGATAAGTTTAAATTTTATTGTTCTTTGATAGAGTATGTCACATGTTATTGATAGATTGTGAATATCTTTTGCACATCATTCTCTGATAGTAAAGATGGTTTTTCTTTGGGTTAGGGATAAAAAACAACTTATTATTATTGATTTCAATGTAGGGACAACAAATGGAGGATTTGTGGATAGGTTCTTAGACATGCTTCTCAAGAATTTCCTACCACCTTCATGTGGATTGCCACTCTTCATGGATTCCCTTACTAGGCAGTTGATTTTAGGTGGGTTGACTGCAAACCAACTTTAGAAAAAAAAAGAACATCTAGCAAGGAAAAATGAAATTATGGACTATGTGGTCATTTCTTGTATTAGTAAAAGAGCTAAGAGTAATGTGAATCTCTCATATACCCCCCAATTATGTGTTACTTGAATTTCTTCATGTTCATGTTGTTGATGTAAATGAATTGGTATATGTGTAATATTCATGTTTACAGTATATAATGATGCAATTTGAATTCAATCTTAGAATATGATTGTTCCAAAAGAAAGTGTAAGGGTATTTGTTGTTTGGGTGTGTGCAGGTGTCTAAGGAATCTAGGCACTAAGGATTCATCCAATTGTTCAAAAATTCAAGACAGAGGAGTGAGAAGTCAATCATAGGTAGTATACACCCCTATAGTCTAGTATTTTGTTATTTACATCTATATTAAGGGGAAGATAAGATTTCTATTTGTTCTAATTTATAAACAAGGATCCAACCCCTTGTTGGGGAACTTAATTTCCCTACAACATTTGAAAACTAATAGAGAGCTAAATTAATCCCCGGTAACATTCAAGAACAAGACGAATGGCTCAAATCCCCAGTATGGTCACCATTTTGCTTAGTTGCTTTTCATGTGTGTGTGTGTTTACCAAAACACAATCTCAATTTGTTGTTAGTAGTTGAGGAAGAAAAATGTTAGTGAAAAGAAAGAAATGTGAAAAATGCTAACCATAATGCATACATAGTACCTAAAATACCATTCAAAATATCAATTTCAACATCATATGGGGGGGAGAGCAAAGAAATTGTATAAGTTAGCCAATTGAAAGGAAATAACAACTAAATAAATAGAACCTAAAGAGTGTCTTATACACATGGTATCCAATCCTTCTCCATGGTAGGGTCCTTTTGTTTCCTCCAATGGGCTCTCTTTGCATAAGCAATAATTCAACAACACTTCCCCTTATGTAGTCAGCATTTTGACTAGGAATTTTGGCATTGTCATGCTAAGGGAAATACAAGAAAATGTGAGTGGAAGAAAGGGACTTATCACTGTTTGACAAAATCGTAGCAACATAACCTTAGCACAAAAAAGATTCTAGATTGGATGGATGAGGCTTGTAGTATTTCTAGGCCAAAGTTGAGCTTGAAGGTGAATTGATTCTAATGGGAATGCTCTGGTACTCATAAAACAATGAGCTTGTTCCTAGACTTATAAGTTGTAGTAATTTTAATATCAACCTTTGTGGCTGCACTATATAAATAACTCTATTTATCCTGAGCTTCTCCAAGGATGGGCATCTTGCACCTAATCCTTCAAGTGCATCAAAATTTATTGGACCGTCCAAACAATCAAAACTAAGATATCTTAAAGATGCAAACATATCGGGAAAGCATGGTATCCATTCTAAACAATAAAACATGATGTCCTTTCTGTTATTGGTTTATGTCTAGAGGAAAGAACAAGGAAATATAGGCCTTTCTATTCATGACTCATATCATTATCCAAATTTTTATTATTATTTTTTTTAGTTAGCTTCTGTATTCTACCCTCTTTATTTTTTCTTAGATATATTTTTTTTTTCACAGATGGTTCTATTGTTTGTCAGTCAATGATTGTCAACACCTTTGATAAGACCATGTCAATGAGTGTAGTGCATTGATACCATGTTTGTTGGCTTGTGGATAGAAATAAGGATCAAATCAATTTAGAGTTGTTCCAATCAAGTCATCAAAGTCCCATATCAGTATTAGATTAATGTTATGGATGAAACACTAAATTTAGATTTATCAATTAAACAGGGTTTGCCATGTTTGTATTTATTGCAGCATATTTTTTCCCAAATTTGTGATCACTCCTATACTACAATGGATTATTCCTATTAGTTCCCAACATCAAGATGCAATGTACGTACAATATTGTCCAATCACATAAGCATAAAAATGGTTTTAACTTGTTGCTTCAGGCTATCCTCACTACTCTCTTCTAGGTAATTCTATGTTCAACCTTTTTGAATTTGGAAAACAAATCTTGTATATGTCACTTAATGCTTGTTTGTTTTCAGCTTAAATTATTGTAGAAATTGTCAAAGATTGTAGTTCTATTTGGCCCACATTGTTTTGTTCTATGCATTTTTCTTGCCATATAATACACATTTTCATTGTTTTACAAGTCATAAGGATGGTTGATATTTTGTAGGACAACATATAATCAAAACTTTGCCATGAACATTATGGAAGCATTCCATATTGAATTAATTTTAGGATTTAGTGGTCATTAATCAGTCACTTGATGTTATAATTTATTCTTGTCTTAAATTAGCGTTCATTGATCATGCAACCAAAAAGTGGTCATATTTATAGCTTATCTTTTGGTTATATATTTGGTCATTAATGTGGTCATTAATTTGGTCGTATATTAGGTCCTTAATTGTCACAATTAATGGCCAAATATATGACCAAATTAACGACCCAATATATGACTACAAGATCAGTTATAAACGACCAAGCTAAATATGACCACATTTTTTGTTACGGGATAAATGACTACTAATTTGCCACCAGTGGTCGCCATTTGGTCATTTTTTGTCACTTATCTCTCATTTTGTACTACTGGTAACTAGTAGGCTTGACGCACAATGATTGATAAAACATTTGGGCACCAACATAAATTTATTTCATAAACATATTTTCAATGCCAGCACTGTTATGTGTATATCAAATAGGAATCAAATGAGCTATTTTAGTTAACACTCAATTTATTAACCACAATCATGATGGAGTCATGATATGATTTTCTTTTTTTTGCAATTCACTAATAAATTCCATTATCACTACCTCACATTTGCATCCTAAAAGTGGAAAATGATGTAATAGTCATACCAGATGTTGATGCTCAACCTTATGTTGCAAAGATTCCATGCATCTACCAATATAATAAACAATATCATTCTTCTATTCTAGATAAAAAGTATTGCTTCCTTGCTATTGCAATTGTTTTCTAATAGCTTGGATGGTAAAAAATGGCATCTTATGTATTCCGTCCAAGATTATTATTCTCCACTAATAATTCCATTATTTCTCGACTAATAACTTTCATACCTTATATTTGTTTTCTCTTGTTGTAATCCACCCTTCACTTGGATCTAATGTTCATCTTCAGTAAGGGAGTCAATAACAATTTTCTTCAAATCTGATTTGCAAATGCTAAATACTCATAAAATTATATTTGCATTGAGTTCATCTATAACCTTGTATTCTATTATTTTTATCTATTTGAAAAATCAAACTCATAAAAGACTTCCACCCATCTTGGATGTCTGGTATTTACATATGACTAGTTGATCATATAATTTGGGTTGTTAAAATTTATTCTCATCTTAAATATTTTGTCCATCAAGTCATGCTTTCACATTTTGAATGCATACATTGCCTTTGCAAGTTCCAAGTCATGAGTATCATAAATTATCTCTTATTATTTCAACTTTTAGGACCCAACATGCCACAAAATTATGTTGTATGAGGCATCAATGTGGTGTTCATGGAATGAACTAATTATATCTAAATGTAATATATTCTTTTTAAAAATATGTCATAGTTAAATATCAAATACTACAACTACCATTGTAAGTTAAAGTTAAGTATTAGGAAATGCAACAGTGTAAACACGTGGCTTTTTATAAAGGAATGGTATTGAACACTTGAATTAGACGTCGAACAAATACTTGAATTAGATTTCAAACAAAATTTATTGGCGATGCCATGAAACTTGATTGTGAATTCTGCTAAGCTTTCCTATAAATTTACTATCTTTATTTTCTTTGTCCCACTTGTATTAATATTCTTCGCACTCTCTTTGCCTCGTTATGTGCATGTGACGAACCAATGTGTTTTAATTAGAATGTCTGTACAAAGATATATTATATCCATTACCTTTATTCTCTTGCTCTCTTTATTCCCTTTTCTTTATGAAAGTTACCTTCACATTCCATGGACTTTCTTTATCAAGTTGCTTTCATGTTCATGTCATATATTTAATTTCAATGGGGATCGAGAGTAATGATATCCTCAGCTCAAAAAATGATTTCGGCCTTATAGTCCACATGTACGTGTTCGGAATCCTCATGTTATTGATCAGGTGATTGCGAATTATTCCTCTCCACAGGGTTTCTTTGATGGTGCTGCCATGAATGGGAGGTGCGGTGTTGGGGCTTTCCTAAGTATTAACTCATCCTTATCGTTCCATCTGTATCTTGCGGCCGGAACTGGAACAAACACTCGGGCAGAATTAATAGCTTTGTGGACATTACTGTTTTTTGCCCATTCTAGGGATATTGATGTTCTCTGCATTTTTGGGGATTCCAAGTGTATAGTGGACTGGGATGGATCTGGTGGTAGTCTCCACTCTTTGCATTTAAGTCATTGGATGCAGCATTCCATGTTGCTGATGCAGTTGTTCTCCGAACATCACTACAATCATATATATAGGGAATTTAATGGAGATGCCGATCAGCAGTCCAGACGGATAATGGGGGAGATGAATGGTGTCCTGTACTGCGAGGAGTTTCATGATGGAGTGCTCTTTAAGTGTTTTGAGATGATCTACTGATTAAGTTAACTATTTTGGTATCTTAGTTGCCACGTTATGAGTTAGATCACTCTGTAAGCAATTGAACCTATGGGTTTGGAGGAAAAATTTTGGTTTCTTTGACTACCATTTTAGATTATGTTGTACTGGTCTAGGTTTTCTCATATGTATGCATATGGACCAATTGGATTACTATGAACCAAGCATCAAATATTTTTGTAAAGATCACGTCTTGTGGTCAGCTTTTATCACCTAATATAGAAGCTATTTTTTCTTTGTGAAAAAAAAGCTCAAAAAATGAAACATGCCAACATTTGGATTTTTTAAGAAGAAATGGTATCAAACTATTTCATATGGCTTTTCATGAAAGGAATGGTATCAAACACTTGAATTAGACGTCGAACAAACTTTATTGGTAATAGTGATCCCATGAAACTTGATTGTGAATTTCGAAAAGCACAATATGGATGGAGTGGAGGAATAATAGTTTTTGGCTATAAAGACGTTGGGAAAACATTGTGGGCCTCCATAGGCATTTCTTAGTTGTTTGTTTGGGTTGATTTTGATGGATCGATGTATTAATGGATCATCATGCGGTCTTCGCAAGGATTTTCCACATAAACCTCTTTCTAACAACCCTTATCCTTGTTCTTGTAAAGCATTCCCGTTCTTGAAGAATGTCGAAGCTTCATTATTAGTTGGGTGCACTAGTCCATTGTTTAGGCCTTCGGGAGAGGATGGGTTAGGGTTTAGGGTTCCTGCGAGCCCGATCAGTGACAAGGTAACAAAAATTGGTGTGTATTTTGAAACCCTTCAAGGAAACCATAAGCGTGTCCAAAGTTTATCATGTCACAAATACCGAACTTGACATAGACAAAAATATTTCAGGGTGAAGGCATGTAAAAACCAATATGTGCTTGCACGTGGCATGAACATGGACAAATTTGAAACCCTCATTCATCGGGCATTGGTTGGGAAATTTGAATAAACCAAATTGAACAAAGTTGAATTGGTGGAGTGAGTCTCAGATAATTGAAAACCCATCATCAACTACACACCCAAAGTTAGTATTTTATCGAATGGATGGCTCTGTTTTTTAATTTTTGGAAGAAGAAGATCCATATAAAATTTTGGATCGCATATGGGTCATAGTAAAGGGACTCTTGTTCTCAATAGATGGAATTCTAACTTTGATCCTTCATGAGAGAAGATTGTGAAGTGTCACTTATGGGTGTTAGCGGCCAGGTTTCCCCATCCAGCTCTAAACAAAAAATATATTTGAGGTTTTGGCTAACAACTTGGGGAAATTTGTGGCTTTGTATGACATGATGCTACATGCAATTGAAAAGCATATGGCTTCAATGATAGTGGAGTTTGATGTTTCTCACGGCCTTACTGTTGAACTCTGGTTGTCATTGATGTCAACTAATGTCAAAGAGGATGTCAATTGATTCCGTTTGAATCATTGATGTCAATTGATGTCAAAGTGGATACATCATTCATATGCTAGCTTAAAGAAGTATATGGAAGCCACTTTGAAGAAGTATATGTGCAAAATGGTGAAGCACATGTATGCCATTTGAAGAGGTATATCTAGAATTTGCATCCAGTATGAAGATGTGTGTCCAATGATACATCATGCATGATCAGTTTGAAGAAGCATCTAAGGAAGGTACATCATGCAGCTCCATAAGTAATGTATCCTACTACATGTGGTACTTGCGTAGATATCAAGTCCACCAAGTCATACTCTCTCAAGGAAGCAGTCAAAGAATCGGCTGGATAAAGATACATGTGTACAAGCAGCCAAGGAGTTGGTTAAGGAAAGGTACAAGTGTGAAATCATGTCATGAGGAGACTCCGGAATGTGCAAGCATTGTTTGGTCAAATATTGGGAGTGCAAAAATAGTAAGAAATAGCTCATGGTTGAACAGTCCTGGAAGTGCGCAAGTATTACCAATCAAACAATGCTTTCAGTTAGTGAAGGGCACATAAGTTTCAAGAAGGGTGCATCAGTTGAAGTTTTTTATGTGCAAATCCCACAAGACGATGATACAACAGGTGCATAAGTCCCACACGTGATGATACAACGAGGGTCAAAGTCCCACCAAGTAGAAGAGTAAGGATGTGCACATACCTCAAAGCAATGGTACATCAAAATCCCAAGAATACATCACTAAGGTGTAAGTCCCAATAAGTCAAGGACCATAGATGTGCAAGACCCACAAAGGATGACACATCAGCAATGCAGAAGATGACATGTGGCAAAAGCACAATCTATGAAATATGGAAGAAGGGATACCACAACCAACTTGTGGACATACAATCCATGCAGGACATGTATAAATATAGGTGCATGTTGGAGATTTGAATTAAGCTTGATGGAGAGATCATAGAATTTCAAGTGGAAGATACATATTTATATTCGGGGCATTAAGGGCTCGATGATAGAACAACATAATCTAGCGTGGATCCGATTCCGCACATGCAACAGAATGAAATACTGATGGTGCGCAAAATGGTTTTTTAGATTTGTGATGGATGCACAAACACTGAAAGGAATAAATATAGAACTATGTGAAAGTGTGTGATGACTGTCTGATAGTATCACAAATAACACACAGACAGTCACATATGTTGTATGTCAGTAGCACAAAGACAAAACCAAAGAATATCAGATTGCACTGATGTTTAGTTGATGCATGAAAGTTGAAGTGAAGTGTGTGAAGTTGAGAAGTCCATCTTATGTGAAATGACAGAGCGAAAATAGAATCTAGGAAAGCGCGTCATGATGAGGATGATGTAAGACAAGTGCGTTAAACTAAAAGGATGAATCACTTGATGCACAATATGTTGCAAATTGTCTAAAATATTGTGGCACTTAAACATAATGGACACATCAAAGTAAGTGCATAGCTCCATCTGTTAATGGTGCATTATCTCAGAACAATAAACTATCAATTGAAAGCATAGTATTAGTTGGTGAGTGCAGTTTTACAGTATCATATTGACAGAGCATACCTTACCACAGACTACATGATCAGCAACACACAATACATGAAGTAATACATCAACATAAGTGTAGAATTGAGAGGAATGAGAAATCGAGTGATGTATGCAGCACAGTGACAGTGAATCATATGCATACGAAGGAATCCAACAACAGAACTAATATCATAATATCAGAAGTGTGCGCAAGTTGGAATTTTAGTAAGTTAGAATCTTATATTGGACTTCTGAGTGGCGGGATGAGGCAAGGAGCAAGAGGTTGTAGCCTCCTTCTAGTTGTTGCTTGATAAAACAAGGAGTTGGAAATTCCTTAAGGTCGGTGGCTATAAAATTGTGAGAATTCTATATAGGATCAATACCATGAAATAATTCTAATAGCCAAGGATCTTGAAGCAAAGAAGTCCTCACAAGAATTATTCAAAGATATGCAAGAATAAGAAGAAATATTGAGACAGGACAATAACATAAGGAAATCAATTAATGTAAATATCATCTCTATATTATTCAACAATATTAATACAATATATAATAAATCTCAGGAGATAAAATAGAATGTCTTGAAGGAAAGTTGTAAAGCACAAAAAAATAAGGCTTACTAAAAGCTAGAAAACCCCCTTAGGTAGCAAAAGCACTTTCCAAATTAGTAAAGAGGCTCATGAATTAGATAAATATGGAATGTAATATAATGAGTGATTAAAATGGAACGTGATGATTACTTTTGGAGAGAATAAATAGGTGGAGGTCGAATTGGCCAAGCGGAGACAGTTTCCGTCAAGTTGCGTTACCTTATCCACTAGAAAGCAGAAAACGCAGGATACAGTTGTCTTAAGCAGGAAGGCACCTTTCTAGTGAAGGAATAGATTAAAATCAAACATAATATCAAGAAATATTATCCAAAATCTATCCAAACTCATTTTAGTGACTTAGGATGGCATATGGAGGCATAAAAGACAAAACTAGGCCAACTACATAGTCAACACCTAGGAAAATTAATCTAGACGAGTAATAAAATATATCCTAAGTATGGAATGGGTTTTTAAATGTTCCAACACCCCCTCTTAATCCTAACTGTATGTGGTAAAATATCATAAATATATGTCCCAAGAAACAAGGCTTATGGTCACCCAATACAAAAATTATGCCCATGTAAACTGAGGAAACATGGAAAACCTCATGGGAATAAAACCCTGCCTCAAAAAATGGACATGCGCACACCAAAAATTGTTGTTGCTACAAAATCAAGTAGGTGTGAACTTTATAAGATGTCTGGAGGTATCTTCCTCTTGGGAAGAAGTGGATCATGCTCCAAATCCATGTGCTTGAATTCTCCATCAGTGGATGTAAGCGAAACTAGAGGCTTTCTGAACTTACTCTTGAACATAACAAATCCATGAATATGCATACCATTCTAGAACTTGAAATTCGAACCAACTGAGGTAGGATCAACTCCAATCAGATGTGATTTCTCTTGAAACTTGAACTTCTGATCAGTGGAAGTTAAATCAGCTCCAAGAATTGATATATAGTCCCTTGAGATCTCCTTTGAACCAACAAGGGTGAGATTAGAACCAAAATCACCAAAATATGCTTGAGACTTGAACCCAAGCGAATGGTAGTGTCCTACATCTTTAGTGAAACTTTGAAAACATGTGCCAATGATCATATAGAATTACATATGAAGTATGTAATCAAGGATGGCGAATGCATCACCTCCAAATTCCGATCTACCCTCCAAAACATTCAAAATATCATCATTCTACACATCAGTAGACTCATGTGAAAGAGAGGATTCAAGAACCTATTCATATTCTAGAGCATAAAATGACTTATCTTGCTCATAATTTAGAATATAAGACTTATGGGAGAATAATAGAGAGATATGGAAGTATTCATCTTCAAAAAATGTATGTATTGAAGAAATTTCTTCCATTTGATATTCAATACCTGCAAAAAAAAACTCTATGAAATCTTATACTAGAAGACTAATTTATTCAAGAGATATCAAGGATCCGATAGCTCCCTGAGCTCTGTTACCATGTGAGAATTCTATATAGGATCAATACCATGAAATAATTCGAAGCCAAGGATATTGAAGCAAAGAATTCCTCACAAGAATTATTCAAAGATATGCAAGAATAAGAAGAAATGTTGCGATAGGACCATAAGAGAAGGAACTCAATTAATGTAAATATCATCTCTATATTATTAAAAAATATGAATACAATATATAATACATCTCAAGAGAGAAAATAGAATTCCTTGAAGGCAAGTTGTAAAGCAAAAAAAAGGAAGGCTTACTACAAGCTAGAAAAAACCCTTAGGTAGCAAAAGCACCTTCCAAATCAATCAAGAGGCTCACGAATTAGATAAATATGGTATGGAAGCTAATGAGTGACAAAAATGGAATGCAGTGAGGACTTTTGGAGAGAAGAAAGAGGAGGAGGTTGAATTGTCCAAGTGGAGATGGTTTCCTAGTCAACTCTAGATTTACCTTATCCACTAGAAAGCAGAAAAAGCAGGAAGGCGCCTTTCTAATCTAGGAATAGAATAAAATCAGACATAATATAAGGAAATCTTATCCAGAATCTATCAAAATTCGTTTTAGCGACCTAGGATGGAATATGGAAGCATAAACGACAAAAATAGGCCAACTAAATAGTCAACACCTAGGAAAATTAATCTAGATGACTAATAAAATATATCCCAAGTATGGAATGGGTTTTTAAATGTTCCAACAAAAAAACAGGGGGTCGGTGCCTCCTTCCAGTTGGTGCTGGTAAATACAGGAAGTTGGTGCTTCCTTGAATGTATTATTTTCATTACAAAAGAGCATTCTATGGTTTTCTCCCATTTGGGTTTCCATGTCAAAATCCTGTGTGTTCTGTGTTCTTTGTCTTGGTGCATATATGGATGAATGATTAATTTTTTGTTTATATTGAATATATAACTAAATATCAATATTAAGTTAAGACTAATATGTTAAAGAAGGTAAAAATTGTTGATAACTGCACTAATACTAATTCACCCCCCTCTTAGTGTTAATTTGATTCCAACAATTGGTATCAGAGTGGGTTTCTTCAATAATAGATTAACATATGGAATATAGATCCCTATGCAGAAATCAACAGACATGGATTCAAACTAAGAACAAATGGATGAAGTAGATTTTGAATGGGAAATTATCAGTGCACTAGATGAATTAAAGAAGTCAAGGAAGAAAAGAAATCTCTTGTAGGAAGCTCTTTTGAGATTGGAGGAAGACACTGCTAGGAAGTTGAAGTTGAAAGATGACAAGTGCGAGAGTCTGGAAGCCGAAATTGTCTCTATGAGAAATGTACTCCAAAAATTAAGCTTTCATCTAGAGAATGAACAAATATGAAGAAACACAATTAATGAAGAATCATATTTTGTTAAAAGTTATGCAAAAACGCTCAAGACTCCACTTTCGAGGATAGATCCTAAATTTGAAAGAGAGCATAGAAATCCAATTCATTTGGAAAACGAGCCTGTACAGCTCTGGGGATTTTATCCTATCAACTACCAAAATAGTTTCTTAGGAAATTGCTACTACTATCACAATTTTTTTCATAAAGCAATAAATTATATAGCTTGTGCATTAGCATAGCTAGAAATAATGGTTTGTGAAATCAGGTAAATCCCAAACAAAGAAACCTCAGAAAATTGGTTGAAATATTGATAGAATACCCCAATCCATTTAGTGTGTTAATCCCAGAAGATGAGTGTAGTAATAATATATATCATGACAATCACAACTACATAAATCAATAACAATCTGCGCAATCCACTGAAACAACTAAATATCAGAAGGATCAAGTTCATCACGAATCCTACAGCTTATCCTTACATGCACAAAGTAAAACTGGGAAATGGTACATAGACATCGGATGTTCCAAGCACATGACAGGAGATAAAAACAAATTTATGAAGTTTAGAGAAGACAAGGGAAGCAATGTTTACTCTGGGGATAATGGTTCGACCAAAATCTTAGGTAAGGGCTTAGGAAGCCTAGGAACCGAAAGGACCAATGTAGAAAATTTTCTATTAGTTGAAAACATGAAACACAATATTCAGAGTGTCATCTAGATGTCCAACCAAGGACACACTCTCACTTTTGACTCATAAGACTCCTAGCAACAGCCTCCAAGACTCCTAACAATTTCTATATCCTAGATGAGGAAAGGAAGATAAATACTCCATGAGACAAAATGATGAAAGTTGTCTCTAGAATAGAGATTGGGACCACGGGGGGTTCACTAGTGAGACAATATCATATCACGTTCATTCATATTGGGGGTTTGAATACTCTTAAAAACCTCAAAAATATATTGCTCTGTATTAAGGGGTCAAGGGGGGGTTTTAATTTGACATAGTAATATAAATATTGGGGGATATTTTATTTGGGTGGGATGAGGAATAACCTCCAAATCGTGGGATGGATTCATACCTTCAAATCATGGGCTCAATTCATACCCACCTAAAACTTATGGACCCTCCATTTTTATTTGATATTGCTTATGATCCTAAGTTTTGCATAAATTTGATAATAGTGCACCGATGATAATATCGATGGAAGTCTCTTTGGATTACTATCCTTGAGAAATCCTCATTTAATAACTCATATATGCATTTTTTTCATCTTTAAGTTAAGATATGTAGCTAATTGAGAATTCAAGAGCTAAACAATTGTATTGTATTTTTTGTAGGCATTCGAGTAAAAGATATAAATCTTCATTTTTTAGGTTGGGGTTTAGGTGGGTATTGAGATTCAGTCAAACCTTTCTCCACGACAACCAAGAAAAGTGAGATCAATCTTCCTTGGCTCACTGGAACCTAGATGTTTGTTTTGATAGGAAGGTAGGGGAGTCATCCATGAAAGGGTTTCAATTTTGCATTTTTATGGAGTTTAATTTATTAATCTTATAGAAATCATGAGCTCTCTATGGCTATACTTGTATTTACAGGATATAAAATTGGTAAATTGGTAGGCTATGTTGTGAAACATTTGCAATTCTCATCTTTTATAAGCATTGTAGTAACTAGTGGAATATCCATGAAAGAGTTTCAATTTTGCATTTTTATGGAGTTTAATTTATTAATCTTATAGAAATCATGAGCTCTCTATGGCTATATTTGTATTTACATGATATAAAATTGGTAAATTTGTAGGCTATGTTGTGAAACATTTGCAATTCTCATCTTTTCTAAGCATTGCAGTAACTAGTGGAATATCAGTCTTTTACATTCTTTGTTACGTTGATCTCTTGACTGGGTTTCCTTTTACACATTTTTCCTTCCCCAATACTATTTCATTGGCTCTTCCACTATCCAACGCTACAAATTGATCAATCGCCCCTACAATCCTCGTGGGATCATTAAGATGTGTTAGGGTTCTTGTTTGTTACAACTTTATAATATGATATAAAGGGGGTATTAAAAATGGTTTGATAAAAATGGATACCTACAATATCTAGTGAAACTAGGGGTTTTCTTAATTGGAAATGCATATTGGGAGGGGGGGTTCAACAATACAATTTTAGGAGAAATTTTCCAATATTTAGTGAAAATAGGGATATTCTTTAATGTCATTCGAACGATCGTGCTATGTAACAAGTTCACCGGGTGAACCCCCCATGATTGGGACACATCAATTTTGACAGCCTTGTTAGAATCAGTATGAAACAAGTAGTAAGTTACATTCCAAGAATTACTAAGCCATCAAAATAATTCTACAAACACTATGTACATGGGAAACAAACAATAATTAAGTACCAAACAAAAGAGTACACTACCTCAAAACCCTTGGAAATGGTTCATTTAGATCTTTGAGGTCCAATGAGAACCATAGGAATGAATGGTGAGTCTTACTTCCTTCTTTTCATTGATGATTACACTCGAATGACATGGGTATTCTTTTTTAAGGAAAAATAAAAAAGAATGTTTCAAAAATTTTAAAGAAGTGGTTCAAAATGAAATTGAATTTAGAATAAAGTGTTTAATATATGAAAATGGAGGAGAGTATACTTCAAACAAGTGTGATAACTACTGTGACAAATATGGAATTAGAAGAAAATTTTCAGTAGCCAGAACTCCATAGCAAAATGGGGTGGTAGAAAGAAAAAATCGAATTGTTCAAGAGATGGCCATGACAATGTTGAATGAATCAAAGCTGTCAGATATGTTTTGGACACATGCCATTCATATAGCTATCCACATTCTCAATTGATGTTTGATCAAAACAAATAGTTGTTCAACACCATATGAACTATGGAAAGGAATACTAGCTACAGTTAAGCATTTTACAATATTCGGAAGCAAATGCTACATCAAAAGAAATGATGAAAACCTTGGAAAATTTGATTCCATATCAGATGAAGGAATTTTCCTTGGTTACTCCTCCAGAATCAAATCCTATAAATGATATAATTTGCGACTCAGAAGTATGGTTAAAAGTCCTGAAGTGAGAGTTGATGAAGTACTAACTCATAGGAGAATACAAGAAGATGATGATTTACCCTTGCTAGAACAACCATATGAAGAGATACTAGAAAACCAAGAAACATAAGTTCAACAGGAGTAAGTATATTAGTGTGGTTTAGAAGAAGGAAGACCAGACACAAAGTCCCCTTCCAGATATGTCCAAAATAATCTTTCAAAAAATTTGATAATTGGAGACAAAGATGTTAGTGTGAGAACTAGAAAGAGCCTAAGAAATCCAACTGAGGAAGTGCATTTCTCATTACTGTCTCGAATAGAACCAGAAGGAATTGAAGAATCCAAATCTGATAAAGGTTGGATGAAGGCCATGAATTAGGAATTAGATCAAATTGAAACGAATGAAACTTGGGAACTTGTTCCAAGACCTAAGAATAAGAATGTGATTGGAACAAAGTGGGTATTCAGAAACAAACTAAATGAAGAAGTACAAGTTGTCAGAAATAAGGTGAGATTGGTATGCAAAGGATACACGTAGATCGAGGGAATAGACTTTGAAGAAATTATTTCCCCTATGGCGCGAATGGAAGAAATCAGGCCATTTCTATCTTAGGCTTGTGTAGAATATGTCAAAGTATATCAGATAGATGTAAAATCAACATTTATTAATGGATATATTGAAGAAGAAGTATACATTGAAAAACCAGATGGCTTTTCACTCTCAAGAAACAAATATTATGTTTGCAAACAAAAGAAAGCTCTATATGGACTTAAACAAACTCCTGGGGCCTGGTATTCAAGGTTGGACAAGTAAATTAAACATCAAGGTTTCAGAAGGAGTAGTGTAGACAACAACCTCTACTAAAAGTTGAGGATGGAAAGGTGATAGTCATGGAAGTATACGTTGATGAAATCATTTTTGGAAGCAATGATGACAGAATGAGTCAAGAATTTCCAAATATATGCAAAAAGAGTTTGAAATGTCCATGCTCAGACAATTGTCCTTTTTCTTTGGATTACATATATCTTAATTAAATGATGGTATTTTCATCTCTCAATATAAGTATGTAAAGGAGATGTTAAAAAAATTCAGCATGGAATATTGCAAGCCAGTTTGTACACCTATGGTCACAGGGTGCAAATTGAGTATAGAAGATGAGGGCAAGGAAGTTGATCACAGGATTTATCGATCCATGATTGGAAGTATGCTATATGTAACTTCCTCAAGACCATATATTATGTTGAACTTGTCGCAATATTTCATGCAACACCCAAGGAAACACATGTTTAAGCAGTCAAGAGAATTTTTAGGTATTTGAAAGGGACCATGAACCTTGGCTTATATTATCCATGAAGAAAAAACTATAATTAGTAGCATACACTAATACAGACTGGGCATGAGGTATAGATGATAGGAGAAGTACTAGTGGAGTTGCATTTTTCTTAGGAAATTGTCTTGTGTCATGGATCAACAAAAAACAACCATCGGTTGAATTATCCACAATAAAAGCTGAATATATTACAAAAGCTGTTTGTTGTTCACAAGTGATATCAATGAAAGAAACCTTGGGATATCTTCAAGTAAATATAAATCAGTCGATACAAATACTATGCGATAACACAAGCGCAGTCAGTATCTCCAAGAATCCTATTATGCACTACAAAACTAAGCACATTCCCATAAAGTATTATTTTGTGAGAGAACAAGTAGATGATAATGTTGTCAAACTAGAATATGTTGATAATAAGGAACAAATTGTGTATATATTTATGAAACCTCTTAAAGAAGTACATTTGAATATCTCAGTGAAAAACTGGGCATGGTTCTCAATACACAATAAAATGAGAACCCAAATAAAGAGGCATAAATACAGAAAGAATTGGCACTATGTAGTTGGAACGAAAGGATGTCTACATGAATCACTGTACAAAAATGATGTAGTGTTGTGATAGGAACATGAGATCAAGATGAAGGAGTAGCGTAACACCTCTATCAAGAAAGCAATCAAATATAATTATGAAAGGATATTAGTGCAAAATTACAACAAAGAAATTAAGCATTGAGACAGGGGGAGTTATACTCCTTGAAAACTTTTGAGGTAAAATCCATCGCAAAATAAATCAAAAAAAGAACCTACATTGCACGAGTAATGGAACCTCTTTGACATTGATGTCAAAGCGGGATAACTTCATGAAGATGGTTTTACATTGATTACGCATAAATCTGAATGCAACAGAGAAGAACCAGCATGAAGAAAAGTATGAATATTATTGAAGAAACAACATGAAGCTCTAGCAAATGTGAAAGAGTGTGAAGTAGATCACTTAGAGAAATGGCATTGAATATGACTGTACATATGGTTTGCGCAGAAGTAACAGAAAGCAAAAGAATTACTAACAGTAGAAAGCGCAGAAGTAAAAAACCCAAAGAACTCAGGAGGAGCATATACACAGGGGGAGCACTGCGACAAAGTATAGATGAAGCATACAGTTCAAAGAAGATCATACATAGCTTCATAAGGCGTTGAAATTAATGCCAAAGGGGGGTATTGTTGAAATTTGGTTGTCATTGATGTCAACTAATGTCAAAGAGGATGTCAATTGATTCGGTTTGAATCATTGATGCAATTGTTGTCAAAGTGGATACAACATTCCTATGCCAGCTTAAAGAAGTATATGGAAGCCACTTTGAAAAAGTATATGCACAATATGGTGAAGGACATGGATTCCATTTGAAGAGGTATATCTAGAATTTGCATCCAGTATGAAGATGTGTGTCCAAGAATACATCATGCATGATCAGTTTGCAAAATCATCTAAGGAAGGTACATCATGCAGATCCATAAGTAATGTATCTTACTACATGTGGTACTTGCGCATATATCAAGTCCACCAAGTCATATTATCTCAAGGAAGTAGTCAAAGAAATGGTTGGATATAGATACATGTGCACAAGTAGCCAAGGAGTTGGTTAAGCAAAGGTACAAGTGTGCAAGCATGTCGTGAGAAGAATTCAGAATGCACAAGAATTGTTTGGTCAAAGATTGGGAGTGCACAAACAGTAAGAAACAACTTGTGGTTGAACAGACCTAGAAGCGCACAAGTCTTACCAATCAGACGATTCTTTCAGTTAGTGAAGGTCACACAAGTTTCAAGAAGGGTGCATCAGTTGAATTGTTTTATGTGCAAATACTACAAGCCAACGATAAAACAGGTGCACAAGTCCCACATGTGATGATACAACAAGGGTCAAATTTCCACCAAGTAGAAGTTAGTTTATGCGCAGATTCTGCAAAGAATTAATACATCAAGTGTGCAATACCCACAAGAGATGGTACAACAAGGGTGAAAGACTCATCAAGTCAAAGAGTAAGGATGTGCACATACCTCAAAGAAATGGTATATCAAGAGCCCAAGAATAAATCACTAATGTAATGCCCCATATCTTGACAGTCGTTAATTAAAAACTCTAATGTGAATTAGCTTAGCATTGTATTTGCTTATTATCTATTGACGAAGATAGATTGATTAAGATGATTGTTATGTGGACATGTCGACTCCCTTGAGGTTGTATGGTAAATGGAATTTACCGTTTACTTTATTAATGGAAATGAATGTGTTACTTCACATTGAACACGAAAATTGAATATAGAATTTCGTGTGATGCATTTTCCTCACAACGAAAGCATTGTCACTATCAATCAGCTTACATTTGTTGATCCCTCTTATTACCCAACTATAGACCAAGTATGTCCCTCGTTAGTAGGCACTACCATGTCACAATCAAATATTGTGGCATATTGTTCCTTGAGTCCAATTGCTACTAAGAAGAAGCCTCTGAATTCATGCTTACCTTCTCGGGACTGGGTCCTGGCAATTGACCAGGTGATGACTCCATCTGAATGTTTAGATATGTGTTCCATCTGGGATAATATACTTCCTTCTGATGAAGTTTTCCTAGAGTTTATAATGCAGTCTGCCATTCATTTTGACATTGATCCACTGACGAGCATTCTTTCACCTTCACTACGAGCTCGTTAAAAACGGTAAGGAGGCCACGAGCATTCTTCCACCTTCACTTCGAGCTCATTAAAAACAGTAAGGAGGTTACGAGCATTCTTCCACCTTCACTTAGAGCTCGTTAAAAATAGTAAGGAAGTTACGAACATTCTTCTACCTTCACTTCGAGCTCGTTAAAAATAGTAAGGAGGCTACGGGCATTTCTTTCACCTTTTCTTTGAGCTTGTTAAAAATAGTAAGGAGGCTACGAGCATTTCTTCCACCTTCACTTTGAGCTCGTTAAAAAAAGTAAGGAATTTATGAGCATTCTTCTGTATCTCCTTTGAGCTCGTTAAAAATAGTAAGTAGGTCACGAGTTTACTTTTTCGGGCTTGTTAAAACTTTATGAGAAAGATCTTTATAGAGTTCTTTCACGCTTTTGTTTGACTCTTTAAATATGACAAGATTGCCGAGTATAGTTTCCATTTCATACTCATTAAAGGATTTGAAGTGACATCCGCTTAAGTATAAGTTTAACCCTTTTCCGGACTTTTGCGGATTACTTACAAAAAAGGAATAGTCTAGTCATACGTGGCTAGAAGAGTTCTTTTCTCATCGTTTTACACTTTTTCGGGGGAGGAGACTAACTATACGAAAAAGGACTTTTGGAGCCTTCTTTAGGGTTTTCAGACTCTCAAAACATGAAAACACCAAGCGAGCATTCACCTACTCGGGCTCAATGTGAAATCCACGATAGGATATATAGAGGATTGTTTAAGTTTTTCAAACTCTATAAACAGGAAAACATCGGTGAGAATTAACCTACTCGGGCTTGATATTAAAATCCACGAGTAAGTGTATGGAGTTATTGTTTAAGTTTTTCAAACTCCTTAAAATTGAAAACACCAGTGAGCAAGAAGAGATCTTGACTTGATATTAAAATCAAGAGATCAGTATTATAGAGTATTCTTTTATTTCTTCTTCGAACTCATTAAACAATGAAGAAGGTCCTAAGTCTTCCTTCCATGGGCTCATTAAACTTTTTACATGTTTGGACCTATTGAGTTTTCTTTTCTTCTTAAACTCATTAAAATAACAAGATAGATATTCTTTTATCAAAAAGAATAAGGGATAAGAAGGGTATATCACATCTTTTCAGTTTCAAAGGCAGTTAAGTCAGTCATGTCCTTGAACACATCACCTACTTAAGTCTTTCATGTCAGTTGGGTTTTAGTTTTTGACCTTAGGGTGAACTTGATCTCTGAGTTTTTACTCCCCTGGTTGGTTATTCTTCCAACCATATGGAAGGTCTGTTAATGTCTCCTACATTGCAGACTTATATCACTTCCCCCTCATGTTAAAAGCTTCCTAAGTCACTTCGTGTTGTTCTCACTATTCAAGGATACAGCCTGTGTCGGCCATTCTATAGTTTACCTTGACTTCATGTGTCGGCCATCCTGGTGTTAGTTTGTTTCATCTTGTTACTTGTCCTACTCCACATCATCTCATACCTATTGAGTGTTCCTTGTGTTGGATGATGGAGGATGTATTAATGCCTCCCTTCCAGCGGACTTCTTCCCATCGAATTCAACTCATTATGCTATGGGAATGAATTTTAGAGTTTCAGTTAGTACCTTGGGGATTGCAGTCATTAGTGGCAATTTCCCTCGCTGTTGAATAAATGAGAATACATCAATGTCTCTTATTCTACAGGTTCCTCAGGTGTTCGACTTCAAGTCCATTTATTCACACTTGTTGGATCGTACTAGGTACCTCTGACCCCATTATAATTGTCGATAGAAGCCCTCGCGTTTGTTAATGGTATACATCAATGTCCGGTAATCAAACGATACCCCCCATGTTCGACTTCAGCTCATATATTCACATGGTTAGGGTTTGTACCTTGGGTTGTTTGGATGAAGACCTTGGGACTCCGATAGCATCACCATATTTATGTTATCCCCCAAGCTGCACAAGACTGAGCCTCACTCATTTTGGCTCTTCATGAGACATAGATCCAGTTTGTTGTTATGGCTATGATCTCTCATTTTGACATGGATCCATGCTTGTATTTCAATTAACATGATATATATACATCTCCTAGTTATGTATCGGAGATCATGTTGTATCATGCTACACATCTATATGATGTCAAGATTGTAATTGCTCGCTGCCCTTGATCGTTGTTTCAGGTACTTTTGTGACTTGGTTCTCCGGTTTCTTGCTCCTCCTCTGACTTGGAATTATAATGTATTTCGGCCATCGTTTCCCTCTGACCTCACACATTAGGGGGCATCTGTTATATGTCAAATCTATACTTCTTCGTCCGTGATCACATTGCTCCGTCGATCACACAAAAGGACAACATGGATTGAAGAGCTAGGTTGACCTAGATGATGTATGGACTGGAACTACCCTCTTCAGTTGGGAAATTCCCTATTTACTCTGATGTTTTGACATGTGCGCTACTCTCTGGGCAGAAAACCGACACACATCTGCTATTTTTCCCTACTTTACTCAAGTGAAACTAGCGCACACCTTAGGAAAGTTGCAAACGCTTGTTGTAATGCATGAAAGTTGCATTCGGTGCACTACTCTTGTTGTATGAAACTCGCACACATCTTAAGATGAAGCCAAAAAATATATTAAGTTTACAAATTGGGATTAGTTGAAGTTGGTTCTGCAACTTCCCCAACCTCCCAATTCAACCACCTCTCGATTACAACTGCCTACCTTGTCCCATAAATACAAGGAGGATCCATGAGAGAGGGACCTAAAAGAAAGGCTTGAAGAGCTGTTATGCTGGAGGAATTCTCAAGTCATTGTGAAGAGCAGGAGCCCAGGACTCGGTTGCAGAAGCATCTTGACATGTCAGGTATATTGTACTGATTTCATGTTTCTTTGACAATAAAAAGGTCGAAATACCCTTCCTGTCCCAATCCAAATGTATACTAGATTGCATATTCATTTGGCTTAGTATATGATTGTTGTTGATGTTTAATTGCTTTAAATATTCATCATATTTATATAGTCAAGATACACTGAGGAAGGTATCTTTTGTGTTGCAGGTTCATCATAACAAATGATCAAGTGGAAGACCAAGCGAAAGCTAGGATCAACCATCGATTAAAGGTACATCTTCTTATATCTTGATCCCTTTCATTTGTAGGAACTAAATGCAAGTTAATGAATGTATTTACCTGTCAACCCCGCTTAAGTTGGTAGTGTCTTTCCTCACTATAGGGTAATAATCCTGAACAACAGTACTCATACTTTATTAAATGACATGAGGTGCACTAAATGTCATTTATTAATTATTTAATTGAGCATTTAATGAGAACCTCTCATCTAATATAATATGGGCCATTAGATTGAAAGAGGAAGTTATCATGAACAAAAAGGGCTAGGGAAAGACATTCATTATTTTTTTTCACTTTTCAAAGAGCATTTTTGGAGAGGAGGAAGAGAGAGGAAAGAGGAGGGTTTGAAGAGAATTCGACTAGCAAGAGGAAGAAGACAAAACTTGGCACATTTTTCAAGGAGAATAGGCTGGGAACAATTCCCAAGGAGTAAATCCGTACAACAGGGTGCGGCCATTAATTTGGCTCAGATTTCGAGGAAGAAATCCGTACAGCAATCCGTATAGAAATCCGTACAACGGTTGGGCATAGAAATCGAGGCAGCCGTACAGTAGTACGGATTTGGAACATATTTTGAGGACGAGTACATGAACTAAATGTTGTTTGTATAGCAGTAAAAGTACAACAGTTCTAGCATGGTTTGCAAGGCAGCATATTGTACGGAAATCAAGGCAGCTGTATAGCCACACGTGTGAGCTGTATAGCACAGTTTTTGAGGTTTCCATACAGTAGCAGATTGGCATAGTTTTCAAGATGAAAAATGATAAGTACTGTTGATTTTTATTTCTGTAATTTATCCCTGAAGAAATAAAATTCTCTCTCTCATAAACAAGTTTTCCCTTCAGGCTTTTATCCTGAACTATTGGTAAAAAATCTCTATGTTATTTTTCATGTGTGAATGGCTGTCATAAATTTCTAAGTTTGAAATTATTGACTGAAAGTGAAAATTTATGAGTTTTAAAATTTGAAAAGAATCTCATGTGTTTTAAGTTAAAGTCAATTTTGTGGATAAATTGTGCATATATGGGTTTGGGCATTAAACAATGAAGAGAAGCTTCTAAGTTTATAAACTAGGTTGGGGTTCTCAAAAACTTTCACTGCAAGAATTTCATCTTCTTCAACCTCAATGGGTTTTGTACTTGCAGTCAACTTCTCAAGTGGTATCTCTATGTCACCAACATAAAGAAATGGACATCCATTTGTATATTTCTCCTCAAAACTTAGGGACCCATCAGTAGGTACCTCTTCATGGCATCCATTGGTTGGCCATTCTTTTGGTGCTACCACTACTACTTCTACTTGGTACATTGATAGTGGGGATTCGAGCCATATGATAGGTGTACGTGATGTATTCACAGAGATGACTGAGACAGGATTGAGTCTTGAGGTGGTATTGGGAGATGACACAATTTTGAGAGTAGTGGGGCGAGGGACTGTCACCTTGAAAGGGAGTCTATGCAGTCCATGACTTTGAGGGACGTTCTTTATGTCCCCGGGCTTAATAAGAACCTCATATCAGTTTCCAAGATTGATGACAGGGGATTTGGAGTGTTTTTTCTAGTTGGGAAAGTTTGTATATTTCTTAGAGAAGTAGGACCATCTACCTCATGTGCCATTTGAGTGAGATGTCGGAAACTATACAAGCTTCTCATCCAGCCTCACCATGAATTATCCCATACTAGCAGTAGCATTGAGACATGTGATTTGTGGCATAGGAAGATGGGCCACCTTCATCATTCGACATTGAGTTTGTTAAGGGAGATGTCTACAAGCTTTCCTTAGTTTAGTACAGAGCAGGGTGGTGTGTGCAAAGGGTGTGCTTTGGGAAAGCACACCAAGACTGCTTTTCCGAGCAGTGACACCAGAAGATGGGATACTGGATTTGATTCATTCATATTTATGTGGACCTATTTCTTCATCTTCAGTGACAGGTTTTGAGTACTATATCAGTTTCATTGATGACCACTTCAGGAAGACCTGGATCTACTTTCTGAGAAGTAGACAATCTCAGGAATGCTTACGTAGGTTCCAAGAGTTCAAAGCTCTTGTGGAGAACCAAAAAGGGAGGAGGATTCGAGCACTTAGGTCAGACAATGGGGGTGAGTATACCTCTAAGGAGTTTTATGATTTTTCCAGACAGGAGGGCATCAGGAGGAAGTTGACAGTGCAATACACTCCACAACAGAATGGAGTTACGGAAAGGAAGAACAAATCCATAGTAAGAGCATCTAGATCCATGATGCATGATCAGAGTCTTCCTTTATTTCTATGGGAATAGGCCTGTAGCACTACTGTTTATGTTCAGAACATGAGTCCACACTGTTCATTGGGGTGATAAACTCCTGAGGAGATGTTCACCGGGAAGAGAACTGAGATAGGTCACTTTCGCATATTTGGATGCCTTACATACTCTCATGTCCCTTCTGAGAAGAGGACAAAGTTAGAGCCTACAATGGAGAAAGGCATCTTTGTTGGATATGATGAGACTTCAAAATATTTTTGTATATACCTTCATGCACAGAAGAAAGTTGTGGTGAGGAGGGAGGTCATATTTGAGGAGGATAAATCCTTCAGGAAGTCTTATGATTCAGAGGTGGAGGAACAGCAGGTTGTATCTCCATAGGTGACAAGGTCACAAAGTCAGAGTACAAGGTCACAGGTTTCAGGTGTGACTGGGGCACATGTTACAGGTTCATTAGTTTCAGGGACACAGTCTACAGGTACTTCTGGTACAGGGATAGTTTCATGAGCCACAGGTTCACAGGTTTCACCTTCATGTGTTCGGGTGGTAAAGGTTCACTATCATCAGGTACATGATCTCAGGCCACATGTACTTCTTCAGGTAGACATGTGTCAGATGAGGAGGTTATGTAGGAGAACCTACATGAGGAAGCTACTTCCAATAAATGTAAGCCAAGGTGGCTTAAGGATCTTGTGAAGGAAGCTGAGCAGTCTGTGGGACTGCCCAAGAGGGAGGTCAGAGAGAGAAAAGCACCAGATAGATTTTCCAGTTATATGGAAATAGTGACTAGCTTGAGTGATTCCGAGCCTACTAGATTTGAGGAGGCCACCCCACACCAGGTTTGGAGAGATTCCATGATGGAAGAGTACAAATCCATCATGAAGAATGGAGTGTGGGAGGTTGTTATAAGACAAGAGGGGAAGTCAGTGGTGACTTCCAAGTAGCTCTATAAAATTAAGCGTGTTGTGGATGGCAGTATCGACAAGTACAAAGCTCATTTTGTTGCATGAGGGTTCTCATAGGTAGAGGGAGTTGACTACTATGATACCTTTGCACCGGTTGCTATATTTTCTTCTATCGGAGGAGTGATCTCCATTGTGGAAGAGATGGGCTAGAGGATTCATCAGATGGATGTGAAAACCGTTTTTCTGAATGGTTTTCTACAGAAGGAGGTATATCTAGAGAATCCTCAGGGATTTTAGATTCATGGGATAGATTCAAATGTTTGCAGGCTGAAAAATGCCTTGTATGGTCTGAAGCAAGCCCCTCGTTCTTGGTATTCCAGGATTGATTCTCATTTTCTATCAATTGGGTTTCAAAAGAGTGAGGAGGATCCCAACCTATACTACATTGTGGTTGGTGGTGTTCCTCTCATTCTTCTGCTATATGTTGATGACTTGTTCATTAGAGGAGGAGAGCACTTGATTGAAGCATGTAAGAAAGATCTTGCTTCAGAGTTTGAGATGACCAACCTTGGACTGATGCATTACTATTTGGGGATGGAGAAATGACAAGAGGATGGACATGTTTTCTTGAGTCAGGGAAATTATGCTGTAGATATTCTGAGGATATTTCAGATGGAAGGTTGCAGGCACATGTCCACACCTATGACCACAAACTGGACGAATCTTCATGCTTCTGAGGGATATTTGGTGGATCCTACTTTATATTTTCAGTTGATTGGTTCGTTAATGTATTTGGTCAACACCAGACCAGATATGAGTTTTGCAGTTAACACTCTCATTCAATTCATGGTGGATCCCAGGAGAGTGCACTGGATAGCTACAAATCATGTGTTGAGATACCTTGCAGGTACAGTAGATTTTGGTTTGTACTACATGATATCTGATGGAGTTGGATTGGTTGGATTTATAGATTCATATTGGGCAGGTAGTGTTTCGGACCGGAATAGCACTTTCAATTTTTGTTTCAGTTTGGGCTCAGCAATTGTGTCTTGGTTCAATCGAAAACAAAATTCCATAGCATTGAGTTTTGCAGAGGATGAGTATATGGATTCTAGTCATGCCAGTTGTGAAGCCTTTTGGATTCGCCAGTTGATGGTTTATTTAATTGGTTAGGAGATGAGACCTACCGTGATACATTGTGATCATCATAGTTGCATCAGGCTCTCTGAGAATCCAGTATTTCATGACAAGTCTACACACATTGAGATAAGGTATCACTTCATTAGAGATTATGTTTAGAGAGGAGAAGTATAGTTGTAGTACATTTCTACTGATGAGCAGGTGGCTGACATTCTCACAAAGTCTTTGGGTAGAGGGAAGCATGTCTATTTCAGAGACAAGTTGGGAGAGGTGAAGAACACCTTCCTCGGTAAGAGGGAGTGTTGAAAATTTACCTAGGAAGTGTTTGTTCACCTAGTGATGCCTTGGGGTGGACAAGGACACTTTAATTTGTGACCCCTAGTCAATTTTAATTAAGGAAGTGAGATGCACTTTATATTTTTTAAGTGACTTCATTAAAAGATAAAAGTCATGATTTATCCTAAGTTCAATTTTAATTAAAGTCAAGTGAGTGATTAATTAAAAGAAGGTACTCATACTTTATTAAATGACATGAGGTGCACTAAATGTCATTTATTAATTATTTAATTGAGCATTTAATGAGAACCTCTCATCTAATCTAATCTGGCCCATTAGATTGAAAGAGGAAGTTATCATGAACAAAAGGGGCTAGGGCAAGGCATTCATTATTTTTTTTCACTTTTCAAAGAGCATTTTTAGAGAGGAGGAAGAGAGAGGAAAGATGAGGGTTTGAAGAGAATTTCCATAGCAAGAGGAAGAAGACAAAACCTGGCACATTTTTCAAGGAGAACAGGTTGGGAACACTTCCCAATGATTGAATCCATACAATAGGGTGCAGCCATTAATTTGGCACAAATTTCGAGGAATAAATCCATACAGCAATCCATACAAAAGTTGGGCATAGAAATCGAGGCAGTCGTACAACAATACGGATTTGGAGGATGGGTACAGGAATTAAATGTTATCTGTATAACAGTAAAGTACAACCGTTCTGGCACGGTTTCTAAGGAAGCAGATTGCACAAAAATCAAGGCAGTCGTACAGCCACACGTGTGAGCTGTACAACATGATTTTTGAGGTTTCAATACAGCAGCAGATTGGCACAGTTTTCGAGATGAAAAATGATAAGTACTGTTGATTTTTATTGCTGTAATTTATCTCTAAAGAAATAAAAATTCTCTCTCTCATAAACAGGTTTTCCCTTCGAGGTTTTATCCTGGACCATTGGTCAAAAATATCTGTGTTATTTTTCATGTGTGAATGGCTGTCATAAATTTCTGAGTTTGAAATTATTGACTGAAAGTGAAAATTTCTGAGTTTTAAAATTTGAAAAGAATCTCATGTGTTTTAAGTTGAAGTCAATTTTGTGGATAAATTTTGCATATCTAGGTTCGGGCATTAAACAATGCAGAGAAGCTTCTAAGATTATAAACTGGTTTGGGGTTCTCAAAAAATTTTACTACAAGGATTTCATCTTCTTAAACCTCAGTGGGTTTTGTACTTGTAGTATCATTCTCAAGTGGTATCTCTATGTCACCAACATAGAGAAACGAACATCCATCGGTATATTTCTCCTCAAAACTTAGGAACCCATCAGTAGGTACCTCTTCATGGCATCCATCAGTAGATGCTTCTTCAAAACCTGAAAAAACAACAGGAAATGCCTCTTCTTGGCACCATTCAGTAGTGACTTTCTGATCAAGAAATAGATGATCCTTAGTAGAATCAATGGTGGCTTCTTCATGCTTACAAACCTCCTCAGTAAGGATTGTACCTTCATCTTCTTTAGATGGCTTATTTATAATTTGTGTTTGCTCCTGCAAGTGAATTGATGTATCTTTCTCTTTAGTTTCCTTAGGATCAAGATATTTGCAGAATCTTTTTGAAGTAGATACACAAATTCTCATCAAGTATGAAGCACATGCATCCAATTAAGCTTCAGATATTTTTCTGCTCTTTTCACAAGTAGGTTGATCTTTGACTGTGGAACATGCAACTTTTCCATACATATGGCTATAAGAATAACCATAATTTCTCCTTCCAAATATGATCTAATGGGATATACTTGTGGAAGGTACCTCTTGGATATTTTGTCCTCATATTTTCTGCAGTACTCTTCATATTGCTCATCATAGTCATCATCATACTACTCATAAAAATCATCATCAGAGTAAGAATCTTCTTCACTGAACATGGACATGGATGCAAATTCATTGAATTGAGAGTCTTCTATCGACGGGAGTAGAGGAAAGAGCTCGGATACCACTATAATATCCATGAACTGATATCATATGATATTATCTCAATATCAAACTTCGAAAATCAGAAATTTGCATAACATAAATTAGTCTTCAAAACTAGTTAAGATGAAACTAGCCTTGGTCAGTGATTCACCCACCCAAAGCTTGACTAATGGACACTTTTGGATCTTTCAAATGTATCGAGGAGTGTGAAATATAAAGGAAAGCAGCATCAAGGCCATATTCTGATTTCTAATCATAGTGTACTGGGTCCATTTATGTTTTGAACATCATCCAGGATGAAGTATACTCCACGACTACCTGGGCACACTAGCATATGCCTACTAAACTCCTTCACTTACAATTTACATCAAAAAAAGGTGGATAATAGGTAATAACCCCCTAATATACTACTGGACAATTTTTAGAGAGGTTTTGGGAGGTTCTGGCAATGTTTGGAGTCAAGAGGAGAAAGAGAGCTAGGATGGACTGCTCAACTAGATTGTTTCCAGGATCTCCCAAACAGGATGAAAGGGATATGAATTATCAATAAGCATATTTTAAGGTATTTATAAATTTATTAAGAATATCATATGACTGATAAAACCGAAATTGAGCATTCATAAAAATTTTAATTGAACATACTGAAAAACTAGTCAAATAGAAAGGCACAATGAGCTAGTCTTGATAAGTCTGAATGCAAACAACCAAGTAAGGTCATGATTATCTTATTTTTGACTGGGATGGATTCTAAATTATTTTTAAAACATAAATAAACCTTCATAAAGGAAAATGGTTTCATAGAACTCAATATATTACAATTCCTGGAAAACTAGTCAATTAAAATTGCACAAAGAGATTGTCTTGAGAATTATGGACTCAAACAACCTCTAAGGCTCTCAAAATATTATTATGATATTTAATGTAACTTATACATGACATAAAAAGCAGTAAAAAATACTCACTAAGTTTATTAATCAATAAACAGAAGTCTCATGGCTCTATATTCACAGAGATTCATTAATAGTGAGTTATTACAATGAATGGAGGAAGAATGTTACAGAAGTGTAAGAAGAGGATATATTGAAACTGAATATGATCTATATGATGATAATTATCTTCTATCTTCTCATGGGAGGTGCATTAATATTATGTATCTTCTTGCAAGCTCTCCAATTGATCTCTCTCTCTCAGTTAAACTCATTAAAACTACATCAAACCGACTTGAATCTATAAATCAACTTCCGAAGGATTGATCTTCACATGAAATAGTTGGATCATATCTGTAATAGACTCAGTGATGAATACCAGATGCCATCATCCTTTTAGTATAAACAAGGGCACATCTCCCATATAGTACTAGGGGCACATCTCCCAAGTCAATGAAGCAAAATTGCACTCATTTCAAATCACAAATCATCAAAAGATGTGAAATGGAGTTGTAATCCTTATTTTATAGATTGAGGTGACTTATTAAGAAAGAAATATAGGATAAGGTGCCCTCATGAAGTGGTTAATTTTTCTTTTCTTTCTACTTTAGCTTTTTCCTTGCTTTCTACTTTAGCTTTTGTTAGATTTTGAGCATTAATTCAATATGATCTAGGATCTTATCTGAGAGAATAACATGTACAACATATCAATCACAGGAGACAATAGACACAAAGTTTCCTTGGGGAAAACCAAGAAGGTGAAAAACCCCGCAACTTCCTCAGAGATAGAAAGAGCAATGATACAATTTCCAAATACAAGAGACAGTCTCCTAGCAGCTTCTCCTCCTCCACTTGTGCGCAACACTCACATGAGAGAATGATGAGTGAGTGAATGATCAAATAGAGTGACACCCTCACTCTATTTATACACTAACTTGAATTTCCTAATAACCTAACTGGGCCGACCTCTCTAAGAGAGTCTAGTAACCCATGTTAACTCAACTCAAGGCCGACCCCACACTTGGTGGTCTAATAACCCATCACATATAAGTTGCGACACTTGCAATACAACTTGTGACACTTGTAAATACAAATGACGACACTTCTGTACAGAGGAATAATAACATCTCTGTAGGGATACAATATACATATTTGAAATACATTAGGAAGTTACAAATACATCAACACTCCCTCTTGACTAGGAAGGTATTTCTCGACGCAGGTCTTCAGCACAAGTCTTCTTCCCTGGAAAATCATCACTGGATCATCGTGATCGTCATTGTTGTTTCTATCTCAATCAATATCCAATCTACTTGTCATAGGAAGTTCTACAGAGCCAACCCTTTTTCATATTGGATGTAGGCCTAGCCTCCATGTAGGTCTTCATCATCTCTGCGAGCAAGCCATCAAGTAGGTACACCTCAGGACTGATTACACTTCCTCTGCAAAACCTACAAGATCTCCTAGGACTGATTATATGCAACCGTAAAACCTGCAAGAGCATCTCAGGACTGATTACATGCATCTGCAAAACCTGTGTACCCTACTGTCACCTCATCCTCTTTAGATCACCTCATATTCCACGGAGCACAACCCAGATGCACATCACACAACACTTACATACACCGGCATGGGAGGACCAATCTACCACCATCCGGGAATTAGGGCTCAACACTTACATCATGAACATGGGAGGACACACCTACCACCATGTCGAAAAGGAACAACACTTACATCATGACCATGGGAGGACACATCTACCACCACGTCGGAAAGGATCGGCAATTACATCAATGACCATGGGAGGACACACCTACCACCATGTCAGAAAATCCCAGCCCTTGCATATGCACCATGGGAGGACATACCTACCACCATGTGAGAATGGCTCTAGCCCTTACATCTGCACCATGGGAGGACATACCTACCACCATGTGAGAATGGCTCATGTGCATCTGTGTCTCCAGACTCATCACTTCCCCTTGGAAGGAATCTCGATCTCAAGTACACCAAGTCTCTCTCTGATGTACTCAAACTTCACTTTGGCCAGCGGCTTGGTCAACACATCGGCTATCTGCTTGTCCATTGCAACATACAGGAGCTTCACTGCTCCTTTCTGCACCATATCTCTGCTATAGTGATACTTGATCTCAATGTGCTTCGACTTGTTATGGAACACTGGGTTCTCCTACACATTCACACAACTCTGGTTGTCACAATATATAAAAGTAGCATCCAACTGGAGATCAAACAAATCAAACAGTAGCTTCCTAAGCCATACTACCTCACAACTAGATGAACAAGCTGCAACATACTCTGCTTCGGCTATACTCAGTGCCACATAGGACTGCTTCCTGCTAAACCAAGAGATCATATTGGATCCCATACTGAAGCAGCACCCCGAAGTGCTCTTCTGATTAATGGCACTGCCTTCCCAATCCGAATCAACATAACCCTTTAGGTTAAACTTTTGATTTGCATCATACTTGAGCCCATAGTCAACTGTACCCTTCAGGTACCTCAGAATTGAAGCAACACCCCAAAGTGATCTTCTGATCAATGGCACTGCCTTCCCAATCTAAATCAACATAACCCTTCAGGATAAACTTTTGATTTCCATCATACTTCAGCCCATAGTCAACTGTACCCTTTAGGTACCTCAGAATATGGTTTGCAACAATCAGGTGAACATGTCTCGGATCCGTTAGGAACTGGCTCAAGGTGTTCACCGCAAAGCAAATATCTGGTCTCATGTTCGTCAAGTACATCAAGGACCCAATCATCTAAGGATACATCATGGCATCAACCGGATCAGATGAAGCATCACACAAAATCTTCAGGTTCGATGCCATAGGTGTGGCCATGGCCTTGCAGTCCATCATCCCGAACCTCTTTAGGATCTCTACTGCATACTTCCCTTGTCCAAGGAATATTCCATCTGCACTTTGCCACACCTCCATACCTAGAAAGTAATGCATCATACCCAAGTCCTTCATCTCGAACTCAGCAGAAAGATTCCTCTTCGTATCGGAAATCAACCTATCCTCACCTGTCACAAACAGGTCATCCACATACAATAGTAGTATCAATGGATTGCCTTCCTCAACCTTGTAGTAAAGGTTGGAATCCGTTTTGCTCTTGGTAAATCCCAAACTGGACAGGAAGCTATCTATCCTGCCATACCATGTCCTGGGTGCTTTCTTCAAGCTATAAAAGGATTTCTTCAATTTGCACACATATGACTCCCTGTCATGTGTCTCAAAACCAAGTGGATGCTCCAGATACACTTCCTCTTCGACTACACCATTCAAGAAATTTGTCTTGACATCCATCTGGTGTATCTTACACTTCATTACTGCAGCCAAAGCAAGTAATGATCTGATCGAAGTGTATTTGGCTACAGGTGCAAAAGTCTCTTCATAATCTATCCCTTCTTTCTAGGAGAAGCCACAAGCTACAAAACTGGCCTTGTATTTCTCTATGCTACCATCTAGAGCATGCTTGATCTTATAGATCCACTTGAAAATCACCACAGACTTCCCTTCTGGTCTTGGGACCACATCCCAAACATCATTCTTCATGATCGACTGATACTCCTCGACCATGGCATCCTTCCATTCTTTCTTTTTCGCTACTTCTTCATAACTGCAAGGTTCTTTGTTCATAATGTCATAGAGCAAGGCAACATAACTGGTATGTGATCTTGTCCTTTTCCTTTCTCTGTGTTCCTCTTCTGGAATACCATACCTTTTTGCATCTTGGATGAGCTCTCTAGCCCATGCTAGTTTCCTCTTGTGAGAGTTATTCTCATGGGGTGGATCTATAGGTTTCTGTGGATCTTATATTTCACGATCTTCTTCTGGAATAGCTTCACTCATGGTGGTGTCTTGTGTTCTGGGTATTCTTGGTTCTTCATTGTCTTCAACAGGTGTATTCCTTGATTTGATGTATGTTGAGTCTTCATCAAAAGCAACATCCCTGATGATGTCAATCTTCTTGAACCCAGGAAAGTAGATTCTGTATGCCTTCGAGCTTTCATTGTAACCCACAAAGATGCTCTTCTTTCCTGAAGGATCTAGCTTTGTTCTCTTTTCCTTTGGAATGTGTGTGTATACAGGACAGCCAAATATTCTGAGATGGCTAACTTTTGGCTTCTTACCAGCGAACACTTCTTCTGGTGTTTTGTTCTCAAGTATCTTATGAGGTGTTCTGTTTTGCACATATACAGTTGTTCTTGCTGCTTCTTCCCATGGATGCATAGGAAGATCTTGGTCATGAAGCATTTCCCTAGCTGCTTCCATGATAGTTCTATTCTTCCTTTCTGCAACCCCATTTGGTTGTGGATTATAAGGAATAGTCAACTCCCTCTTAATCCCTAAATCACTGCATAGTTTCTTGAAGTTTCCTGAAGTGAATTCTCCACCATTGTCGAATCTAAAGATATTGATCTTCTTATCAGTTTGATTTTCTATCAGGGATTTGAATTCCTTGAACTTATCAAACACTTCATCTTTATTTTTCAAGAAATGAACCCAAGTCTTCCTAGAGAAATCATCAATGAATGAAACATAATATACATACCCACTCAGAGAACTTGATGACATTGGACCACATACATCGGAGTGTATAATCTCCAAGATTACTTTTGCCTTGCTTTCACTACTTAATATGTCTTCTTTGTGTTCTTTCCCTTTCCAAAACCTTTGCAAATGCCTTCATGCTTTGTCTGGATTTCAGGAAGACCTTCTATTGCTTTGCTTGCAATTGGTAGTGCCCTATAGTGCATATGTGCAAACCTTCTATGCCAAAGTTTACTTGGCTCTATTAAGTCATGAACCAAGGCTTGTTCTAGTTGGCCCTTCAGTTTGTATAATCCTCCCTCTTGCTCTTCAATCACCACTGCATCATCTATAGTCTTACCCTTTGGCCACATGAGAACTTGGCCATCCAATGTAGATATGGAGAGAAGGTTCTTCTTGAGACCTAGAACATATAGTACATTTTTCATTTTCATAGACTTTCTAGGGTTTAGTTTATAGGAGTCTTCACCACTTCCTTTTATGGGATATTGGTAGTCATCCCCCAGTTTCACTTTGTGGGGTGATTCATGTTCAGATAGGTTTACAAATGATTCCTTGAATCCTGTCATATGTTTGGAAGCCCCAATATCTATAATCCAATCATTACTTCCATGAGTAATGGTACCAGTGAGGGAAGAAATTAAAACATACTCTTCATCACTTGAAGAATTTCCACTTTTTTCTCTAGCCCTCTTCCTGGGAGATTCATCATCCTGTGCAGTGTGAGCAGGATGTCTTCTTTTCTTCTTTTCTTCTTGTGAGAGCCATCTTTATTATTTATGGGACAATCCCTGGAATAGTGTCCATTTTCATCACATGTAAAGCATCAATCATTGGATATGCTTCCTCGAGTTCTGAATTTACCCCTCTGATTCTGATGGTGATGCCTTTCTTTCTTACCGTGGTGGTGCACCCTCTTGTTATCATACTTCTTGGAGTGTGCTGTAAGGGCTTGGTCTTCATTCCCCATTTTCTCTTCTTGAACTATAATCCAAGCTTCTTCCTGTGAGCATTCTTCCCATAGCCTACTGAATGTGATAATTTTCCTCCTAGCACAAATTCCTTGAATGAAGGAATCCCATGACCTAGGAAGACCATTTAGAGTGGTCATTACCACTTCTCCATTCTCTATATCTTCTCCCACGGCTTCAAGTTGTTCTTTTGCTTAGGAGACCCTTGAAAAGTAAGACTACATGGTCTCCGCATTCTGGATCTTGATATTCTTTAGTTGATTCCTCAAGGTCATCTTCTGATTTATGTTCTTTCCTTCAAATAGCTTGGTCAAGGAATCAAATATCTCCTTAGGTGTCTTCAGAGATGACACATGTGGTATGAGATGGTCCTTGATAGATTCAGCAATGATTCTCTTAGCCTTTACCAAGTTCCTCTTGTGTAAGTCCTTAGCCTCATCTCCCTCTAGAACTGGAACCTCTTCACTTATGTAGGTGTCCAACTCATTCTCTTCTAGGATTAACCTCCTATACTTCCATGCTTGGAATTTATCAGCCCCTTCAAGCTTATCCTTAAGCTTGTTGTGGTGAGACATCTTAATGAGATACTCAAATGGAAACAAAATATTTAGGTCTTACCACTTGATTTTCTGAAAACTGGATCTGGAGCTGGATTAGAGCTTGTTAGAGAAACTTTAAAAATTCAAACTTTAAATTTCAAACTTCTGAAATGATAGAAATATGCACCTTGCTGAGTTGATCAAGTTGGTATACTCCAATTTTGAAAACTGCAAAATTTGACCCCTCAAAATTTCCTTTGAAACTTCCAGATCTACTAGAAAGGATCTCGAACTAGGGTTTGATAAAGCCCGGTCTTCTTCCCAACCAAAATTTTTGATCTTGTGCTCTAAACATTGATTTTTCTAAGGAGCATCCAGTCGTGGTCACAGATTCCAAAAATTCCAACTTTCTCTGAAACCCTAATTTCCCGCAGTAGTGACAGGCCAAAAACTGAAAGTGCTCAGAATGAGATTATGTTTCGACATAAAGATGTGCCCTTGCTAGGAGAGTCAATCTACCCTCCTTCCTTTGAATATATGTGGAGAGAAACCCAAAAATTAAGAAGCCCTAGCTTCCACAGCTGCATAGTGTCTTCTTCTCAGGTTAGCTCTAATACCATGTTAGATTTTGAGCATTAATTCAATATGATCTAGGATCTTATATGAGAGAATAAGATGTACAACATATCAATCACAAGAGACAATAGACACAAAGTTTCCTCGGGGGAAACCAAGAAGGTGAAAAACCCCACAACTTCCTCAGAGATAGAAAGAGCAATGATACAATTCCCAAATACAAGAGATAGTCTCCTAGCATATTCTCCTCCTCCACTTGTGCGCAACACTCACATGAGAGAATGCTGAGTGAGTGAATGATCAGATAGAGTGACACCCTCACTCTATTTATACACTAACTTGACTTGCCTAATAACATAATTGGGCCGACCTCTCTAAGAGAGTCTAATAACCCATGTTAACTCAACTCAAGGCCGACCCCACACTTGGTGGTCTAATAACCCATAACATATAAGTTGCGACACTTGCAATACAACTTGCGACACTTGTAAATACAAATTACGACACTTCCGTACAGAGGAATAATAACATCTCTGTAGGGATACAATATACATATATGAAATACATTCTGAAGTTACAAATACATCAACAGCTTTTTCCTTGCTTTCTGCTTTTCTTTGCTTTCTGCTTTTGCTTTTGCTTTTTGCTTTTTCTTTTTGCTTTTTGCTTTTTCTTTTGCTTTTACTTTATCCCGCTTTCATTTTTATATCCTGGTTTTTCATGCTTTTCTACCTTATCTTGCTTTTCTTCTTTGTCCTGCTTTTCCCTACTTTTCTGCCTTAACCTGCTTTTCTACTGTGTCCTGCTTTTTCTTACTTTTTTGCTTTATCTTGCTTTTCTTCCTTTGTCTTTATTTTCTACTTTGTCCTACTTTTGTCCTACTTTTCTTCTATGTCGTGCTTTTATGCCAACTTTTCTTCTCTTTTTCCTACCTTCCTTGCTTTGACTACTTTTTCTTTTCTTCATTTTCAAGTCATCACTTGGTCAACCATTATTCTATATAGCTCCCTTATGCATACTTATCCATTTTAATTTATTGAAATAAATATCTATTAATGAAAATTACTTCTACCAAGTGCATTTCAAACTTAGGATAAAAATAAAATTAAACTTCCTAACTAATTAATGCATTAACTTCATAATTAACCCAAGTGCATGAAATTTCCTCCTCAACCCAAAGGATTGGTTAGGATATGAAATCCTTCTTCTAAACATTAATGAGGGGACATGACAATCTCCCTCGATTTTGTGACACTTTGGATACCATTCTCCTCACTCAACCTTCATGCAAGAATCCTTCCCTGCAAACACATGAAACAACTTCCATCAATGTGGTCACTGCATCAGTGACAACAACAGTTGTGCCTACCTCTGAATTATCCATTGCGGTAGTTCCCATCGAGCCTTAGGTGCCACGAGATCCCCTACCAACGGGTCTTACAATGTATAAATCCATGATGGATTCTCATCCAACGGGAATCATACTCACATGATCACCTCCAAATCCATCGCAGCCATTATAGATCAAGCTACCCCAACCATGGCTCAGACACTACCTCTCCATGCCAAAGTATCTCTCACATGCCAATCATGTGGAAACACTTCTCACTTTTTTTTCCAATGCTCCATTTTATGCGCCAAACAAGAAACCCACCTTGAGCTAGTGAGGCTCCAAGATCAACTCTCCCACCTAAGTGGCATCCCACAAAGCTCACCTGTTGAGGGATTTGTTCCCCCTCTACTAGATACCATCGATATTGCATCTTATTTGGCCAGTTTAATGACTAGTGATGATTCCTTGTCTTCTGACGAAAACATGGATCCTCCACAACCATTTCCAGGTGTTTAGACTCCCCTTTATTTTTTTCATACACCACAGGTGTGTCATGTTTTGTTCCTTATTTCAACATTGTCAATACCTTGGTCACACCCTTTACTACACTTGGGTAGTTTCGTCATGTGTGCAAGATATTTTCTAGAACATGAATATTTTCCACGATACAAGCATCTTATTATAGTTATTATCTTGGAATTGGCATATAGGCACCATCCCCCCTTTTTCTACAATGCATTCACCAGTATTCTCCATCCGATAACTGCATGACCCAACTGTTAGATTTTAAGTGCAATAACAATATGGATCACTAAAATATAAACAAGCACAACATAGACAATAGTACACAACAAATTTATCCTAGGAAAACCCTCTTGGAAGAAAAACATGGAAAACTTATTCTATATATATTTTTCAGAATGTACAATAGTATCCATCACGCAAAGACCCAAAACAAGAATACTTCCAAAAGAAGCTATCCACTTGACTCTATCTCTCCTACTCATGCGAATTCAATTAGTGAGTGAGGTGACCAAATGAGGAGGTCGAAATCCTCATTTATACTAATCAACTAACTTGACATTTTTACCAAATAGGGTCGACTTGATTCTTTTAACTAGGCCAACATGTACAATTCACAATAAAATATTATTTTCTAGATCTTTCCGGGACGACTTAACAATTAGGGTTTACATTGACTCTTTCAATGACTTTTACATGATCAATTACATAAATAATAATCCCTATAGGGTGTACAATACAAATTATACAAATGATACAAATAATACAAATAAGAATATCTTCTGAAGTTACATTCCTCAACACTCCCTCTTAACAAGGAAGGTATTCTTCTAACATCGTCACCATTTTCTTCCAGCTGATGCACTTCTTGTACATGGACTATTTACATCCGACATATCCCAAATATATATCTCATAAGGATTTTCAAAGAGCCAACGCTTTTTCATGATGGATGTGCCTTGCAGTACTAACCATTTTTCATGATGGATGCAATCCTCCACAAAGCCATCCATTTTTCATGTTGGATGTGGCCTAGATCCAATCTAATACTTTAAAATCGACGTTAGGATATCCCCTTAGTGATACGACCAGTCATACTAGGATCTAACCCCTAGAGATACAACCAACCACACTGGAATTCACCAGTAAACATGCACTCACTCAATCTAGTATGTCAAAGAGCCTACTGCACCAATTCAACCCAATCCATCAGAGAACCTAGATTGGGATCTCCCCTGGTGATATCGCCAATCATGTTGGGATATACCCCTGGAGATACAACCAGTAACTCAGAGATACAACTTACCAAGATGGTATCATCCCATACAATGACCAGTCCTTTTTCATACTGGGTGTACACCACTACATAGCCAGTCCTTTTTCATATTGTATGTAGATGTCCTGCAAATCCATTCCTTTTTTATACTGGATGCACACTACTATAGAGCCATTCCTTTTTCATAGTGGATGTAGATATCCTACAAAGCTGTTCCTTTTTCATACCAGATGTAACTTTCCTGCAGAGTTGGTCATTTTTCATACTAGATATTGAAACTGTCCTCTTCCACGAACTGAGCAATCCATACAGTGGGTTCATCCCAGGAGATCCATTACATTGCACACCGCAACTACCTGCGTCACCTCACCATTCATCCATATCCTCTCGTATCCTAGGATACTCAATTACATCACATGAACCATGACTTCCTACTACCTCATCTAATTTCATCACTCCCTCTTGATCTAGACCACTCCAAGGTTGTCCCTGAAGTACTCGAACTTCACTCTCGATAGAGGCTTGGTCAACACATCAGTTATCTACTCCTATGTTTCTATATATTGGAGCCTCACTGCTCCCTCCTGCACCATATCCCAGATATAGTGATACATGATATCAATGTTCTTTGACTTGCCATGGAACACTGGTTGTCACAAAAGACACAAGTCGCCTCTAACTCGAGATCAAACAATCCTGATAGCATCTTCCAAAGCCACACTACTTCGCATATTTCTAAACAAGCTTCCATATACTCAGCTTCAGCTGTACTAAGTACCACACTCATCTTCTTCCTACTTAACCATGAGATCATACCCAATCCCAAACTAAAGAAGCACCCTGATATTTCTATCCATGACACTCCCGTCCCAATCTGCATCAACATAACCTTGTAGGTTAATCTTCTGATCTAATGCATACCTGAGGCCATAATCAACTGTACCCTTTAGGTACCTCATCACATGTTTTTCTATAACTAGGTGAACATGTCTTGATTCTACCATATATTGAATTAGAGTGTTCACCACAAAGCATAAGTCTAGCCTCGTGTTTTTCAAATACATAAACAAACTAATCATCTGCCGATACATCGTGTCATCCACCAGTTTTGAAGAAGTATCACTCATCAACTTCATATTCGATGCCATAGGTGCGGCCATGGACTTACAATCCATCATCCCGAATCTCTTCAGGATCTCTACCGCATACTATCCTTGACTCAGGAAAAGTTCCTATGGATTCTACCACACCTCAAGACCTAATAAGTAATCCATCATACACAGGTCTTTCATCTCAAAATCTACGACAATATTCCTCTTCGTTTCTACTATGAGATTCTCATCACCTTTCAGAAACAAGTCATCTACATACAAAAGTATAATCATAGGATTTCCTTCATCAACCTTGTAGTAAAGTTTGGAATCCTCTTTACTCTTGGTAAATCCCAATCTCATTAGAAACCCATCAATCACGACGTACCATGTCTTGGGTTCCTCTTTCAATCTGTACAAGGCCTTCTTTAACTTGCACACATGAGTCTGCATGTCATCTGTCTCAAATCCTAGTGGTTAATCCACATATACTTCCTCCTCTACTACGCCATTCAGGAAGGTATTCTTCACATCCATTTGATGTACCTTCCACTTCATCACCTTGGATATAGCAATTATATATCTGATCGAAGTCTATCTAGCCATGGGAGAAAATGTCTCCTCATAATCTATGCCTTCTTTCTGAGAGAAACCTTGAGCCACAAATATTGCCTTGTATTTCTCAAGACTTTCGTCTATCACATGCTTGATCTTGTAGATCCATTTGGAAGAAACTAATGAATTCCCTTCTAGTCTCGGAACCACCTTCCATACATCATTTTTTATAATCGACTAATACTACTCGATCATAACATCCTTCGAAGCCTTCTTTTCAGTAGCCTCTCTGTAACTAGAAGGTTCAGCATCAATGATGTCACACAACAATTCCACATAGTTGGAGTATGGTTGAGGTCTCTTGCTTCCTTCTGGGGTGCCATATCTCTCTGCATCCTGAATAAGCTCCCGTGCCCAGGCTGGTTTTCTCTTGTGTGAGTTCACTTTTTTCAGTGGATTTACCGGTCTCTATGGCTTAGTCATATCATGATCCTTAGGTTCTTCTGGAACCTGCTCTTCCATTTGTTAAATTTTGAGCATTAATTCACAATACTCTAGTATCTTTGCTGAGAGAATAATATCTATAGTATATCAATGCATGACAATCACAATATGACAAGCATCACAAGAATCAAAAGCATAAAGACAAGAGACACAAAGTTTCCGTGGCGAAAACCCTAAGGTGAAAAACCCCACAAATTCCTCAAAGATAGAGAGAGCAATGGGTCAACCAAAGTACAACCAAATAACAATGAGATAGTCGCCTGATAGCATATGATCCTCCTCCTCACTAGTGCGCCACTTTTCAAGTGAGAGTGAGTTACTTTTCCGAGTGTATAAAATAGAGATCTCCGATCTCTATTTATACTAACCTTTTTGCCCAGTGACCTTATGGGGCCGACTTGTCTATCTAGATACATCCACATTATATTATATATAATTTAGGGCCGACCCCACATGGTGGTCTAATAACCCATCGGCAAGTACACACACTTGCGACACTTGTCAATCCACATGATGACACTTCCTTATAGAGGAATAACACATCTCTTATAAGGGTACAATAAATATATATAAAATACACAAATGAAATACATTCTGAAGTTACATATACATCAACACTCCCTCTTAACTAGGAAGGTATTTCTCAACACAGATCTGCTAGACAAGTCTTCTTCTCGGGATCATTGTCATCGATGCATCGTCATCATCATCGTCACTACTGCTGCTATCTCAACCAATCTCTGACTCTACTCGTCATAGGAAGTTCTACAGAGCCAGTCCTTTTTCATACTGGATGTAGGCCCACCATCTGCAGGTCTTCATCATCACTGGCCATACTGTGGAATTCTCAGGACTCATTACGTGCGTCACAAAACCTGGCTGCAACATCCCAAACTATTATGAGCACATAGCTGTACCTGTAGGATCTCCCAGGAGCACATTACATGTGACCCATCACAAAACCTAGCTGAAGCATCCCAAGCTGTTACGAGCACACGGCTCTACCTGTCGGATCTCCCAGGAACACATTACATGTGATCTCACCACAAAACTTGGTTGAAGCATCCCAGGCTGTTACGAGCGCACAGCTCTACCTGTCAAATCTCCCAGGAGCACATTACATGTGGTCCACAAAAAAACCTAGCTAAAGCATCTGAGGCCTTTTTCATCCTGTCCAGATCTCCCAGAAGCAAATTACATGTGGTCATGGCAAAACCTGGCTGAAGCATCTGAGGCCTTTTTCATCCTGTCCAGATCTCCCAGGAGCAAATTACATGCCATAGGACAAAACCTCGCAAGAGCATCTGCCAGATATCCCAGGGAACCGAATTACATGCCATAGGAAAAACCTCAAAAGACTATCTGCAGATCTCCCAGGGCACAAATTATATGTCCTCCCAAGAAAAACCTCGAAAGAGCATTTTCCAGATGTCCCAGGGCACCGAATTACATGCCATAGGCAAAACCTCGAAAGACCATCTGCAAATCTCTCAGGGTACAAATTACATGCTTACCTGCACAAACTGATCCACGGCCACAAAGTATCATCTGATACTCACCATACATCATCCTGATGTACACATGATCATCCTGATCGTCATCACTGCAACATCCTGCTACATGTCATCTGGAGAAGCTTGTCATCCTCGATCATCCTGATCATACAATGCATCCATCTGATGCACACCAAGTATCTACCTGATATATATCATCACACATAGTGTATCCACCTGATACATAGATACATGATCCACACAATGTATCCATCAACATACATGATCTACTTGATCATACCTGATACATATCAATATACATGATCTACCTGATCATACAATGTATCCACCTGATACATATACAGATACATGGTCCAAGCATCCAACATGATGCATATACAAAATACATACAAATGATCCAACCGATCATATCCAGCATCCAACATGATGCGTACATACATATAAATGATCCAACTGATCATAGCCAGCATCCAACATGATGCGTACATACATACATAAAAATGATCCAACTGATCATATCCAGCATCCAACATGATGCATACATACATACATAAAAAATGATCCAACTGATCATATCCAGCATCCAACATGATGCATACATACATACATAAAAATTATCCAACTGATCATATCCAAGCAGAAACCAGAACATCATCCTGATGCTCATCATCCAGCGCTTACATCCACAGCCATGTGAAGGATCCCCCTTCCAACATGCTTGGAATGGCTTTAGCAAATGTGTCCATCACGTCTTCCTCGAAGTGTCCTCGATCTGAAGAATGCCAAGCCCCTCTTTGAAGTACTCGAACTTCACCCTGGCTAGTGGCTTCGTCAGCACATCTGCAATCTGCTTGTCCGTCGCAACATACAGGAGCTTCACGGCTCCTCTCTGCACCATATCCCTGATACAGTGATATTTGATCTCTTATGTGTTTCAACCTGTCATGAAACACTGGATTCTCGGACAGCTTCAAACAACTCTAGTTATCACAGAAGATACCAGTAGCATCCAACGGGAGATCAAATAACTCAGACAGTAGCTTCCATAGCCATACTGCCTCGCAACTAGCTGAACAGGCTGCAACCTACTCTGCCTCAGCTGTACTCAGTGCTACGCAGGACTGCTTCCTGCTAAACCAAGAGATCACACCTGATCCCATACTGAAGCAGCACCCAGATGTGCTCTTCCTATCTGCAGCACTGCCAGCCCAATCTGAATCAACATAACCCTACAGGTTAAACTTTTGATTCGCTTCATACTTGATCCCATAATCCACTGTACCCTTCAGGTACCTCAAAACATGTTTTACAACAATCAGGTGAACACTCCTCGGATCCGTCAGGAACTGGCTCAATGTGTTCACAGCAAAGCAAATGTTCGGTCTTGTGTTCATCAAGTACATCAAGGACCCAATCATCTGACGATACATAGAGACATCAACCGGCTCAGATGAAGCATCACATAGAAGCTTCAGATTCGATGCCATCGGTGTGGCCATGGCCTTGCAATCCATCATCCCAAATCTCTTCAGGATATCTATTGTGTACTTCCCTTGACCAAGGAAGATCCCACCTGCACTCTGCCACACCTCCATACCTAGGAAATAGTGCATCATTCCCAAATATTTCATATCGAATTCAGCAGCAAGCTTCCTCTTAGTATCTGCAATCAGTCTGTCATCTACTGTTACAAATAAGTCATCCACATACAGGAGTAGAATCACAGGATTCCCTTCCTCAACCTTGTAGTAAAGGTTGGAATCCGCTTTACTCTTGGTAAAGCCCAAACTAGATAGGAAACTGTCCATCCTACCATACCAAGTTCTGGCAGCTTGCTTCAAGCCATACAAGGCTTCCTTCAATCTGCACACATGTGACTCCCTGTTAGGTCTTGGGACTGCATCCCAAACATCTTCTTCATGATCAACGGATCATGGCATTCCATTTCTTCATCCCAGATCCTGGGAACTTCAATATCTTCAATATATATCTTTGTTGCTGGAACAAATGTTGTAGTCCTTTTGTAGGTGAAGATATCCGGGCTTTCCTACAAAACAAGTTAAATTGCATTATTAGAAACATCTTATAATTTTTAGAACAAATTCTTTACACATAAAGAAATATGTCATGCAGTCATGCAGTTATCTTAGACAATGCTTCAATACAACATTTATCCATGTTCCACAACTTTCTAGATGCCTTCCAGTCTCTACCATAACATTGTTAAGAGTTTACACTACTCCCAACATGTCAGCAAAGAGATTTCATTCTAGATAAGTAGAACTGGAATGTTGTACAGTGCCATAGGCCACTTACCCATCACATGCATATTAGTAGTATACTGTTTGTTAATGCAATCATTCAAATATGCACAATACATCTCCTAAGTCTAGGAACATAAGCATAATATTATTTAAACAAACAAAATAGGCAAGAAATGATAATTGAAATACTTATCTTTGTTTGTTTTTTGGGTGGACTCCCTCTGAGTCTTTGCTTCCTGGCAGGAGCTGCTGAAGTAGCTTCTTCTACACCTTTCTGTTGTGGAATGTAGGAAGATGGTAAACTCCTTCTGCATCCTTGCAGGGGCTGCTGGAGTGTGCTCCCTCTTGATCTTTGCTTCCTGGATTACCTGTCCTTGAACTTATATTCATCCTTGCTGACATCAATCTTCTTGAACCTAGAAAAGACCTCTTCTCATGTCTTGTTGTCCAACATCTTGTGGGGTGTTCTGTTCTGCACATATACAGTTGTTCTAGCTGCTTCTGCCCATAGATGCATAGGTAGATCTTGGTCATGGAGCATTGCTCTTGCTGCTTCCATGATAGTTCTGTTTTTCCTTTCTGCAACTCCATTCTGTTGAGGATTATAAGGAGCAGTCAACTCCCTCTTAATCCCCGAATCACTACAAAGCTTCTTGAAGTCACCTTAGGTGAATTCTCCACCATTGTCGGATTTGAAGGTTTTGATCTTCTTGTCAGTTTGATTCTCCATCAAGGTTTTGAATTCCTTGAACTTATCAAACACCTCATCTTTGTTTTTCAATAAGTATAGCCAAGTCTTCCTGGAGAGGTCATCAATAAATGAGACATAGTAAGCATACCCACTTAGGGAACTGGATAACATAGGGCCACATACATCTGAGTGGATGATTTCCAGGATGTCTTTTGCCTTGCTTTCACTGCTTGGGAAATCCTTCTTAATGTCTTACCTTTTGCACATCCTTTGCAAACACCTTCATGTTTGGTCTTGATTTCAGGAAGACCCTCTACTGCCTTGCTTGCGAGTGGAAGTGCTCTATAGTGCATATGAGCTAGTCTTCTATGCCAAAGTTCACTTGGCTCCGTGGATTCATGCATCATGGCATGTTCAGGTTGTCCCTTCAATTTATACAAGCCTCCCTCTTGCTCTCCAATCACTACTGCATCATCTATGTTCTTTCCCTTTGGCCACATTACGACTTGTCCATCCACAAATGCAACCCTCATACCTTTTGCATCCAATGCAGAGATGGAGAGTAAGTTCTTCTTGAGCCCAGGTACATAAAGTACTTCTTTCATCTTCAAGGATTTTCCAGAATCTAGGTTGTAGGAGGCTTCACCACTTCCTTTGATTGGGTATTGATAATCATCCCCAAGTTTCACCTTATGGGGTGATTCATGTTCAGATAGATTCACAAAAGATTCCTTAAACCCAGTCATGTGTTTGGAAGCCCCACTATCAATCAACGAATCATTACAACCATGGGAGATGGTACCTGTGAGAGCAGAGATCAGAACATACTCTTCTTCACTTGATGAGTCATCATTACTATCACTTTCTGCCCTAGCCTTCTTCTTTGGGGGTTCATCATCCTCAGCAGCATGAGCATGAAACCTTCTTTTGCTACCCTTCTTCTTCTTGGGACAATTTATGGCAATATGTCCTTTCTCATTACAGGTGAAGCATATTCTTCTTTCTTTGAAGTGATGTGAAGATTTCTTGGAGTGAGATGGCTCTCTCTTGGACTTCCCTTTCTTGGTGTGAGCTGTGAGAGCTTGATCTTCATTCCCCATCTTTTCTTCTCGTGCCACAAGCCTTGCTTCTTCTTGTGAGCATTCTTTCCGTAGTCTACTGAAGGAGATCAACTTCTTCCTTGCACAAATTCCTTGGATAAAGGAATCCCATGACCTAGGTAGGCCATTTAGAGTGGTCATCACCACTTCACCATTCTCCACCATTTCATCCACAGCTTCTAGTTGTTCCTTGATCTTGGAGACCCTTGAAAAATAAGATTGAATGGTTTCTCCATTCTGAAATTTTACTCCTTTCAATTGGTTCTGCAGGGTCATCTTCCGATTTATGTTCTTCCCTTCAAACAGCTTGGTCAAAGAGTCAAACATCTCCTTGGGTGTCTTAAGAGAAGACACATGGGGTATGAGATGATCTTTAATGGAATCAGCAATGATTTTCTTTGCCTTGACCAAGTTCTTCTTATGCAATACCTTGGCCTCTTCATCCTCTGGGATAGGTATGTCTTCCTTCACATATGAGTCCAACTCATTCTCTTCCAGGATTAACCCAATTCTATACTTCCAGGCTCGGAAGTTATCAGCCCCTTCAAGCTTATCCTCAAGCTTGGTGTGGAGAGACATCTTAAAGAGTACTTCAAATGGAAATAGAAAAGATTTAGATCTTACCACTTGAAGTGTTGAAAACTGGATCTGGTCCCAGATTAGGGTTTGTCAGAGAAACCCTAAAACTTCAAAATGTGAATTTCAAATTTTTTAAAGGATAGAAAGATGCGCCTTGATGAGATGATCAGCCTGGTGCATTCAGAATTTGAGTTCAGCAAAGTCTTGCCCTTCAGACTTGTCTTTTTGTCCTCCTGGCTTCACTAGGGAGAGCCCTGAATTAGGGTTTGAGTTTCCCAGAGATCTACCCAACCAAAAATCTCGATCCATAGCTCTAAACTTTGATTTTTGCAAGGAGCTTCCAGCTGTGCCTTCAGATTCCAGAAATTCTTATTTTTGTGGAAACCCTAATTTTTAGGGCCAAATCTGAAAATGCTCGGAATTGAGTTCTGATTGGACAGATAGATGCGACTTGATGAGTAGAGTCAATCTACTATACTGATTTTCAAAAATTTGTGGAGTGAAACCCAATAAACAAGGAACTCAAGCTTCCGTCACTGCAAAATGTCTTCTTCTCAGGTTAGCTCTGATACCATGTTAAATTTTGAGCATTAATTCACAATACTCTAGGATCTTTGCTGAGAGAATAACATCTACAGTATATCAATGCATGACAATCACAATATGACAAGCATCACAAGAATCAAAAGCATAAAGACAAGAGACACAGAGTTTCCGTGGGGAAAACCCTAAGGTGAAAAACCCCACAACTTCCTTAGAGATAGAGAGAGAAATGGGTCAACCAAAGTACAACTAAATAACACTGAGATAGTCTCCTGATAGCAGATGATCCTCCTCCTCACTAGTGCACCACTTTTCAAGTGAGAGTGAGTTACTTTTTCGAGTGTATAAAATAGAGATCTCCGATCTCTTTTTATACTAACCTTTTTGCCCAGTGACCTTATGGGGACGACTTGTCTATCTAGATACATCCACATTATATTATATATAATTCAGGGCCAACCCCACATGGTGGTCTAATAACAAATCGGCAAGTACACACACTTGCGACACTTGTCAATCCACATGACGACACTTCCTTATAGAGGAATAACACATCTCTTATAAGGGTACAATAAATATATATAAAATACACAGATGAAATACATTCCGAAGTTACATATACATCAACACCATCACTATATATCGAACTCTAGAAGTATCAGGTTCTTCTTCATGTACTTCATCTGAGTGACTATGCCTTGATCTACTAAAGGATGCAACTTTATCAAAGGTTACATCTCTGCTAGTCTCAATATTATTAAAGAATGATATATATATCATTTATGCCTTTGATGAATCACTATAACCTATGGAGGTTTCCTTCTTTCTTGAAGCCTCCAACTTAGTCCTCTTCTCTTTCAGAACATGTATGTATATAGGGAAGTTGAATATTCTGATATGGATGACTTCTGGCTTCTCTCCTATAAACATCTCCTTTGGTTTCTTGTTCTCAAGAACTCTGTGGGAAATCTTATTTTCAACATATATTGTTGTTCTTGCAGATTCTACCCATAAGTGCATAGGAAGGTCCTGATCATGGATCATGGCCTTCATTGCTTCCATTATTGTTCTATTCTTCCTTTTTGTGTTCCCATTTTGTTGTGGATTATAGGGAGTGCTCATCTCCCTCTTAATCCTTGAGACTTTACATTGGTCTTTGAAATATCCTGAGGTAAATTCACCTCCATTATCTGATATGAATGTTTTTATTTTCTTTTCCATTTTATTTTATAGAGTGGATTTAAACTCCTTGAACTTGCTAAATACTTCAACTTTGGATTTTAATAAATAGATCCATGTTCTATGAGAATAATCATCAATAAAAGAAACATAGTAAGCATACCCGCTTAATGAGTTGGAAGACATAGGTCCGCAAACATCTGAATGTATGAGTTCCAAAATATCCCTAGTTTTGATGTCTTTGCTTGGAAATGGATTCTTCACATTCTTCCCTTTCGCACATCCTTTGCATATGCCTTCTTTCTTAGTCTGTATATCAGGTATCCCATTCATCATCTTGCTCACAATTGGTAATCCCATGTAGTTGATGTGAGCGAATCTTATGTGCCATAGTTCACTTGGTTCCATAGTTTCATGAACAAAAACTTGTTCTGGTTGTCCTTTGAGATTGTACAAATCTCCCTCTTGCACAGCATCATCAAAGGTTTTACCTTTGGGCCACATGTTTACTAGGTCATCAACAAATGCTACTATGAATCCTTTCTCATTTAGTGTTGATATGGAAAGTAAATTCTTCTTCAATCCAAGTACATATAGAACATCCTTCATTTTGATAGGCTTCCTAGATTCAAGCTTGTAGGAAGCTTCTCCTACCCCTTTGATGGGATATTGATAGTCATCTCCTAGTTTCACCTTGTGAGGTGAGTCCTTCTCTGTAAGGTTGTTGAGAGCATCCTTGAAACCAATCATGTGCTTAGAAGCATCGCTATCAAAAATCCAATCATTATTACCAAGTGTGACTATACCTATGAGTGTTGATATTATAACATATTCTTCGTCACTTGAAGAATCCTCTCTTGCATTCTTCCTAGCTGGTTCATCATCCTCTGCAACATGAGCATGATGTCTTTTCTTGTTTCCCTTATTGTTTCTTTTCTTCTTTAGGAGGTCTTTTACCCTTGTGGTATTTCTTGTGATGATGATCTTCTTTCCTGCCTCTCTTGGTATGAGCTGCTAGAGCTTGATCGTCTTAATCACCTAGCTTTTCTTATTTGGATGCAATCCTTTCTTCCTCTTGTGTGCATAATTCCAGGTGCAAGGAACCTCCAGCAATTAATTAATTAAAATGCACAACATATTAGAAATAACAGAACACAAAATATATTTATTGATCGCTGGCCACTTCGAGGGGGAAACCTCCTTTGAGAAAGCTCAATACAAAATAACTCGTGGATTTCTTCAATGGCCTCAACACATACTTATATACTAATTCAATGCACCAATACCGTGGATCAATACCATGGAACATATAATACTACAGGACGACTTACAAAGCATATGCGTCCAATAAAAATATACTAACAATGTAAAGAGAAGGGTTGACACAGGTTCCTAACATCCCCTCTGTTATAGGTCAAATTTGCACCTCTCCGTCCGTGATCACCCTGATCTGTTGATCACACAAAAGGACAACTTGGATAGAGGAGCATGTTGACCTTAGATAAGATGACAACTCATTCCATTTCCTGAAAATACTGGAAAACCACAAAAAAATATCATCTTGAGATATGAGCGCTACTATACTCAAAGATACTAGCACCCATACGCTACTCCACTGTATAATAGTAGCGCCCATATCCAAATATACGCGACTCCAGTGCAGCAAAGTAGCGCCCGACATTTAAAATCAATTGAGCGCTAGTTGTTAAATACTAAGGTAGCGCTCTATACGCTACTCCACTGAAGAAGAGTCACGTACATCTTAAAAGATGATTAAAAAATATATTAATTCATCGAGGAGGATTAGTTGATGGCAGTTCCTTAACTCCCCCAACTTCCTCCATAACTACATCTCGACCTGAACTGCTTCTTTGAACCTATAAATACCAAGAAGGTTAAAGGAGCAAGGTTACAAATGATTGCTAGAAAAGCTAGAGGATGAGTTAATGGAGAAACTTTAGGACATTGGAGAAGTTGTTACAGAAGACATTCAAACCAGAGCAGAGCCAGAGCCCAGAATCTAGTTGCAGGAGCCTGCTTCATTATCGGGTATATTTGTACTACATTCTAATTTTGACAAATAAAGGTTGAAGTGTTTCCTTGTTCCAATCTGAATGTGTTATGAAATGGCATTTTAAGTTGGATTTATTTTGGTCAATTCTGAATATTGAACATAGTTTTTGTTTATTTCATGTTTTATATGTTTCCCAAAATGTTTGAGGAAGGTATTGTTGTTGCAGGTTTGCTGAAGGAAAAGTAGATTTGGAAACTGGACACGGGACCGAGTCAAGGCTAGGATCAGACTCCGGTAAAAAGGTGTGTTCTCTAAATCTACAATCTATTTCTTTTGTAAATGCCTCTGTAATAACATTAATGCACTTACCTGTCACCCCAACCAAGTTGATAGTTTAGTTTCCTGACTATAGGGTAGAAATATCCGCCAACAGACTGGCGACTCCGCTGGGGATATAGAGTTTTTGGCTTTAGGAAACCTTGTTTTTGGGTGTCTTCTCAGTTTATTTTGATTTCTTCGATGTGTTAAGAACCTTTTTAGGTATCCCTTGTCTTTATCTTGCCTGCTTTCATCAGCTTTTATACCTTCCAAAGTCAGTTTCCAAGCTTTTGAAATATGAGCGCTACTCTGATATATGTACAGTAGCGCCCATACGCTACTGTTCTGTATATACAGTAGCGCCCGTTTTGGCATGGGCGCGAGTTGCTCTACTACACAGTAGAGTACATTTCCTGAAGCAGTCAATTTTTGGTTTGCTCGTGTTTTAGCCCTGTGGTGATTTGCTGACTGTGCTGTAGGATCCCTTTGATGATTGCATAAGGTTTTTAATTGTTGTTCAAGTCATAGAACCTCTCCTTAAAGTTTTTCCATATTTTCCATTTGTCGACCTTTGGAATTTTTTGAGACCTTTTATTGACTTTTTGGAAGACGTGGTGGTGTTTGGTGACGAACACTTTCACCTTTTTCAGACCCTGACTGCTTTTTTCCCGTTTACAAACCTGTACACTCCAGTGTCTGTTGTTTGTGGTGAAGTTGTCTGCTCTCTACTACCCCCATCCTTTGTTTAAGGTTTGGTCTTTGGTAGAGCTTCTAGGGTGTCTTTTTTTTGGTCAAGTTTCATTTCTTCCAGGACTTCTTGTCTTCTGCTGGTCACAAGTGCTTTTTAAACAGCTGTAGGCTAGTTTTCACCTCTCAGTTTCTTCGTGTTAGTAGGGCAGCCTGCTTGTCTACTTGTACTTGGCTTTGTGGTCTTGCTAGGGTTAGACACTTTAGGTCAGTCCTTGGGTGTTCTCTCCTTTGTTTTCTCCCACTTAGTGTCCAAGTTTATAGGCTTTTTCTTAGTAAAAAACCTGTAGATCAAGTCTTTCTCGAGCTAGGTTTCGATAGCTATAGGCCTAAGAACGTTTGCCATACTTCCACAATTTGCATAAAAAGTTTTTATTTGGATTTCCATTTTGCATAGTTCTTTTTCGGTTATTGAAAAAGCAAAAAAAATTTGGTACTTTAAGTTAAATAGAACTTGTCTTTTGTCAATGCAAAATAGCTTAGTATATTTTGTATAATTTAAAAAGAAAACAAAAAATTAGTAGGTAAGTTTGCTTAGATTTTCAGTTTTGAAAAAGAAGTAGATGAAAAAAATAAAAAGTTTTGTTGTAAGAAGATTTGAATATATTTGCATTTTTGTTTTCTTGTTATAACCATGCTCACACACTCACTATCCTTTTTGCGTAATAAAAGCCCCTAAAATTTGTTAATAAAATGAACTAGAAATCTTTTCTTTTTAGGGTACACTACACCAACTAGTTTTGGTTAGGGTCTTGGGTTTAAATCACCTTAAACCACCCAAGATCACACATTGCGCAACAATCGTAGTGAGACTATCATAGGCAAACCCACCTCACTCAAAATTTGCCGGGGAGCATATGCAGTAGGTCATTGCGAGATCAGTTTGTAGGAATACTCCTCCTACTTGCTGTTCGAGCATACGCCAGGATCGGATTGCGTATTGGGACTCTTTTGAGTTTCGGGCTTAGCTACCCTACCCACGCTTTCTGATTCGACCGGTGACTGTTCCCCCAGGAATTTTCGGTGTTGTGGTATCCATAGTATCAGACTTCTAGGTTCTTACACAGGTGACAGCAGAGGGTATATCTGCTGTACCTAAGACAGACGTGGGAGGAAACCCCGTGCAGGTCTTTGGGAGGGCGGTTGGGTGATTCCAGTGCTTGCACCCTTAGTCATTGTATTGTGGACCCCGGGTAACTGTCTTTCTTCCTTCGTTGATCTGTTCTGGGCCCTAATCATCCCAGACTCTTCTCCGGAAGGCACCTTTGTTTGACTGGTTTGTATACTTAGGAATTTTTAGTTGGTGTGCTGTTTGCCCCCTAGTCATAGTGGCCACTAGGTTTTAGTTTGTTTTTTATATTTATAATCACGGAGAATCAACAACTCCGTAGATCGAGAAGGATTCAGAACTTTCCACCTGTTAGAACAGAACCTATACAACCAGCTAGAAGACAGCGGGTAAACCCTGGTATTTCTTCAGAAATTACCTCTGAAATAGAATTGCTTGAAGAAATACTTATAACAGAAAACCTTGAAATTGAGGTTCCTGAGGAACCACCACCAGGTACCACAGATCAACAACATTTTAGTACTGTTGAGGTGGAAGATCTTACTTCTGCGGAGTATAACAATCCTTTCAATCCTCCCTTAACTAATACTAGAATTCCGCTTCTGTCACCTGTTGGTTTCCAGCAGCCCCTTTTCAGTGCAGATCTTTTGTTTCCCGATCATCTGATGTCTAACACAGGAGGTGAACCAGGGGGTCCCCAAAATCCCACTTTAGGTATGAATACCAGCACAGTTAACCCTTCTTTTACTGCTACATCTAGTCAGGCACAAACCACATCTGTGCCTACTCCATCTTTCAGTTTCAACACTAGTACATTAGGAATGCCTAGTTTTACAACAATGGCATCTATTCCCACGTCTAATGTTGGACCTAGCAGTATGGCCAACTATGCAACACCTTCTACTTCGCAACCGTTATATCAGATCCCTAGTACTTGGGTTTCCACACCTGTGGTAGGACCAAATGTTTCTGCAAACATGCCAGTCATGGGTACCATGACTGCACCGTCCACATCAGCTTCTACTGGTTTCAACAACTTTGTAGGCCCTAACTTGAATCAGGGTAGCATGCCTGCAAATAATGTTCCTTTTTCCTTATTTTCAGGGGGAGGGGGAAACATCTTCAACCAGCAATATGGCGGGGCTAACACCCAGCCACAATGGACGAACCAGCAAAGCACTAATCCGCTCTCGTATGGGTGGGGAAATTTTAATAATTCTTTCTCACAACAAAAACAACTGGCAGGGGGCAAACCCTACCAACAAATACCTGGGGGTAACCCCTACCAACAGTTAACTGGGGGTAACCCCTATCAACAGTTGGTAGGTGGCAACTCCTATCAGCACATGGCCGGGGGCAACCCTTATCACCAAATGGCTGGGGGCAACCCCTACCAACAATTCATGGGACAAATGATGGGTGGTTTCCCTTATCAAGCTTCATCTTACCGGCCTCGTCTACCTTTTCTGGCAACTTTGAATTTGCCAGACCTTTCGAAACTGACAAATGATCCTGTGTGTCATAATGCCACGTGGCCATCAGTTCCCACCAAATTACCTTCGGATATTCCAAAATTCGAAGGCAAAGCTGGTGAAGATCCTGGTGACCATGTCACTACCTTTCACTTGTGGTGTTCTTCAAATTCGTTGAACGAGGATTCCATCAGATTGAGATTGTTTCAAAGGACCTTAACTAGTCCCGCGGCCAAATGGTACATCGAGTTACCTGCGGCTACTTTCTATAGTTTTGGGGATCTAGCAACCGTCTTTTTGAACCATTTCCAACTTCCTGTTCGGTATGATGCCGGAACAGAACTTTTGTCTACTTTTAGACAAAACAAAGCCACTCACCTATCTGACCACATTCAGGAGTGGCGAAGACGGAAGAGGCTCATAAAGGCCAATATCCCTCCAGAGTTCCTGCTTGAGTGGTACTTGAAATCACTCCTTCCTTATATTTATAAGGAAGTAGCGACATCTGGAGTTTCCAATGAAGAAGAAGCCATCTTAAGGACTCAACAGTTAGACCTTGTATACGCACAATCTGGTTTACTGTACGAGATTATACCGGACGCACCGAGATCAAACACTGATCTAAGTAGACCCAAACCTGGACCACATGCTGACGGCATAGTGGGTTCCGTTAACTCTGCAGCCTTCGAAGCACTGACCAAACAGGTCCAAGCCTTAACTGTCAAACATTCGACTGCAGACATTGCTTCCGTCACAACCTCTCCTTCTACTTTTGAATCTGTTAATCAGGTTCAGAACAATCAAAAGGGCCCTCGGCAGCCCAACAACAAAAAGAAGGGCAAGAAAGGAGAGGGGAACCAACAAAAGCCCAAAAAAGATAATGCCGAAGAGGGCAACAAAGAAGAGAAGAAGGTTAGTTTCCCTTGTAAACTTTGTAAACAAAACCACCTTACTCATCAATGCCCTCTACTAGAAGAAGCCCAGAAGCTCTTAAGAGAGAAGAAGCCTGCCGTCTTGAAAGATCCATTTCCTAAAGGGCAAGGCTCAACTTCTGGCACCTCCAAAACTGGGGGCACTTCGCACGCTTCAGTTGATCAAACATTCATAAATATGGTCAACTAAGATGCACTTTTGCAAACCAGAGCTAAGAACTATACCCCGGAAATGCAGAGAAAGGATAAGGAGATTGCTGAATCCTCCACTCCACTCCACATACCTGTGGACCCAATGCCCAAGATTCCGAAAGGTGTCTTGAAGAGGGCATCACACAATCCCAACACACGGGCTGCTTCCAATTACAATGTGGTTGAAGATCTAGCCCAAACCCCTTGTGCCATGTCTACTCTAGAAGTCTTGCAGAGTTGTCCATTGCAACGAAATGCACTTCTGGCAGCTATTGGGAGTATGGAGTCCTCCAACATGTCTGCACGATTTGACATGACTGATGTCAAATACCGGTTGCCATATCACGTTGCCCTCCAGATAGAGGTCGTTCATGGTCCAATGACCATCAGACGAGCTGTGGTAGATGAGGGAGTGTCGACTTGCGTAATGTCGATTTCCTGTTGGAAAGCTCTAGGTTCTCCTGAGTTAGTCCCTTCCAACACAATGCTTACTGCATTTGATGGCAGAACTTTCCGTCCACATGGAGTTTTTCCATCATTTAATGTCACTTTGGCCGGTAAGACAGTTGCTGTTGAGATTGAATTTCTAGACGCTCCGCTCGATTACAACATGTTATTGGGCAGGAGTTGGACTTATGCCATGCAAGCTATAACATCGACAGTTTTTCGAGTGGTCATGTTCTCATTTGAAGGTAAGATCATTACTGTTGATCAACTTTCTTTCACTCAAGGAAAACACCAAACTTCTTCGGAAACTACGGTTCCTATGATTGATCAAAGGCACGGAGGGGTTTGTACTAGCTGAGAGAAACTCAGAATCAGTTGTTGAAGTTACCCACTTCGAGTCTCATCAAACTACAACAGAACATATGTCGACTCAATTGGTGTCTGTTGAGTCAAACATGGATCGTGCCGCTACTCAGACACCCAACCTGATTCATTCTCTCAACAGTTCAGGAATCACTTTACCTTCTGATGAGGAAATGTTAGAAGCCTTGAATGACCCGGACCATCCTCATGAACACATAAATCGCGTGTCCTTCTTGTTTCCTTTTCTTCACTTATTAGAGAGAGGTGAATTTTGTTCACCACCCGATGAGAATACTGGTCTCACTCCTTCACAAGTTGCCATTGTTGAAGCAAATAGAGTACATACCTCGTTGGTGAACATTTTTACTGGGGTCAACGGAAACATTTTCTTTGAAACGGGATGTTATCTCGATGAAATAATCCCTTATACTAACCTTTTCCGTGAGTTTCATAATACCTTTGCCCGGCCTCTGGAAGAAGATCCAGGCATTGACCCTACCTGAAGAAGTACTACGCCTAGGTTGAAGTACTTTTTCTTGTAACATAGCTGTATATTTTTGTATAGTTAGTTTTTTCATGCTCGTTAGGTGATCTTATGTGTGTTTCTCGTTTCGTGTACCAGATGTCAACCGCACTTTTCCTAGGATTTGCTGATGGCGCCAGTCGCCACACCTGTCAGTTGGCTGCGGCAGCTTGGGTCATTTATTCACCCGCTGACCAACTTGTCTCTTCAGGGGGGGTTTGTTTGGGACCTACCACGAACAATGTGGCTGAATACAGTGCAGTTATAGAACTTCTCCGAGATGCCCTCAGTCATGGCATTTCATACCTGGAGGTAAGGCTTGACTCACAACTAATTGTATTTCAATTAACAGGTGTCTATCGGATCAGAGATCTAGGATTGCTACGTCAGTTTCTACGAGTTAGATTATTGGAAAGACATTTTCATTCTATCAGATATGAACACATTCCAAGAAATTTAAACAATTTAGCTGATTCATTAGCGAACTATGTGTTAGACTGGCATTTGCATCATACATTGTAAACAACATTCCACACATAAAATTTAAAACGCATACACATGTAAATAACCGATACTGTATATATAAATGGTACCGTATCAAAAAATATGAGTTCTGAGTCATGAGTCTCTCAAGTCAAGTCATAAAAGTACAAAAGCTGGGCATGGTAGCCTCAAAAATATATACATATAATGTTTTTCTTCTCCTACGGAGAAGGAGGAACCTCCTCATCATCTACCGCATTGCGGTAGCATATCACTAGTCTAGCAATCCTCCGCAACAATCTAAGCCATGCTGGGGGTACCCCAACAACATCTTCCTGCATGTCAACTGGTATCTGGTCCATGCGGCATGCAGGAATCTCATGAGTCAATCGACTCATTTTTCTCTCCAGGGTTACCAACATAGCTTCGGCTGCGGTGATATCAGCTGGCCTCACATAGATAGTAGGATGGCCCTCGGGACGAACAGGTCCAACATCTGCATTTGACACTTGATTAGAACTCCAAAACTCATTCATAAAAATCAAATACTTGAAAATTTTGAAAAAATTAAATAAATTCTTAAAAAGTAAACATACCAATATCTCCCCAAGCTCCACCTGGCGGAAGCACCAGCTCTGGATCGTGACGGAAATCCAATCCAGCATAGGGAAACTGCTCAAAAGCGGGAACCTGCCTCTCCCACCACCCCCATAAGTCATCAGTATGGTAACAATAGTGACTCTCCCCACCACCCTGGCGGAGAAAAATGTCACCCCAACGGCCTAGTCTGGGCTCACGGGGGTTAACCTATGGTAGAGGCATCCCCAAGCTAATAGCAGGCATCCTCTCGAAGAAGAAAGTACACAAGATACTCCCGTACCCAAAATTCTTCATTGTGCCGGATTTGCAACTTGTCAATTGATACTTCATGTTTGCCAACAAGCTAGTACTCCAATCATAAACATGGCCATGCAAGCACTGTACACCGATATGCATTGAATGCCTAGAAGCTAAGTGTTGTGATGCACTACCGGATACCCGGTTGATCATGCTCACTATCACTTTCAGCGGGAGACCATCAATAGTTGAAATCAGGATTTGGCTTCCCGATTTTTCTGCTCCGGCAACACAGTATGTATTTACATATTCTTGTACTGATCGTGCACCCAAACGAGATGTCCCTTTTAGATTGATTACGTCTCCTCTCCTTGAGAGACCGGTAATAAAGTATATATCCTCAACGGTAAGCTCTAGAGTTTGCCCCCGGATAATGAAGGTATTAGTATCGACATCCCAATACTGAATTAACCTTCGAAACAGCTTGTTTAGTGCACGCATGTTTACGGTTCGATAAAATTTCAATAAACCGCATCTACGAAGCGCATGGAGGGTAGCCGGGTCTTGCATAGCTAGTCTATCCATGTCTTCATGCTCCCTTTCCCTCCATTGTAAGACCATCCTGCACAAAAACCCCAAAATTTTGAGTCTCGGCGCTTTAAAATGGCTTTGCAAATATGTACGCTACTGTGTATACTACACAGTAGCATGTAGGCGCTACTCTGTTTGAGCAAAGTAGCGCCCATTGCCTTCGTACGCTACTGTTGTGTATACACAGTAGCGCCCGCGCATAAAACCTTATGAGCATCGCGTTTCGGGCCATTTTTTGCTCAAAATTTTAAAAATAAACCATTGAAATGCAAGTTTGGTTGATTTCTACTTACTTGGTGGAAGCAGTTTGGCGATTGGATGCTCCGTTCGATCACAGTGGAGATTTGAAATTCGTGAAATGGTGCCCAATGTTTGCCCTACAACACAAAATGAAAATTGATTTTTTAACAATGAAATTATATATAAAATTGGATTTTAATTTTTACCCATAATTTTTAATTTTCCATAGTTTCAAACACTTTCTGTAGTGCTCTGGTTTTTGGCAGAGCACATGACAAGCTTCTGAATTAATTAATTTTCTGTACGGGTTTGTTTCTAGATAATAAATAAAAATATTATTTGATCATTTATTATTTTTCCTATTATCGTAGTTTGCATCAACATTCAAGAGGTAAAAATAATATAATTCTCATTTACATGCATGTTTCAGTTCAGTGCATATACATGTTTTAGCATAATGTTTTATCATAAGTTTAAAATATGACTAATGTAATAATTAACAAGGAAAATACCTGTTGCCAGAAGTTTGAAGTTTGTATATTGTCTCATAGCTTGCTGTAGATTTCCTTCCAGATTTTTGTCTTTAAATCTTAGCAACCGATTGAATGAACCACCCTACCGACCAGCTCTTATCATGCTGGCCCTAGGAAACCGACGGGTTTCCTAACCCCCGAGCCCACAAACCGATAATCCCAAGAGCATCATTCCTTACTATATTTCCATAGGTGCAGTTTTCCCTATGATTTTTCCACCTCCTCCTTGGGGTTGGAGTTTACCCCTTCCTCAGCTTCACCTCCAAAATCAAAGTTCTCCCCCAAAAGAAAACCTCTCTTCTCCTCCCTTCACTCTTCCCTAAATACCTTTCCTTCCTCGAGAAGACTTGAGGCTTACTCCACCGCCCCAAATTCCCTCTCTCAAGCCCTTCAATCATTAAATCCCCTGACTTTAACATTCATACAAGTTTACAATATAATAATATATTTCTTCACTTAATGCACCGACAATTAAATGCACTTACAGTAAATTTATTGCACTTTAATTATTCGATGGTAAGTATTTATTATGGTAGGACATATTACCTACGGGTTCTCTATTCGAGATCTATTTTAATAATTCTCCATTTATTCACCATATTTGCACTTAGTGTTTTTTTGAATAAAATAATACAATAATATATGTTCTAGTTTGACTTTTCAGTTTGGGACAAGGCATGTCTTAATGGTTTACCAATCCGACAAGATAACTTATCATGTAACTTAAACTTTAAGACTCATACTGAATAAATAAATAATGTTTAAAACCTATTCCATCACATCACATCCATTCGAGAATGATTATCCTATTATGGCTAACTTTTGAAATGGAAATAATCACACAATATTAATTTATAATTCAATATTTTAAATCTTAATTATATTGCAATTGTTACGATAGGGATATAAATGTTGCTAGAATATTATTAATTAAGTAATAATAATAATTAGATCACAATTTATTAATTAATAATAATAATTAAATCACCATTTAACAATAATAAAAGGTGAATTAATCATAGTATTCTTAATTATTTGTTTATCACATGAGTACCCTAACATCAACATAGCATCCTTGTTCTTATAAACAAAGCACTTGTGAGGGCTTAAACAATTTTACTAATTAATTAGACACTATCATTACCCTATTCACAACAGTTCTCGTATGACAATGTTAACTGACGACACTTGTCTTAATTTATTATTACAATGTTTTCATATAATTACTAATTCACTTATTTACACATTGACAACCTAACCATTCATTACCTAAGTTGATTGATGTATCCTTAACTGAGTTATCTATGACATTTATACTACTATTCAAGCATGACAAGTATGTTATACACCAGTAATATTGTACACGTACAAGGTGTGCATGCATGGCCAGTGTATGCACATGTCGGATATGTACTATAAACAAACCCCATTCCGCCTATGCATACCTGCTAACTAATAATAGTATTTACCCCCATGCAGAAGAGCAAGCATAATATATAGTATAATTACTTTAACATTCTCGGTTATTTAACAGTTAACCCTTTACGATTTAACATCATTGTCTTTATGTTTACATTAGTTTAATCAATCAAGTATAGGAAGGGTATCTACTCCCACTAACTAAAGATCAAGGAATATCCAACCCTCAACAGTACTAACTAACATATCCTCCCATCGTAACCTACGTCCTCCATCCTCCCTATCCTTCCTCTGCTAGTACAAAAGTGGATGTCGGACTCATCGACCTGACCACATAGAACCTGAGAGCGATAGCGTCGACTGAACAGCGGACCTATCCTCCCCTAGCAGGCATCCGACCATCGTCATCGCAACAACATGGGGAGTGTGTCTCAGCACGGCCCTCCCACGACCTCGGGTATCATGGAAACCTAGGGTGGGAAACACATCCATCCCTCTCAACATACTGGGCCTACGCCCTTATCGACTCATACTTTGCTGCTATCGAGATTATCGGTTTGTGTCATCGTATCATCAATTTTGGTTGCTAAGTTTTACTGCATGGAAAATTTCTTATCCCATGTATTAGATCAAGTATCTCGCTATCCCATAGCCCTTGTATCCTGTAGGTTAGTATTTCGCAAAATACACATTTTATAACAAGCATTTCCATTCGATCGCCAATTGATCTATATCATCAACATCATTTTATTTCACGCCACAATTTTAGCTCATCACAGGTATGCATGACATATAACAATTCAATCAATTTCATCATAGGATGGCATCCACGTATAACATCATATATTTCACATTCCATTAATGAAAACGTTAAAACATATATATCGTCATTATAAAAGAAATGAATCTCATGACAACCATAACCTATTAACTGCATGAACATAGTAAGATCATAATATCATAACATCATATTCATAGTGACGACATAACATAGTAACGACATACACGTGGTAGCAACATATAATCGGGTGTATCGTGTCATAAGTATAGTTTACCCAGTCTAGTTAAGTCCAACAGATAATAAGAAAATAAAGTTCAATATGTGTCACGGATAAACCTGTCTAGTCGAAATATGGGGCGTTACACTTTCAAAAACCCTAATTAATCAATTGAAACACAAAATAAGGTATAACACTGATCCAAGTTCAATTTTCACTCAATTAGTGTCGGATTCGTCTCCTAAGCTCAAATTTTTTAATGATAAACCTTGTCAGTTAGCTAAACATTCCAAATTCATATATCATTTAAGATTTTTGCGACATCGACTAATATTTTGTTGAAAACCTAGTTTTTGGCAGGACATGAAGTTACGATCCCAGAAGCTGACCTTTAAGTCATTTTAAGCTCTTGTTTGGACTATTTAAACCTAAACAAGATTGCCGAGCAGACTTGTCTTCTTCGAGCTCGTTAAAGTATCCGAAGGCTCATCCACTCAGGTATAGAATTACCCCTTTTCCGGGCCTCAGTGGATTAACTACGGAAAAGGTATACTCTAGGTATACGTCTGTATGCGCTAGAAGAGTTCTCTTTTCATTGTTTTATACTTTTTCGGGGGAGGAGACTAACTATACGAAAAAGGACCTTCTGGAGTCTCTCTTTAGGGTTTTCAGACTCTCTAAATATGAAAATACCAAGCGAGCATTCACCTACTCGGGCTCGAGGTGAAATCCACGAGAGGGTAAGTAGAGGACTGTTTAAGTTTTTCAACTCTATAAACAAGAAAACACCGCCGAGCACAAACCAATCCGGGCTCGATATAAAATCCACGGATAGGTGAAAAGAGGATTGTTTAAGTTTTTCATACTCTATAAATAGGAAAACACCGGCGAGCATTAATCTGCTTGGGCTCGATACTAAAATCCACGAGCAGATATATGGATTTATTGTTTAAGTTTTTCAGACTCCTTAAAATTGAAAACACCGGCGAGCAAGAACAGATCTCGGCTCGATACTAAAATCCAGAGATCAGTACATATAGAGTAATCTTCTATCTCTTCTTCGAACTCTTTAAATTATGAAGAAGGTACTGAGTCTTCCTCCCATGGGCTCGTTAAACTATTTACATGGTTGGACCTATTGAGTTTTCATTCTTTCTTGGACTCATTAAATCCACAAGAAGGGTATTCTTTTATCTAAAAAGAATAAGGAATGGGAAAACATATCATATCTTCATTGTCAAAGGCAGTTTCAGTCAAGTCCTATCCTTGAACACAGCACCTACTTGAGTCTATCTTGTCGGTTGGGTTTAGTTTTTGGCCTCAGGGTGAACCTTTCCTCTGAGTTATTTACTCCCCCGGTTGGTTATTCTTCCAACCATATGGAGGGTCTGTTAATGTCTCTTACATTTCAGACTTATTTACCCCATTATGTCAGACACTGCCTAAGTCACTTTGTGTCGTGCTCACTGTTCAAGGATATACCCTGTGTCGGCCATTCTGCAGTTTACCTTGACCTCATGTGTCGGTCTTCCTACTGTCAGTATTGTCGTATATTATTCCATATCAGCTCTTACCAGTTGAGTGTTCCTCGAGTTGGATGATGGAGGATGCCTTAAGGCCTCCCTTCCAATGGACTTCTTCCCATCGACATCAAATCATTATTCTGGGATTGAAGTTTAGAGTTTCGGTTAGTACCTTGGAGATTGCAGTCACCAGTGGCAATTTTCCTCGCTGTTGAATGATGAGAATACATCAATGTCTCTTCTTCGACAGGATTCCCAAGTGTTCGACTCCAAGTCCATCTATTCACATTTGGCGAATCGTACTTGGTACCTTGGACCACATCATCATTATCGGTGGAAGTCCTCACGTTTGTTAACGGTATACATCAATGACCGGTAATCAGACGATGCCCTCCATGTTCGACTGTCAGCTCATCTATTCACATGGTTCGGGTTTGTACCTAGGGTTATTGTGGGATGAAGACCTTGGGATTTTTTGATGACATTACCTCATTTTGTTATCACCCAAGTTGCGCAAGACTGAGCCTTACTTATATATGGCTTTCCATGAGACATAGATCCAGTGTGTTGTTATGGCTATGATCTCTCAGTTTGACATGGATCCACGCTTGTATTTCAAGTGGCCATGCTTTTATATACATCTCCTTGTTATGTATCGGAGATCATGTTGTATCACACTACACATCTATAAGATGTCAACAATGTAATTGCTCGCTGACCTTGATCTTTGTTGCAGGTTTCTTGCGACTTGTTCTGCGGTTCTGTGCTCCTCCTCTGGCTTTGGATTATAATGTATTTCGGCCATCGTTTCTCTCTGACCTCACACATTAGGGGGCATCTGTTATAGGTCGAATTTGCACCTCTCCGTCCGTGATCACCCTGATCTGTTGATCACACAAAAGGACAACTTGGATAGAGGAGCATGTTGACCTTAGATAAGATGACAACTCATTCCATTTCCTGAAAATACTGGAAAACCACAAAAAAATATCATCTTGAGATATGAGCGCTACTATACTCAAAGATACTAGCGCCCATACGCTACTCCACTGTATAATAGTAGCGCCCATATCCAAATATACGCGACTCCAGTGCAGCAAAGTAGCGCCCGACATTTAAAATCAATTGAGCGCTAGTTGTTAAATACTAGGGTAGCGCTCTATACGCTACTCCACTAAAGAAGAGTCACGTACATCTTAAAAGATGATTAAAAAATATATTAATTCATCGAGGAGGATTAGTTGATGGCAGTTCCTTAACTCCACCAACTTCCTCCATAACTACATCTCGACCTGAATTGCTTCTTTGAACCTATAAATACCAAGAAGGTTAAAGGAGCAAGGTTACAAATGATTGCTAGAAAAGCTAGAGGATGAGTTAATGGAGAAACTTTAGGACATTGGAGAAGTTGTTACAGAAGACATTCAAACCAGAGCAGAGCCAGAGCCCAGAATCTAGTTGCAGGAGCCTGCTTCATTATCAGGTATATTTGTACTGCATTCTAATTTTGACAAATAAAGGTTGAAGTGTTTCCTTGTTCCAATCTGAATGTGTTATGAAATGGCATTTTAAGTTGGATTTATTTTGGTCAATGCTGAATATTAAACATAGTTTTTGTTTATTTCATGTTTTATATGTTGCCCAAAATGTTTGAGGAAGGTATTGTTGTTGCAGGTTTGCTGAAGGAAAAGTAGATTTGGAAACTGGACACGGGACCGAGTCAAGGCTAGGATTAGACTCCGGTAAAAAGGTGTGTTCTCTAAATCTACAATCTATTTCTTTTGTAAATGCCTCTGTAATAACATTAATGCACTTACCTGTCACCCCAACCAAGTTAATAGTTTAGTTTCCTGACTATAGGGTAGAAATATCCGCCAACACCCTCCCCCTTAGAAAAATCTTTGTCCTCAAATCTTTAGATGTGGAAATTGATGCTGAATCTGAAGGAGTGGTTCCCATGTAGCATCCTCTGGTTTCATTCTGTGCCACTGAATTAATACCTCTGTGATAGATCGAGAGCGGATCTGACAAGTGCACCTATTGGGGATGGCCTCCGGCTCCAAAAGAACGGATCCTTCATTATACAGTTCTGGTAAAATAGTTTGTCCTTAGATGTTGGTTCCAAGAACTTTCATTAGACAAGAGACATGAAATCCTAGATGAATGCGGGAAGAAGGAGGAAGTTCCAATTTATAAGAAACGGACCCAATATTCTGAAGAACCTTATAGGGACCATAGAACTTTGGAGCGAGCTTATGATGCCCTTTGAGTTTTAGGGATGATTGCTTGGAAGGTTGTAGACAAAGAAAAACCATATCACCTGCTTGAAAAGGGCGCTCAGAATGGTGTTGATCGGCTTGTTGTTTCATTCAAATTCTTTCCTTGTAAAGATTGTCCTGCAAAATGTGAGGAATCTAATCGCGTTTCGAAGAACCGTGTCAATTGCCTCAACTGGTGAACTATTGAGGGTGTATGGAAGAAGAACTGGTGGTGCCTGACCATAGATTACTTCATATGGAGTCGGTTTAGATGCAGTATTGTACCACCATTCAGCGAGAGGGAGCCACTTCACCCACTAAGGGTTTTGTTCGGAGGTGAAGCAATGAAGATAAGTTTCCAAACATTTATTGGTAATTTTAGTCTGACCATCTGTTTGTGGGTGAGACTCTAAACTCATCTTCAGTTTGGTGAAAGTTGCATCGCGATCCAAGACAATGGAAGAAGGGATTTCATGAAGATGGAAGATCTGGTCCAGGAAACTTTGTGCGGATGAGGAGGTTGTATAGGGATGGTCAATGGCACAAAATTGATGATATTTTGAGAGGCGATCAACCACAACCAAAATCACTGTCTTCCCTCCATATTTAGGGATCCCTTCAATGAAATACATAGAAATATCTGTCCAAATATGTGTATGGATTAGCAAGGGTTAGATAAATCCTAGAAGGTGTGTCGTTTCACACTTGTTGAGCTAGAAAGTATCACATTCAACCACCATTTGTTGAGTTGTCATTTTCATTCCCTGCCAAAAGAAGTTGTGTTATGCCCACTCATACGTTTTGAGGAACCCAAAGTGCCCTGCCGATGGAGAAGCATGGAGTTCACAGAATACAACCTGTTAAATATATGTGCTCTGGGGAAGCACTAGATGACCCTTGTATCTCAAGGAAGTACCATCCCAAGAGTAATGTTGTACATCAAAAGAGTTGTTGTCCAACCATTGGATGATTTGAGATAATGAGGATTCATTGACATAGCCCTGTTGAACAGATTGCAACCTATTTGGAATAGGAATAGAAATGGATGAAAGATGAACTTGGTCATCAAATGTGAAATAAAGAGCATCTACCACCAGATTGTCGTTACCCTTCTTGTAAGTGATCTCATAGTCATAACCCATGATTTTCCTAAGCCATTTATGTTGTGTTGGGGAGGAGCCCCGATGTTCAAAGAAATATTGCAGACTCTGGTAATCAGTCTTGATGCAGAAATAATTCCCTAATAGGTATGGTCGCCACTTTTGTACTGCATGCAAAATAGCCATCATTTCCTTCTCATATGTAGATGCAGCTAAATTCTTGCTAGAATGGGATCTTGAAGGTGGCAATCCCACTAGTTCAGAAAAGACACCTGCATATCTATCCAAAATTTGTTGTAGATCTAAAGGAGTAGTGGAGACCGTTGATGGGTTCATCTGAATGGAATGGAGTTGAACAATGACACCATGTGAATTCTTCTTAAGGATATTTTCTAGGCGATGTGAACTTATGATGCGGAGAGACCCTAGTTGTAAGTCCATCATTGTGTGTTTTTTCCCATTGACTGAAAACTGCATCCAAAGTTCGGCAAAATCCCATAATATGGGGCCAAGTGTGCGTAACCATTGAGCAGCCAAAACCACATCACATCCTCCTAAGGCCAAGTAAAACATGTCATAGCGCAGGTTAAAATATCCCATAGAGATACACACATTGTGACACTTCCCCTTGCAAGGTAAGGTGCTCCCATTGGCAATCATGACTTCAAGGTTGGAGCAAGGATGGACAAAAAAACATCATGTTTGGCGATCCAAGGGTCAATGAAGTTATGAGTGCTACCAGAATCAATGAGTATTGTAAGAGGGAGCTTCTTGAAGAAACCCCTAATCTACATTGTTTGTGGGGTGGTGACTTCGGCTAAAGCATGGAGAGATATCTCTGGGTGGTCATCCTGAGATGGAGGGTCAATAGGAATTTTTTGAATGTCAACCTAGTCATATATTGTATCTGGAGCTTCTTCACCAAGTTCAGAGGTAGGCGGAGAATCCACATCCAAGAGATAGAGCTTTTTCTCAACAAATTTATGGCCCCGAGTGAATTTCTTATAACAATTATAACAAATCCCTTTTTCTCTATGTGCCCGCATCTCTGCTTCAGGAAAATGCTTGATAGGAGTTGGTCGAGGAGCTATTGTGATGGAAGGTTGTTGAAAAAACATATTTTTGAATGGAACAAAAGTGGATTTGGATCGTTGTTGGGTTGTGATCTTGTCCTCCGCCAACTTAGACAACCCTAGGACTTCCATCATTTTGTTGGGACAGAACATTTTAACCTCTGATCGAATTACCTCCTTGAGACCACTAATAAAAAAAATTATGTAGAATTCATCAGACAATCGTTCTGTGTGATTGGCCAGTTTCTCAAATTCTGTCTGATACTCTCTCACAGTGCCAATTTGGCGAAGTTTAGTGAGTGCTCCTATGAAGTCATCAAAATCACTAGGACCAAATCATTGCAAAAGGAGTTGGCAAAAATATGTCCATTTTGGCTCTTCATGAACCTTGATGCACCAACGGTACCATTGAAGGGATTCATGTTCCAAATGAAAGGATGCAAGTGGAACTTTGTTGACATCAAAAATATTATGCAGACTAAAATATTGTTATGCCCCATATATCCATCTAGTCGGATCATTACCATTGAAGCGATGAAAATCAAGATTCGGCCCACGAAAACTGCTGGAAGAAGAGAACCCAAAGTCTTCAGAAGATTATGGTTGTCATTTACTGTTCATGGTTGAATGTTGAAGATGGAGGCTAAGAAAATTTTCATCTAGATCTTGGAGTTTGGTTTTGAGGGCTACAATTTATTCATCCATGATTTTTTGTCTTGTGCGGGTGATAACCATAACCAGGAGTTTTTTTTTGTGAATGGGTAGAAAAACAAAAATAGAAGCTTCTTTAGTAAAGGAAAATTTGGATTGGGGAAAAACTTTGATGGGTAATTGGGGTTTGACTAGGTTTTGGACACTTTCTAAGGGACAGGGAAGCAGAAAATGGGGATTGCAGAAGTGGTGTGAAAGAATGAGAAAATTTGTCAAAGAGGGACAAAGAAGAAGAAATAAGAAATGAACATTGTGGCAAAATTTGAACATCATTGGGTGAAAATCAAAGAAGTTATGGAAAACCCTGAAAATATACGGATGTGAGATTTCTGGCTTTAGGAAGTGGAATTTGGGATAGGGTCCTCAGGAATGAAATATGCAGAATGGGATTGTAGGTGTCTTAATGAATTTTTAAGGGAAATGGAGTTACAACAAAGAAGAATCTTTATTTTATTTTTTTTCAGAATGGATCTGCAATGGCTCGGAATGGATCAACAACAGTTTTGGGCAGATGTAATCAGTTATTTATCAGCAGAAAATAGATATGGACCCCATTTATGCTCGTCTTGCTGGTGGTTCAGTGGATTCACACAGCCACCAATGCTATCTGACGGCTTGCGTATTGAGGCAGTACCCCTCACTCCACGGCTTAGGTAAAACTAATGACCACTTTGCCACAAACGACAGCTCTTGGTTTACCTCATGGGTGGGAACTAGTCAATCAGGTAGGGGTCGTTTCCCTTTTCGCTGGCAGGTCCTCTCAATGGGCCAGCTACTTTGGGGTTCCTCTGGTACTCCTCACAATGCATTTTAGAGTTATCCCCAAGTATTTCCCATAGTTAAGCGGATAGGGATTATTTCCAGATACGAACTTGCAATTGAAAGGAACAATATAGATGTGAAAAATGAATTTGGTAGAAATTCCACCCAACGAGCCCAAGAAAGTGCTCTGATACCAGATGTAAGGAACCTCCAGCAATTAATTAATTAAAATGCACGATATATTAGAAATAACAAAACACAAAAGAGATTTATTGATCGCGGGCCACTTCAAGGGGGAAACCTCCTTTGAGAAATATCAATACAAATTAACTCATGGATTCATTCATTGGCCTCAGCACGTACTTATATATTAAGTCTATGCACCAATAATATGGATCAATAAAATGGAACATATAATACTACGGGACGAATTACAAAGAATATGCATCCAATAACAATATACTAACAAAGTAAAGAGAAGGGTTGACACGGGTTCCTAACACCAAGAGTGCACTGAATAGGATGATTTTCTTCCTTGAATGTATGACTCCCATGATCTTGGAAGGCCATTTAGGGTAGTCATCACTAGTTCTACATTTCCAACTTCATATCCATTTGCATTCAATTGATCTCTGATGCTGAAGACCCTTATGAATCAGGATTAGATACTTTCATTTTTGTGCTTCTTCACATCCTTGAGTTGATTCCTCAAGTTCATCCTCCTATTGATGTTGTTTCCTTCAAATAGTCCCTTCAACAGAGCATCAAACATCTCTTTTGGAGTCTTTAGAGAAGAGATATGTGGGATCAAGTGATCCTTGATGGAATCAGCTATGATCCTCTTGTCTTTGATTAGGTTCTTCTTTTGCTTTGATTTCTCCTCATATCCCTCTAGCTCCGCAACTACTTCTGTGGAATACTTGTCCAATTCATGCTCTTCTAGGATGAGCATCACCCTATACTTCCATGCTCGGAAGTTCTCAGCCCCTTCAAGCTTATCCTGAATCTTGGTATGAGTTTTCATCTTGATAAACTTGATAAATTAGAACTTCAAATGGAAATAGAGAGAGTATAAATTACCAAATGATATGCTCCAATCAGAAGTTGATTTATGTGATCTGGCTTCAGGAGGTCCTAGGGTTTGTTAGAGAAACCCTAATTTCTCAAAATCAGGATCTTGCAAATCTGAGAGGAGGAAAAGGTGCACCTCCCCAAGGAGAGTTGAGAAAAGATACTTCTATTTTGATTCTATGGACAGATCCTCCAAAAAATTGATGCCCTAATTCTCCCAATTTGTACTGGTGGGACCAAAAATGAAAATTCTTGGATTGAAATTTTGCTTCAACATAAATATGCACTCTAGTGAGGTGAGTTGTTTGCACTCTCTTTTTCAGATGATCTATTGAGAGAGATACCGAAAATAGAAACCCTAGTTTCTGTAGTTGTAGCAGCTACACAATGTTTTCTTTAAGACCTGCTATGAACCCATGTTAGATTTTAAGTACAATAACAATATCGATTACTAAAAGATACAAAAGCACAGCATAGACAATAGTACACAACAAATTTATCCTTGGAAAACCCTCTCGTGGCATAAAAAATCCAACAAAATTATTCTATATAGATTTGCCAAAATGAACAATAGTATCCCTCGTGCAAAGACCCAAAACAAGAAGACTTTTGAAAGAAACTATCCACTTGAATCTATCTCTCCTACTCGTGCGAGTTCAATGAGTGAGCGAGGTGACTAAATGAGGAGGTCGAACTCCTCATTTATTCTAATAAACTGAGTTGACCCTTTTACCAAACATGGCCGACTTGAATCTCCTAACTGGGCCGACCTGTACAATTCACAATAAAATATTCTTTTCTAGATATTTCTAGGTCGACCTAACAGTTAGGGTTTACATTGACTCTTTCAATGACTTTTACATGATCAATTACATCAATAATAATCCATGTAGGTTGTACAATACAAATTATACAAATGATAAAAATAATACAAATAAGAATATCTTCCAAATTTACATTCTTCAACACCAACCATGATTTTTTCATTATAAGAACAAGAATCCACCCCATATAGTCCTCACATCCCAATCCTAATGTGCCATCAGCATCATTACAGTGAATAAGTTTATAGCATCCTCTCCCACATGGGTGTTCGCACCACCACAAACCCCGTCAATATATGGCACCCATGATGTCGAACCCCCGACAAGTCTGAGGAATTTTCCCCACACATGAAAAGTTCGACCTATAGTTCCTCATTTTATAGTTGTGCATTTACTCCCCCACCTTCAACAATCGATGCCATCAAATTCATCAACACATATTACGATCAAGACACATAGTTGACCACCCATACCTCCATGAGAACTTTACCATCTACAATCTTCTTTGTACCATCACCCTTGCAAAGACACCAATGCCCCCCCCCACACACCTTTCAAAGCAACCAATTCTATATAGTTATTCCCATAGGAACCAATTGCATAGCATTGATTCATGGGGCACTTGTCTTCGTGTTTGCAAAAAAAAAATCACACCATCATGGAAAAGGTTCCTCGACTCACTCAAAACCATGGGAACTTCTCCCATCATTAAGTTGATTGCCCAATTCACTCAAAACCATGGGAATCCCACCCAACATCAAATTGGTCCCCTGACACCCCAAAACCCATGGGGACCCCACCAATTATTATTTACGTACAAACTCTTCCCCAATCCACGTAGCACCATGGGAACATCACTATTCTTCTGGAAGAAACCCCTAGTCTCCTTTAATCAATGTCAATGAGCCACCATATCCAAAGCATTATGCATTTTGTCAACCACCATCACCCTCAATATCATGTCCCTAGAAAATCCCTTCATCGCAGTTTGTCTCTTTTTGTTACACTATGTTCCTTTATTTTGAAGAATGTTGCTGACCATTACTCCCAAAGTTGATGTCGATCAAAGGAATTCATGAGACTCACACTTACCATCCAGTATTATGTCAGGTCTGTTAGTCTAGCATTTGGTTACAAAATGATCTTGGTTCTTAGGATAAGACCCTCATCTTATCATGTACCTCGGCTCTCATGGATATCACATCACTACATTCTAAGAGTTACAGTAGTTGCAGTTGTACCTTGGGGTCCCTTTCAATCACTATAAGAAATTTCCTTGAACTAAGTAGGGAGAGCCCTTAGTGCTCCCTAATTTAGTGGTCTCTCTTATGCTCGATGTCAACACATCTATCATGTAATATTCCAGCTGATATTTTTTTGTCTTTATAATTATCTGATGTAGTTTCTTGCTTGTCTTAGGTCTTGTAACTCAATACTATAATGAAATATGAATGCAAGTATTTCTCTATGATCGCTTGATCATGCATGCAAGTGCATGGGTTTTTCAAGAAACCCTAAATAACCCAAATATTTGGATATGCTATAAAATAGGGATAGAAATAATTCATGTACATACCAATAACTTGTGCAGTGGATGTATATCAATATGAGATAAGCATGCAAGCCATGCATGAAGAATTAGTTGAGATATGAGATGGTCTCTCTCCAAGATTGTGCCCTTGAATAAATGTTCCCTCTTCAATATGTGAATGGATGCACGCGTGCTTGAATGTTTTCATATTGCTCCCGAATAAAGGTAATAGGGTTAGAATCCCCCTCTGATCAAGATAGAAGTTGCATGCACACCATGCATCATCTTTAAGGCATAAAGCATGAGTCTTCCTCTAGGAAAGTCTCCCATGCAAGCCAAGGCACCCTTTTGATAATGTATTTATTAATAACTTGCCACTGGATCTGAATCCGAAGCCTGTATTCAATAACTAGGCTAATAGGGGTGCTCTCTGAAGGATGAAGGTTGCATGCAGACAAAAAGGCCACTGTATGCAGAGATATGAAGATGCTTTATTTTTCCCAAGTCGCCCCTGTAAGAAGGTGAGTCCTTCGAATCCAATATGAGGTGTGAACCCCCAAAGAATACAGTAGAATCCTATATGATGATAGTGGAATGTTGAAAATGGATGATCCAACTTTGATAGTGACTAGGGAAGATAGATTTCACTGTCGAAATACACTTGATGGTTGAGTGGTGTGCCCTCAAACCTAAACTAGCTCTCTGAGCTCTCCAAGTCGACTTCTCAAATCAATAATCAATAATCAGACCTAATCATTCACTTTATCCTTCTTTTATAACTTTAACATTGCATGCCCTAACTTTTGCATGCCTAGGTCACTTTTCTCTTCTATTTTTCAGTTGACTTGCATGCATTTATATTTTTTGAATGAAGGATCCATTAAGGTATTTATGTGCATGCATCATGAAATATGGCCCACATGTAATGCATGTAGGTGGCCCCTAGTTCCTATGGCCCTCTTTTATCTATTGATGATCTAATAACCATGATTACAATGTTCTTTTGGTCTGAATGGTATCAGTACTCAGTAAATTCCTTTGTTTGTTAAAAAGGGAACATTACAGCCCTCCCTCGCTAAGATTTTTTGTCCTCAAGCAATACCAACACAACTCCATAATCAATCAAACTGAACCAACTGAATCCAGGGAAAATCCCAAGGTTCCAAATCATCCTAGGAGATCTGTAGCACCTTATACTCAAAGTACTGTCCTGCGAGGTACCATGACATGAGACCTCTTGAAAGCATCCTCTAATAACCATTAAAATTCTCGTCATTGAAATTCTGGGGCCCCAAATCGGTTTGAGAACTGCAAAGTACCCACTGCATCCACCACATCCCGGTGTGGTGTCAACACAAGGAGAATATTGTAGAATCCTAAGCATCCAAGCCAGTAAACACTGTATCCATCCCTCATAAGTTCTCCCACCTAGGAAGTTAATCCATTTCTCCATATGGATAGGATCCTGAAAGTGATAGTTGACTCTCGTCCTCATGCTAAATGTTGTATCATCCACTACTGCAATCTCAAGGTCCCCTACTACCAAAAAATAGATACCATCATGCAGTCATTGAGCCACTTTGATCATCATTAGCTATCTTTCATTCTCTATCAGCATCCACCTCTCCTGGAACTTAGAGAAAAAATATCTATAAGAGTTTCCCCCTCACTATGAATGGTGTAGTGTATAAGAAACTAGGTGAAGTCTACAATTATGTTGTCATACTTGACCTGAAATACCAACAAAGGAAATATTCTCTAGTCACTGGTAACGACTCTGGGCTACTCATGAACTCTAATCATCTCCTCAAGATACAACTCTATCACTTGCACTGCCCTATACTCCGAGGAAATCACTAGAATTTGCAAGAACTATGATAACCAGTGAGTCTCTACACATATATACTATGCACCTTGCATCCTCGGCATACATGTGATGTAATCTAATAATAGGCTCCCCCATGGATGCTCAAAATTTGTCCAAGGCTACATCAATGCAAGTCTCAACTTACCTTGTTGACCCGACATAATATCCACCCAGTTCTCCATGCAATACTACCTCGAGTCTTCTTGAAAAAGGTGAAGTCATCCAAGTCCCCCACTAGCCTATGTGATGTGAAGCGCTCTCTACCCCAAGCGTTGGTTTGCCTAGTGTTGACACAAGAATCCATCTGAGTGCACCTAAAGAGACAAGGAATCATAAGCGGCACAAACTCATCATAATATTGTTCTGTCATGCAACCAAACCTAAGCAACCCACTAATAAACACCTGAAATCGGAAGTTGGCCATCTCCTTTGTAGTGGCTCCACTGTCAATCTCAATCCTGAATACCAGGAAATAAATCCGGATCTTCCATAAAGAAGTCTCAACCTCTCCTCCCCTGTCATCCCATAAATATAGTGGATCGATCACCCTCACAACTCTGTCGATCACCTCTACCATCTAAAACAATCCATCGTGCAAATGAATTCCTAGATCCCACCACCAACTAAGGGGTCCACCAAACCCAATTGCTTCATCAGAGTCTCCATGTAATCCTCTGATAGAAAAAAGTACTAAGAACTGACTCCTCTCGTGCTAATTTAATCATCTCCCTCCAAACTTCATCTATACATATGCTAACCCACTCACCGTCTATGTGCTCAAATAATACATGGAGTCTAATCCTCTCTCTGGATAATATCTCCATCCCTTGCGGTTCCTCATACTCATGCAGATACCAAGAATAATCTACCAACTTCAAATCCCACATAACCCTCATGATCCTCTCCCTAAGTGAGGACTCGGGGTCTATACATGGGAAATCTCTATAGGAGATGATATCATTCCCTACTCTCTCAACTCCAATCCCTACGAACCAATCTAATCTCCCATGTGTACTCAGTGTACCAATCCCATGGTCTAATTAAAAGATCACCTTGTGGCCAAGATTCATTCACCTCATCTAATTGTCTGAGGTGAACCTCCCAATTCTTGATGTGTAATAACAATAAATATCTATGCTCCTACAGATGCAACTGGGAAGTAACTAGTGTGTTATTCAACACCACGGGCATGACCACAATCCCAAAATTAGGTCTAGAAGTAGGACTATTAGAACCATGCTCTCTGATCCCCGTCGGATGATATTCCTGACAAAGATAGGCTATCGAGGGATCTACTACCCTATGAAGCATGTCCTTCCCCTCATCGGTCCTAGGGAAACCCAGTAAAAGGGTATGCTCATGATATCTATCAGGTAATATCCCAGAAGGAAACACTCCAAAACTCCATGGGATCTCATCGTGTGCCCCTATGTACCCCTTTATACTAATGCATACGCATGTATCCTCCTGAGCCATCAAGTATCATGTATGCGCTATTGTAGCCAATACTCCACTAACATCAACAAAGCTTGTAACCTAATGTGTCTCTATATCCGCCAGATATCTATCCACCCAACCTCTATATGCATATAATTCCTTGTTGGTTGATCCATAGGTAACTTGCTCAACTATATCTGCCATGGATAAACCTCTCTCTAGCAGAGATGGCTCATGATCCTCTGCCTAATCCAAACCCTTTGTGTCAGAATCTCCTTAGTCACGTGCATCTCTAAGTGATCCTCATGTAAAATCATCACCGAATGATCTCCCCTCAAGCCATGGGTGCCACTCATTCCCTCATGGTTTACAGATGTCATGTATCTTGTGTGTGCTACAGTATCCTCCTGTGCACTCACTCTACTAGTGTCACTTGAACCTGGATCCCACACATATGTACTATACTAGAGTGTGTCTCTTGTCAACACATCTGCAACTACATCGGGAACCATTAATGGACCCTTCACAATAAGTGACTCTTAACCTCCATATTGCCCCGTATTTATAAAGTCAACCATCTCCCAATCATGTCTCTCCTCATGGATCTCGCCTATCATGAATGTCACAACTATATCGAATCCATGTCACAACTAGGTTCTAACACCCTCTAATCCTCACAAGCACCACTACTAAGGTGAGATGATGAATCCTTGACGTTGGATGATCGGATAAATCCATCATATTTACTATCCTCCTCATGTATTGTCAACTCCATATTGAGTTCACCATCAACCTGTACATCATGCTCATCTTTCTCTACTCCCCCAACTATGCTTTTAAGGAGATCCTCATCCAAATCCTTAGGCCGGCTCCCAAACTGGATGGAGTAATAGTCTTGGAAGGACAATGCTACATATACCTCATTCCATAAGGCTAGATATTTTCGATATCGAGGAAAGCGTCTAAGTGTTTCTAAGCTTCCCAAATTTCCAGCCAAGATCATTCTCAATGTCTTCATGATCTCACTGGATGGCATGAAACTTGTTCTTTCAGGCATGCATTTCACCAAAATTGGCATGTACTATCCTCCATTAACATTTCTCTGTATCCATATAGATGTTTACAACTGCATGCTCCCACAACTGGTGAGGAACATGCTCTAATACCACTGTAATATTCCAACTGATATTTTGTTGTCTTTGTAATTCTCTGATGTACTTCTTTGCTTTCCTGGGGTCTTGTAACTCAATACTATAATGAAATATGAATGCAAGTATTGTACTATGATGTCTTGATCATGCATGCAAGTGCATGGGTTTTCCAAGAAACCCTAAATAATCCAAATATTTAGATGTGCTATAAAATAGGGATAGAAATAATGCATGTACGTACCAATAGCTTGTTCGGTGGATGTAGATCAATATGAGATAAGCATGCAAGGCATGCATGAAGAATCAGTTGAGATATGAGATGGTCTCTCTCCAAGAATGCACCCTTGAATAAATGTTCCCTCTTCAATATGTGAATGGATGCATGAGTGCTCAAATAATGTCATAATTCTCCCATATGAAGGTAATAGGGTTAGAATTCCCCTCTGATCCAGATGGAAGTTGCATGCATACCATGCATTAGCTTTAAGGAATAAAGCATGAGTATTCCTCTAGAAAATTCACCCATGCAAGATAATGCACCTTTTTGATAATGTTTTTGTTGATAACTTTATCCTGTATCCGAATCCGAAGCCTGTATTCAATAACTAGGCTAATAGGGGTACTCTCAGAAGGATGAATGTTGCATGCAGACAAAAAGGCCACAGTATGCTGAGATATGAAGATGCTTTAGTTTTCCCAAGTCACCCCTGTAAGAAGGTGAGTCCTCCTAATCTAATATGAGGCATGAACCCGCAAAGAATATTGTAGAATCATGTATGATGATAGTATAATGTTGAATCTGGATGATCCAACCCTGATAGTGACTAGGTAAGATAGATTTCACCTTCGAAATAAACTTGATGGTTGAGTGGTGTGCCCTCAACCCTAAACTATCTCTCTGAGCTCTCCAAATCGACTTCTCAAATCAATAATAAATAAGAAAACCTAATCATTCACTTTATCATTCTTTTATAACGTTGACATTGCATGCCCTGACTTTTGCATGCCTAGGTCACTTTTCTCTTCTATTTTTTAGTTGACTTGCATGCATTACTTTCTATGTGAACAAAGGCTTAATTAAGGAGTTTTTGTGCATGCATCATGAAATATGTCCTGCATGTAATGCATGTAGGTGGCCTCTAGTTCTTGTGGCCCTCTTTTATCTACTGATGCTCTAATAACCATGATTAAGATCTTCTTTTGGTCTAAATGGTATCAGTCCTCAATCAATTTCTCTATTTGTTAAAACATGGAACATTACATATCGCATCAGGGAGAGTCATATATTTCGAAGGTAGTAGTGTTCACATTTATAAATCATGGTAAATTCAGTTTAGTGAGGTCCTACCTTTATTATACTCACTTGTATTCCGGTCCCCCACCCCTATGGGCTCATCATTGTTACCAGCAGTGCAGCTTCTTCAACACCTGTAAAAACATTTTCAGATTCAGTTACTATTACATAGATTGAAGCCACCTTCATCCTTTTTTTGTAGCCACTTTGACAGATTTTCATGAGCATGGGTATGCCTGCCTCATTTGTATAAAACGCTATTCTTTGTTACATATTCATCAGCAATATTCCCCCATGGAAGGACCCTATTTATCCACCTATGTTTCACATGCTTTCAAGAACAAAAGGGAGAACACAAAAGAAACAATGATGCATTATTGGCTCTACAGTACCCTCTGAACCTCTTACATCAGGGGGTATTTCTTAATGCTCAAATATCGCACACATGCACCATTTTTTCAATTAACACAATAAAGCATCATCAACATATAGCATGAAACCCACCAAATACATCCTCATCAAATCCAAGAAGAAGCATGAGTCTAGAAACACCCAAAAACAGTCAAAAACTACAGCTAGGTAGTCACATGTCTATTAATAAGTGCTACTACACATGTTATCAGAACTACGACTGCGTGACCAGTGTGGATATTCCTTCAATATCTATGGTATTGACAGAAACGGTAGAATATCAACCACCAACAACGCATTAAAGACTCACGAAAGATCCATTACCTCCACAAATTCAAATTTGGATCCTCACACGCTTAGGTTCCTTAAATGGACCCTTTTGTGTAACTTGGAGCTAGATCATGAGATCAAGAAGTTTACATTGGGATCCAGCTATTTCTTGGCCACCTTTTGGCCTAAAAAGGGAATCCATGGGCATTCTTATGAAGGGGGGGGGGGGGATTAGATCAATATCATGCTACTGGAATTGGGCTTGAGCTCCCTTATAGCCCACCTCTTCCCTCTTGGCTAGCATCTATCAAGCTCCCTTGCCACCTTCCTTCAAGGAGCAAGTGTTCTTCTCATTTGTTCTTCAAGCTACTTAGCATCTAGTGTGGAATAGATAGACCTACCTAAGAGGGATTGTTTTCCTCCATTGGTGCTCACATATCCTAAGTGTTGTATATGCTTGACCATTGGGAAATATAAAAGTGGATTGGCATCTATTGGTTGTTGGAGTTTGCATCCCTACCCATTTGTTCTTTTTTTTTTTCATTTTATTTGTTTATTTCTTTTTACTAACAACCACTTGTTGTAACCTACCAGGCTTTGCCCCTTACCAAGTGGGAAGGATTCACCCTTATGAAATCTTTTTCCCAACAGGATCCATGTCAAAAGATAGATCATAGCCCCCAAGGTACAAAGTGGATCTATTTCTAAAGGGAAATCACAGCCACAAAATTACAAAGTGTATCTACATCTCATAATCAAATTAATATCTCTAGAAATAATACTAAACAAAGCAATATCCACAAGAATCAGTGCCAAAAATAGAGAAGTGGCAATCCAACACAACCCGAGTCATAGCATAATGATTCGATGCTATATACAGACTCGAGGTCCTCAAACCAACCGACACTAGTACAAGTCTAAACTATGTGAATAAATTTCCTAAAGTAAAACATAGTAATACATCATGTGCTTACTGGTCATTAATGTACATCGTTAACACACGTGAGCCAACTCACCGATAATGAAAATGAGAGGGATGGTACCTAGTACAATCTAACAGGTGTGAATAAAGATTTTGATGTCAAACACTTGTATATTCCAACAGTCATGAGACATTAATGAATTCCCACAGTTGCTAGCGAGGAAACTTGCCACTGATGACTGCAAGCTCCAAGATACTAAAAGGACTCTAGATCACGATCCCAGAATATATGTTTTGGATTCGATGGGATATGAACCATTATAAGGAGGGCATTAGGGAACCCCCCATCATCCAACACAAGTTAGTATTAGGAGGCCAAAAATTTGCTAGAACAAACTAATGATGTTTATACATACTTAAAACGAGAGGTCGACATATGGAAGTCAAGAGTTCTGAGGATTGGACGACTCAAGAAAAGAATTCCCTTGAACATAAGCACGACACAATAAGTGACTAAGGAAGCACTGACTCAAGAAGAGACATGATATAAGTCAGGGATGTATGAGACATCAAAGACTACCCCATAATGACTAGAAAACTAACCAGTCAGTGGATACTAACCATTGGAAGGAGGGAATTACGCCATACCCCATCACCCAACACGAGGTAGTAGAAGGAGGCCAGAGATTTTATGGAACAAACTGATGATGTTTAGACATAATTAACATGGGATGCTGACATATGGAATTCAAGATTTATGAGGATTGGACGAATCAAGCAAAAACCTCCCTTGAACATAATCCCAACACAATAAGTGACTAAGGAAGAAATGAATCAAGAAGATACACGATATAAGTCAATGATGCATGAGACATAAAAGACCGCTCCATAATGACTAGAAGACTAACCAATCAGTGGAGATAAACATAAACAATATCAGATTCCTAAGGTCAATCTATAACGCAAATTGCAGAGACAATGACTCAAAACAGTGTGCTTATTTCAAGGGTGACGCAACTTGCTACCATACATAAGTAAGAACATGACTCTTTCCCATCCATCTTTGGAATATTTGTTTTTCTATCTTTTTCATATTATAAATCCTAAAAAGGATGAAAGAATGCTATGATACATGGGAATAAATGAGTGTTGAGAACAAGAAAACTAGTTCCAAGACATGGAACATACCTATGCATAATGCAAGGAACATGGGAAAGATAATGACACTCGAGGTATGTTTCTTCATGATAAAGGGTGTGAAGTTGCAAAGGAAAAATGATGCATATCTTAGTGAAAGTGAGATAAGGAGCGGGGGCTTATTAGATTGCTAAGAGATAGAAATCAACATAAAACTCAAAAGCACAAGCAAAAGATATGCAATGCATTTACAACTTAACTACCATCCCATGTATTTTTATCAAGCCCGGGTTGGTTAGTGCTCCCAAGTGTTTTCAATTTTAGAGATTCCGGAAAACTTAAAGAAGACTCTAGGGGTTTTCTTTTTTGTAAAGTTAGTCTCCTACACCCGAAAAAGCATAAAACGATATGTGAGAGAAATTTTCTAGCCAAAATTGACTAGAGTATTCCTTTTTCGTAATTAGTCCACTTGGTCCGGAAAATGGGTAAACTTATACCAGGTGGACATCCTTTAGAATAATTTATCAAACATGAAATAGAACAATATTGCTCGGCAATCTTTTCATTTATTTAAAGAGTGAAAAAAGAACTTAAAGAAGACTCTATAAAATCGGGATCCTTATGGGGGTAGCTAGAAATGTATGAGAAAGAGAGACATGAGGCTTCTTCTCAAAATCATGGTAAAACTAACAAGGCTCCCAAGACTATGATAAAAACTCAGCATGGGCACCAAAAAGGAAAAAGGGTGTTGACTAGGGTGACCCATGTAAGGTAAGCTCTTCAATCGGACTAGTGCCAAATGCAGATAAAGATGGATGACCCACCAATATCCAGAAGGTTTGAACCTATGGAAAATTTAGGTAGCAAAAGGTTCAAGTGCATCATAACATCGGGGAGGCCTAAACCTATATGCAAATTTCTGAAAATACCTGATCGGATCGAGCAAAGTGCATAAAATGATTCCTAAGAAACCATGAATCCGACTAAAATTCTTATGTTCAAGAAATAACAATACCAAGATCATATCCAAAAAATCTAAAAATAAAGATCTGGTACAAGTCACTTTGGTAGAAATATTTTCAGCATCAGTATATTCAACAATATTCATAACCAAGGTAGATTTTACATGTGAAGACTCAAGAGCACCAAGGCTTGGGGACCTACAAACAATAAGGTCAAACCCATGAGGAAGATCAAAGATGAAATAAGTAATGGAGTCTACAGGAACATACCTATCATTGTGGGAGTCAAAAAATATGCTAGCATAATCAAACTCATTAGGAAAACCAAATTGAAACTCAATGGAAGAGTCCATATATTTAAGAATTCCAATGTGTGAGGATCTATAAATAGGCAGATCTGACTCAAAAGGAAAACTGGGGATAGATTTCGTTGCAACTGGGTCCGATCTAGGGAGATGAAATTTGGAAAGGACATCAAAATCCAAAGGAACGTCAAACTCTATCATAGCCTCTAGGAAATATTTATCCAAATGAAGTATACCATCCCAAAGAGAACACATGGCAAGGCATTCACTTGGACCAATAAGGTGTAGAAAGGGCTCCAATGTCCCCATTGAACGGATCACTTGGTCATCTACGAGGATCAAATCCCAAGAAGGTAAGCATGAATACAAAGGATTCTTCTCAGTAGCAATTGTACAAGGGGGATATAAGGCCACGTAATTCACCCATGGCGGGGTAGTGTCTATGTTTGTAGACAATCCATCAGTGTGGACACTAACTGATCTCTCTAGTGTAAATGTGATAGATCTAGAACAAATCAGGACAGAACATACAAGCTGTCCTAGATAAAGAAAATTACGAGAGATGTGGATGGATTACTCACCGTGCAACCTTAGTGATGTCTCCTTGCTTGATGTATCCCTTGATCTTCAACTGCAACACAAGAAACAACAAACATGTGGAAAGATACAAGTGATAGTAATTTGCAATATGAATTAATCTAAATTAGTAGTCAAGGAAACTAATTCTAAAAGATATATAATGAACAACAAATCTTTATGGAAAGAATGTATATTTACTGTATTAATGAAAAATAAAATAAGAGGAGATTACAACCAAGCCTTGACGTTGCAATTTCTTCCAAATGACCTTTGCCTCATGGATCCAATCTAGCCTTCAATAGAAAGGGTTCTCACTCTAGCATAATTTCAGCAGCATCTAGATGCTCTAGTCCTTCCTCCCTTCATCATGAAGAGGAGGCATGAATATATAGGCCAAAATGGATAGAAGGGGTTGAGGATTTGATGGAGAAAGATAAGGGATCATCCCAAGAAGGTACGGGATCGAATGCCACCTTGGTTGATTTCTTGGGATAAGCCTCCACGAAGATATTCATTCTAGAAGGCACTCAAAGCTCCCCTTTTTCCTTTCCAATTGAAAATGACGCACTTTGTCAACAGGAAGCATGCCTCTTTGAAGGGTGACGCACTCTATTCAAAGGTAAAAGGTGTCAGTGATGCACTCTTACAATGTGCAAGGCCCATAACTAAGGGTCTGATGTTCTTTGTCAATGTACAAGGTGTGTCAAAATGACAACATAAGGGAAAAACCATCACAACTCCCTTCCCTTGGTCAATATAGGGTCAATGCTTTAGGAATCAAGGCAAGTGAAGGACACATAACTCATGATGATGAGATTTTGGTGTAACAGAATTCCCCCTAAAGCATGAATCTATAGGAATAGGATAGGTGAAGTGATTTGACATATGGAAATTTAAGGAAAAGATCATCAATTGGAATTTTGAACAAGGACTTTTGTAGCACAATAGACTCCAAGATACATGTCTCAAAGGACTCAAAACATGGTTTCCGACCAATACATTGTAGATCCATGTTAGTACTAACCGACTGTACATAATCATGGCTACTAGACACAAACGTAGACCCATGATGAGATAATTACACATCCACAACCAATACAAAAGTGGATCTATGTGATATGAATCAAAAAATATCCATCGCGACCTGGGTAAGATACATGAGTTATCCCAAGGTATTCAACCCGAACCCACAATGATACGAATTTAACCATGGGATTACAATGTGTTGAAGTTGAACATGGTATAAACCACTTGATTACCGGTCATTGATGTATACCGTTAACAAGCGCGAGGGGAATACATTGATGTCAATGATCCCCAAGGTATCATAGTACATACCACCAAATATGAATCAATGAGTTGAAGTTGAACATTCAATGGAATCTTTCAATCAGAAGTTAATGATGTAAACTTACCATTGAAAGCAAGGTAACCTGCCATTGAGGCATGCATGCCTAAGGTAATCGATTGGTGTCTAGGTTCAATCCTTGGATAAGGTGTTGAATTCGATAAGGATAAACCCGTCAAAGGAGGGCCATGATGTTTCCCCCATCATCGACATGAAACAAGATCAAAGATGTTTTGGAGAAAATCGGACTGTAGAGTGACTTTTGAGACTAACTCAGAGGTGACCGACACAAAGGTGTAAGAATCGGCAAGGGATATGGAAGTTGTAGAAACTCACATTCAAACTCACAAATATATTGCAAAGAAGAAGAGAAGTAGACACTCAATGATCACTCATAAACACAGTAGAATAGAAAAATATCTCAGTATTATACAATGAATAAGAATGTAAGTGAATGAGTAAAATAACCATGAAGATGGCATCATATAGGATTCGAATAGGCCAAGTAGGGCATTCGAATTCCTAACTCCGAATGTGGCTTGAATGATAGTGGATTCATCATCCAGTCAATGTATTATTCATCAATGGTAACAGTCAGTGAAGTGTGGTCAACTGAGTCTAACTGAGTGAAGTAGGAACTAACTGAATGAAGGAGGCTCAGTGGAGGGAGCATGAGGAGTTAACTGGAGTCAGAATGGGTAGACTAGTCTCACTGGATTTCCATCGAAGTGAAATAGCCAGTGGGGGAGTCAATCTAGCCTTAAATTAAGGAAGAAATGAGTGATAATTGACTAGTAGGTGAGAAATGCACCTAACTATCTGTGGTAGGTGAGAAAGGCACACTTGTCATGGAAAAGGGATCCTTTGGTAAGTAGGAGGTCCCCTGGGGGCTGTAGACAAGCTGTGGAGAGATAGAACTAAGTTGTAGGAGCTGAGGTCCACCATGATGATGAATGGATGCACGCATATGACTGGATGCATGCAGAATGCATGCATGCATGCAAAACTGAAAAGTGATGGGGAGAATATTCCAACACCCCCCTGCAAGCTATACTATGAGAAAATAATTGAAGAGTAGGTCCCTGGTGACTGAGAACAAAGGCCACCCTATAAAAAAGAAAGATAGGGCCCTGGTTACTAAGACCAAAGGTCACCCCATACAATCAATCTAAAATAAACTAAGTGAGGAAACAGGGAAAACCCAGTGGGAAGAAAGCCCTCCCTCAAAATAGACTGAAAGTGCTAAAGTAGCATATCATGACTTACCCCTGAAGGAGGAAAGTGACCTTCCTTTCCAAGGAAGGTTCGATCACCCTGAAATGGATCAACATTGTGAGGAAGATGAGCTCTTACATGTCGAAAATATGATCTGGTTCTTCTATGATCATGTGGATCACCAACCAAATCACCTGCAGATCGAAGTGTAATGGCATCCCATCGCAGGAGAGGAGGAGCATCAGGTTCTTGTGGATCTAGATCTCTCATCCTCTCATCTTCATTCTCAGTTACTAGATCTTTAGGTTCTTGTGGATCTATATCTAGGATTCTATCATTGTCTCCACTTTCAGATTCTGTATCTGATGAATTATATGAAGATGTATCACTCTCATCAACCAAGGGAGGAGTGGTAGGTGAGATACCTTTCTCAATAGAATGAATGTCATGAAGAGGCCATTCCTCAAACTAAACACTTCTCTCCAAGAATGTGGTCATGGAAGAAGGATCAAGTAACTTGTAAGTCTTTTCATTAGATGCACAACCCACCATAATGCATTCCCTGCTTTGAGAATCAAGAGCTCTCCTTCTGTCAGCTGGAATCCTTTCCCATGCTCTAGATCCAAATACTTTAAGATGAGATACATCAGGTTTGTATCCCATCCATGCTTCAAAAGGAGTAGAATCACTGAGTCCCTTGTGAGGAACTCTGTTCTAAAGACAGTTGATGGCTTCTGTGTAAATACTAGGATGTAATCTCTTTGATTTTAGCATGCAAGTGGCAATCTCTTTCAATGTTCTGATCTTCCTTTCAACTACACCATTTTTTTATGGTGTGTAGGGAACAGTGTGTTGCATTTCAATGCCCTCTTTAGTACATAAATCTTGAAACTCACCCTTAATGTACTCACCACCATTGTCAGTGTGAATGGCTTTTATCTTCCTTTCTGAAAGTTTCTCTACAGAGGACTTGAAAAACTTGAAGAAACCAAATACTTCTGATTTCAATCTAAGGAAATATACCCAAGTGAATCTAGAATAATCATCAACAAAAGTGAGCACATACATTGCCTTGTTTAGAGACAGATCAAGAAACGGACCAGCCACATCACTATGAATGAGATCAAGGGGTTGAAAGGCTCTCCTAGCCTTTCCCTTTTCAAATTTCTTCTCAGGATGCTTTCCCATCAAACAACCATGACAGTTATCTTTGGTAAATTTTATTTTGGTATCCCATCATCCATATCCTTTCATGCATGTCATGCAAGTATTTGTAGTTGAGATTCCCAAATCTTTCATGCCACAACCTGCTTTCTTCATTGGCATGAGTATGGAGGGATGATTGCTTCGAGAGAGGCTGAAAGTGTGAGAACTCATATAGCTTGGAGTTGTGATTTGCAACTCCTTTTTCAATGATCTCACCTGATACCATGTCTTGTATCTCGACCTCATTTGGAGAAAAGATCACCCCTTTGGGGTTTCCAATATGAGTCATTTGATATACTAAAATTAGGTTAGCTGTAAGAGAAGGAACATAAATCACATTAGAAAAATAACCATGGTCAATATTGATTTTTTCAATACCTTGAGAGGAGACTTCTGCATTATTTCCCATCATGATAGGTGGGCCAACTAAGCTCTTGAAGTTAGTGAAGAGGTTCTTGGAAGAATACATGTGTCTTGAGACCCCTAAATCTATGATGAACGAAGAATCTGTTGATGTACTTGCCATGTAGGAATGACATCTTTCTTTGTCTTCAGATCTAGAAGATTCTGAATCTTTCTTCCTTGCACATGCTGGTACAGGAAGGTTGTTCTCTTCAAGTAATTTTTCCATCAAATCTGCAGTCTTCCGCATGCAAGCACTCTCAGGATGAGACCCTCTATGACAGTATGTGCACTCTTCCTTTCCCTTTTTAGAATGTTTTGCCTTCTTAGAGTACGAAGCTCTATCTGACTGGTGTGTATGCCTTGTATCACCAGGAATCTCTAGATTTCCTATATCATTCGCTCTCTCTACAACTGTAAGGGATGAATCCAATTTGGGTATGATCACTCCCATTGAAATCAACTTCTCTTCCTCTTGGGTAAGAGATTGTGTGATATCATCAAATGAGGGAAACTTCCATATTGGAATGGATAACCTAGCTGACTGGAAAGTAGAGACAAAAACTGAGAAATTTTCCTCCAACTTTGAGAGAATGGTAAGTATAAGTTGCTTATCTTCCTTCACTATCTCATATCTTTTCAACTGTGATATCAAGCTTTTGAACTTGGTGAGAAAGGCATTAATAGATTTGAAGCTTCTAGGACTCAAACATATGAGCTCATTCTCCAATTTGTGTGCTACCATATCATCTTTTGGCCCAAAGAGAGATTCGAGCTTGCCCCACACCTCTTTCAGAGATGTAAGATCGATGAAATGAAAGTATAGTTCATCAGAAATTGAGAGAAGGAGCAGACCAATTGCTTCATCAAGCCGATCCAAGTACTTGGACTTTTCAACTGCACTGGTTGGTTCTACCATCATTCCATTGAGTATTCGAGAGAAGCTCTTGGATCTCATGAAGAGAGCCATCTTGGATTTCCACTCAACATAGTTGGATGATGTAAGATTTAGATCCATCTGAACAGAGAAAGTCAAATAGTTGAAGAAGATTCCGAACGGGTGAATAAACCTGCAAAACAATAAAATATGTGCTGGTGGAGAATGTTACACTTTGATTGAACACTACCTTAAGGACACTTAGCACATGGACTAAGTCCTTCACACCTGGCTAGACCTCACTGGAGTTCTCCAATGAATTCAAGTAATAGCACTAGGATTTGCTGTGGAAACTCAGAGGCTTCTGGTGCACAAGTGAAAGATAGTTGCTCAAAGAAATGCTACAACCACTGCTGCAATTCAAATAGCTGCTTCCTGCTATGATACCATGTAAGAATCTGCAAGGGATCTGGCAACTGTAGCAACTCACAATCAAACTCACAAATATGTTGCAAAGAAGAAGAGAGGGAGACACTCAATGATCACTCATAAACACAATAGAATAGAACAATATCTCAGTATTATACAATGAATAAGAATGTAAGTGAATGAGTACAATAGTCATTAAGATGGCATCATATAGAATTTGAATAGGCCAAGTAGGGAATTCGAATTCCTAACTCAGAGTGTGGCTTGAATGATAGCGGAGTCATCATCCAGTCAATGTATCAATCATCAATGGTAACAATCAATCAAGTGTGGTCAACCGAGTCTAACTGAGTGAACTAGGCACTAACTGAATGAAGGAGGCTCAGTGGAGGGCACATGAGGAGTTAATTGGAGTTTGAATGGGTAGACTAGTCTCACTGGAGGTCCATCGGAGTGAAACAGTCAGTGGGGGAGTCAATCTAGCCTTAAATTAAGGAAGAACTGAGTGATAACTGACTGGTAGGTGAGAAAGGTGCCTAACTGTCTGTGGTAGGTGAGAAAGGCGCACTTGTCATGGAGAAGGGCACCTTTGGTAGGTAGGAGGCCCCCTATGGGATGTAGACAGGTTGTGGAGAGCTAGAACCAAGCTCTAGGAGCTGGGAGGTCCACCATGACAATGATTGGATGCATGCAAAATTGAAAAGTGATGGGGAGAATATTCCAACAAAAGGAAGGAAAAATGACTGCAGAGGTTGACTCAAGAATAGACTTCCCCTGAACATGGAATGGCATGACTTGGTAGCATTGACATGATGAGATAGACACCAAGACCTAACACAACAAATTATTAATGAATTCTTTGGATGACCCAAAGGAGTATAATGACTCATGGAAGTGGTATGACTCGAAGACAATAATATTATCCAAGTTGTTTGAATGAGATGCAAACAAGCACCATGTTCAAGGGTGACTATAAGCTACCACTAATATGGGTAGATACACACTCTTTCCTTATTCCCCATCATGATTGACAAGTACCTCTTTATTTATTAATGAGCTTGAGGAGGATAACATATTCTCGATGTAGCTCATCCTTAGGATGAATCCAATATCACATGTTTTACGACCCTGAGATAGGAGGGTTTCATCCCTATAAGGGCCCTTCAATGTTTAATTTTAACAAGTCCACTGAAGGAAAACTCGACGTCATTTCATGTTTAGAGAGTCCGAAAAGACTAAAGAAGACTCCAATGTGTACTTTTTTGTAGATTTAGTCTTAGAGGCCTGAAAAAGGATAAAATCATACCTGAGAGAACCTTCTCGTCAAAACTGACTAGAGTAGACCTTTTTCATAAATAGTCCACACAGTCCGAAAAAGGGGTAAACTATCGCTTTGTAGATGACCTTTCACATCCTTTTACAAGTGTGAAAGAGACAAGTTCGCTTAGCGATATTTTCATATTTTGGGAGTCTAAAAAGGGTTTAAAGAAAACTCCAAGGGGGTTCCTTTTTCGTAGTCTTTTTACGAGTCTGAAAAATATATAAAAGCTAACTCGGTGACTTATTCTCATGTATTTATGATCACGAGAAATAACAAAGACTAAGCTCGACGCCTTTTGTTCTTAGTTTTAATAAGCACAATAATAGTATCAAAAAGAGCTCTAAAGACTTTTCAAACTTGATAAGAAGTATGAAAAGCCAACAATGGTGTCCGTCATAGTCAAACGTCATTAACCTCAACATGCAAGCTTCAGAACAAAGTTTAGAGCCATTACAAAGATTTAAAACACTAAAATAAGATCAACTTTAGCAAAAACCACATGGAATAATAAAAATTTAAAAAGGAATATTCCATTTTGATATCAAAAAGGGGAAAAAGTAAGAATTATTTACCATTTGTTTTTACCAAGTTTAAAGTGAGAAAAAATCCCTTTCAATCTTGAATTTGTAGTGAAGATTGCGGGAGAGTCAGTCAACTATTTGGCATTCCGTCAGTTTCAAGTGATCCTGCTCTCTTTTCTCTTCAATTTCAAGGTTGAAATTTTGGTTTGTATGCATGTTTTGATGGTTTTTAGGGGTCATTTCATAGGGGGAAGTTCGCGCCCTGGGTGACGCACTTCTCCCTTTCGGTAAGTGTGTCACTCTTCTAGAGGGAGAGCAGTGGGGAGAGATAGGTAAGAAAAAGACTCTCTTGTTTTTATGTATTTTTTTTTCTAGTACTGATATCGTATACCTTGCTCATATAGTTATTGGACCTTTGAGACCGGCGGGATCCTCGCCTATTGAGAGGCGAGGGGTAGTCGATGAGATGGCAGCAGTTGATCGAGAGGCTGTGGAGGAGCTCAATGAGATTGAGGAGAACCTCCAGTGGCTGACCACAGACATTCCATATATCTCTATAGATGGCCTGCCACCAAACTATCAGCGTTGGACAACTGGAGTTTCGAGTCGTTTTGGTCAATTACTCCGGAGAGTGGCTAGTACCATCATATGCTACCATGAGAACCATTATTGATAGCATGTATATGTGATGATGTACTGAAAGCCACAAGCTTTAGAATTTTGTAGATGCCATAGACTAAAATCCATGGGCTTCAGATTTTTTGTATCAGTACATTTTTGTAAAAAAATTTGCCAGACTTAATATAAAATATTATCTAGCGGTTATACAATGTGTCCTTATGATGAATGGGGATCTTATATATGTTTGCTTATATATTAATGGATAATTTACATGTCATTCCAATTATGCATCCTTAATCAAATGTTTACAAATGTGTAATGTGCCAATCTAATACAAAGTTAGCCAATGAATCGGCAACTGTGTTCATACATCTCGGGATATGTTGGTATTGAATAAACTCAAAAGACTTTTCCAAGAGACTTACTTGTCGGAACAAGCGAAGTAATATGGGTTCATGGATGGCGTAGACTCAGTTCATATGGGAGACCACAAGTTGGGAATCCAAATAGATGACGATGTGGTCCATGTTGATGTCCATTTTTGTCACTATTTTTTATCATCAAATCACTCTGAATGGTGTTATTTTCATCATCTTTTAGCTAAATAAGTTATTACTTTTTCCATTCAGACCTTCAAACAGACCAGGTATGCATATATTTACTTATCACATGAATTTCAATCCAATCTTGTTATATTATGATTTGTTAATGATTAACGTGACATTTCTCGGCATACTTGGCATCTAGTTTTGTTTTACACGATGCATTTCTCAAATAGACCTTCATTCAGACTCTGTGCTTATATTGTTAAGCTCAACCGCGTTCAGCTCGTCGTTCATCCTCTCATTCATCCCACGAAATCAACGGTTGGCATACCTCAGGTCATTAAATACAAAAGTGGGCACGTGGGTTCTGTTAACCACGTGGTGGTCATGATTAAGGAGCTTTGGTTCTGGAAGATTCATCCCCAGGCCGTCCAAGCTCGACAGCACATTTATCATCCACGTCAACACCCCCATGCTCTGATTCTTCTACTCATTCAGCCTGGTATCATGCACACCTGTTCACACCAATGTTATGGAAGATTCCTCCCGTCCACACTCAGTCCGCTAGCTCATTGCACTGCCCACGTCAAAGCAAGATCAACGTTGCAACAGCCTTGTGAAGGAACCGACCCCGTGAAGCCTGGAGGATTCTCCTTGCGATATCACGCATCATTCAAAGTAGCCAGTTGCAGTCATGAAAACCTCTATTTTTAGAGAGGTTGACTATGTTGACCCTCTCATCCATTGTAAATTATAAATAGATGCCTCTGTATAGAAAAAAAGAGAGTTAGAGAACAGATCATCAGTTTAGCAGATAGTTTTGTAGAATTTGTAGCAGATAACATACATTTTGTAATTTTCTCAAGTTAATAGAAGTTCCAGTTTGTTGATGTTCTAAGTAGCTAAATCAATTCATTTTTCCACCTTGGATTGTTGGGAAGGGCCCCTCATCAACCAGAGGTTTCGTTTCTGTTTTTCTGCAAATAGTTAGTTTGTTTTCTTGTATATGTAATTAATTTCATTTTCCCTTTATATGTTATTTTCTTCACTTCTCTGTAATTAGTATTCTTCTGTTAATATAATTTATTCTTCTGAATTAGGAAATGGCCAACCAAAATCTTAAATAGTTTGTAGTTTGCTTTCAGTTTCTCTTCCATCATCTATAGTTAAATCTTGCTTCAAATTCTTCCTTAGTTAGTATTAGTTCTCTCAACTTTTTTCTCTCTGTTAGTTTTCTTCCTGTAGTTGTAGGTTAACTCTTTTCTTCCATATCAACCTTCTTCTTACATCTCATAGAAATAGTTCATCTCTTAGATAAATGATTAGAGTAAATAGTTTCTTATTAGTTTAGCCTCTAATTGATCAATCTCTTGCTTCCTTTGCACTATAGGATCATATGCATCAGCCATCTGGTAATTAAATTCATCCAAAATTCTTTCTTTCCTTAGTTTAAATCATTTTCCTCTATTCAGAATGCCATTCGGATTGTCATTCAGACAGGAATTTGGATTGTCATTCATACTTTTACCCTTTCTGTACTGTTTTAGTCTTTTCCAGAATCCAATTTCTTCTGCCTTTTAAATGTAATACTTCTTGCTTCTAATTAACAGTTTTAGATGTCATTTAATCTTGTTTCATGTTACATAGAGTTTTTAATTAAGTTTTATCATTATCTCCTCCTTTCTCTTACTTCTTCCTTAACCTTATTTCAACCTTCTTCCATAAGTTAAGTTCTTCATATCTGATTTGTTAATTAATTATTGTTTCAGAATGTATCAGTCTTGTTCCTATATAGTTTATTTTTAAGTAAAAAATTAATAATTTCATTTTCCAAGTTATTTCAGTTTTGATAGTTTCCTTGTTAATCATCAGATTAGTTTTCCATTCATATAAATAATGATGATGTCCATGACATAAGATTTGGATCAGAAATAAATATCTTTATCAAGTTTTCTACTTGCTTCCAAATCAAATCAAGTTCAATTGATATCTTTATTAAGTTTTCTACTTGCTTCTAGATTAACATTTATTTCCAAGTCGTTTGTATATTGCTTAGATTGCTTTAAAATTGTCTCATGCTTCACCTTCGTAGGATATCATAGATACTTGCATGCCTTTGGTTTTAGAATAGTCATTAGATTGTATGATTGATTTCTTTTCAATAGTATTTTATTTTGAATTAATTATAAGTAATGTAATTAGGTTTTCAAGTATCATCCGCTTGCAATTGATAATTTAGAACCCTTACTTAATTCTAGGTAGATTACCAGCTTCAAATTAGCTTAGATTAGTTCAAGCCTTCAATCCTGCACATATAGTGTTTGCATCTCATAAGATCCCTTCCCAGGTTGACAATTAAGTGTTGAATTAGATATAGCATATATGTTACCCAATAGTCCACACCAAAGGAAGATGCGTCGGTTAACAATCCAATCACTGCGTGATATTCAGCGATGTTATTATTTGCAGGACCTAGGAAAGTTCCTCCTGAGTTTATCAGTTCACGGGCAAGGGAATAGAGTACCCAAGCTGCCGAGGCGAGGTTCTGGGTGTGCTGGATAGCATTGTCCGTGAATCCATAACAAGTTTCCATTTGCACATCCAGACAAAGCATGGCATAAGCAATAATTGAGATAATACCCTAACACACTAAAATGAAAGTGTCACACCAATACAAACACACGTTATGTACAGTATATACAAAGTAATGATGTAAGATAACCTAAGCATAGTACCACTTTAGGTATATCCCATTTCGAGGCTCCCCTAGAGATATTTCATCATAGTCATCCAACTCATAAGCTCCTTTTTCCAAGACACATTTTAAAATGTATGGGACATTCCACATGGACTCAAGTTTACCTGCCCCCAGTTTATCATTTTTTTGGTTGTAAGTCAGGACCAAATCACCCTCATTGAAGACACGGGGTTTTACATATTTGTTATATTGGGCCTTGATGTGTTTCTTATGCGCTTCATTGGCCAAAGCTACATCATGATGAGTCTCATCGAGTCTATCTAAATGCAAGAATATCTCTTCCTTGGCGGTAGTGTTTGGTAAGAGTTCAACGACTAGTTTTAAAGGTGGAATTTCACACTCAATAGGCAATACTTCCTCTAGTCCATAGACAAATTGGAATGGTGTGAAACCAGTGGCAGTTTTGACAGAAGTCCTATATGCCCAGTGCTAAAAAAATCATCACATGCCAATTGGACTTGCGAGTTCCTACCATATGCTGAAACATGGTTTTCAAGACCTTGTTAATGGCCTCTACTTGCCCATTTGATTGAGGAAAGTAGGGGGTTTAGTTTTCATGAAAAAATCCCAACTTAGTGCTTAATTCAGTTACCATTCGATTTTGTAAATGTGATCCCTGGTCTGTGACGATGGATTGCGAGACTCCAAATCTAGTTATGATATAATTGAACATAAAGAGTGCGGCAGTTTCATCGTATTCCTTGTATGTAGGCATAGCCTCGGCCCATTTGGTGAAGTAGTCTACAATGACAATGATATAACCATGCCCCCCCGCTGAGGTAGGCTTACAATGCATGAATTCAATGCCCCATTTTGAAAAGGGGCCTATGGTGATAACTGGATGGAGCGGGCTGAGGTGTGTGTGCTTTTTATGATGAAATAGTTGGCAAGGAGAAGTACACTTCTTGGATGCATCTATACAATATTTGAAAATGGAAGGCCAATAGTATCCAACGCGTAAGATATTTTGGGATTTTTCCGTCCCAGAGAGATGACCACCACATGCCCTAGAGTGGAAATCATTCAAGACATGCTTGACCTCCTCATGAGTTAAACATCATTGTAAGATGGAATCAATGCCATGGCAATAGAGGATATCGTCGATGATTAGGTAATATTTCACGTGGTGATGGATACAACGACGTTCATTGTGGGATAAGTGAGGCGCGAAGCGTTGTGTTTGGAGATACAAGGTGATATATCCATACCATGGATCGGAAGTACTAATAAGGAACAATGACTCATCGGGGAGAAATTCAATGGTCTCATATTCTTGATCAATATAGGGAAGATCACAAATAAGCTCTGCAAACACTAACAACTTTTTGGATTTATCCTTTTCAAACTGGAGATTGAATTCTTAAAGAATCACAATCCAGCGTGAATATTTTCCCCCTAGTACTTGACGCATTAAGACGTGGTACATAGGGTTAGAATTGACAATTATAGTTGTTGTACGGAGTAAAATGTAATGAAGGAACTTATGGATGGAGATGACTGTTTCCAGAGCCAACTTCTCCACATGTGATTAATGAGATTCAAAGTCGAGAAGACGCTTACTAAGATAGTAAATAACATGTTCTTGCACGTCGCTATCCTCCTGCACTAAAACCATACCAATAGTTGAGGTAGAGGCAGCAAGATAAAGGATATAATCCTTGGTGTAATCAGGTGGTTGTAACACGGGTGCATGTGTAATGGCGTGTTTGAGATTGTCAAAAGAACTTTGGGCATAATCATCCCAGATAAATGGGACGTCCTTCTTTAACAATCACATATAACCTTTTGTTTTCTCCGCAAAATTACACACGAAACGATGCAAGTAGTTTTCCTTCCCCTGCAAACTTTGAAGTTCAGTAATGTCCATAGGTGGGGGTAGGGATAGAATAGCCTTTACCTTTAGGGGATCGATGCGGATCCCATCTTTGGATATGATGAATCCAAGGAGACGTTTGGAATCCACATAGAATATGAACTTGTGAGGATTTAAGTGGATGTGATAACTTCGACATCTGAGGAAAATGACCGTTAGATTATCGATGTGAAATTCACGATGATTTGAATGAGATGGAAAATCATCGAGGTAGGGTTCCACTAAATCCTTTATATCATGAAAGGCATGCGATCTGGCCTTCTAGAATGTGGCACCATCATTTTTAAGGCCAAAAGGTAATTCACGGTATGCAAATGTACCCCATGGGCAGATGAAAGCAGTTTTGTGTTGATGTGTTGGATGGATCTCAATCTGATTATAGCCAGAAAATCCATCCATGAATGAGACGATGACACTTCCGTCATAATTATCAATAATTTGGTTGAAAAATAAGGTGGGGTAATTGTCCTTAGGATAAGCCTTATTTAAATCCATGTAATCAACACAAACTCTAATGGTTCCTTTTTTTTGTAACCAGAATGACATTAGAGACCCACTCTGTCAAGGGGACATGATAAATGAAACTAGCTTTCAATATCTTTTCAATTTATGCTTTGATAGCCACAATATTTTGAGGGTGCAATGGACGGATTTTTTGTCCAATAGGTTTTGCGTCGAGATATGTTTTAATTTCATGCACAATGATAACAGGATCAATCTCAGGCATTTCTTCATAGCTCCATGCAAATACGTCACATAATTGTTTAAACAAGGTCGTGTAAGACATGATTTCATCAGAAGAGATGGTTTGGCTAATGTGGATATGTTCCACGATGCCTGGTTTCGCCGAGATGTAAATGGTGGTGGTAGTTGTGATGTTTTCCAAATTCCCTTCGTTTACCGTATCCCGGGTGAGAATAGGAGGTTAATGTTTGGGAATGACATCTGGTGAAACAATGGTTTGAATCGCGTTCTCTATCGTGTCTAAAGGAGGGCGGAAGGTCGATCGATGGTTATGGTCCTCCCATGGGGGATCATCTAAGCTCATTGTCTCCATGATCGATTCATCAAAGTGAAAATTTTGGAGCATATTATATAACGAAGAAAAGGATGAGTTTTGCCAAAATAGCAGAGAACCTAAGTGAGATGCCACCAAGCGGTGTTCATCAGGTGAAACGGGTGCCGATTGGATGGCCTCATAAGTGGAGTTCATTGGGCTGAGAGGAATCTGATATCCAATTGAATCAATGTTAATAATATCAGGAAAAATCCAAGGGTCCGTCGAGTTAGAGGAGGATGGGATCATGGATGAGATCATGCTCACTATGGCAACATGTGATGGGGGATCGGGTGTTGGAAGGACTCCCATCAGAGATGAGTCTTTGAGGATTCATACCCCCACACTCTCATATATTTACGAAGAGTGCCCTAAAACAGGGACATTATCCACGGGATGAGATGTGGTGTCTAGTGTACAAAAATCTAATTGGTTGATAGTGACAATTTTCCCTTGATGGGGAAATTGCACGATGCCGAAGATGAAAGATGTGATCTCCATCATAGTATAGAACCAATTTCAACCAAGCAATAAGTTATAATCCAATGGGGATGCGACTACTTCCACGTTAATGGAAACATTCTTACCTCCCAGCTCAACAACTAGAGATTGTAGAATCCCATGTGGTTGGAATCCATGTCCGTCAAATGCCTTCAGGGTGGTAGCGAAACGGTTCAATTCAGAAGAGCCAATGGCTCTCCAGCAATACATTGACATTACTAAAGTTGAGGTTCCTTCGTCTAAAACAGTACGATGGATACTTTTCCTAGTGACATTGGTGATGATCTGAAATGCCAATTGGTGGTAAATCTTCAACTTGAAGTATTCCAATCTAAACATAATGGTGTTAGAGGAATCTGGATCCACTGCTCCAATAGAAGATAGTAGAGTCTTACATTGATTGGGGCACTTTTGTAAGACTTCTAGGGTTGCAATAGCACATGGTTCCTAGGATAAATCTTCTACAATGTTGTAGTTTTGAGCAGTCGGGCATTAGGATTGAAAACTGCCTTTCATATTGTGCTTTTGGGTGGACACAATAATACATCTGGTATAGGTTTGTCTATGGTAAAAGGACCTTGTGATGGAGGAATAGTGACTGTGGGTGTGGAGGATTTTTCAGTATTACCTCCATTAGATTCCTTGTCGGGAATAGAATCGTATGTACATGTCTTGGTATATAAGTTGATCGATTCACTACGCATCATGAGAATATGAGCGGTCATGTATGGTTCGCCTTGAGGAGGAGTTGGTTGTTGTGCAACCATCTGTTGTTGTTATGTGGAGAAGGGGTCCGCTAAAATTGTAGGTGCAGGGTTACCTTTGAGAAAATTTTGGACTTCTTCACGATGTGGACATTCCTTCATTAAGTGGTCGTCACTGCACAGTAAGCATGGATATTTATCCTTCTATCTCGGTTTGTTATCAGGAGGATCGGGATTGTTCTTTTGTTCATGTTGGTTAGAAGGTTTCTTTGATTTCTCTTTATTTTTCTTCTTACCAATGGCTTTTTCATATGAAGCAGATTGGAATGAATTCACCTCCATAGTGGAAGCAGGACTAGGTGACTGGTTGGTGTTATTGCCATCCTATGACGATGTGGGGGTCGGAGCCATGTGGATTTGTGATCCAACCGATTGAGTAGCAGGTTGGGAATGGACAGAACCAATGATGTCGTCAGCATGTGATCCCATGGGGGGTTTTGTTGGGTCGTATGTGGGGTAAGGAGCATTGGGAATTATGTCATATAACGTACCATATTGAGCATAGACTAATTCTAAGTACTGGGCATGTGAAATGGCTTGTTCTTCCGCAACTTCCCCACCCATAGTGACGTCTTTGGCTATGATAGGTAACAATTACTTGGTAAACCAATTGAACAATAATTGATATGGGATGGGAGCCTTAATGAGCCGATGTCTTCTTCTACATTCATGAATATGATCATAAATGTGAGTGGAGGTTGATTGTCGGAGAGAAATTAAAAGATCTGTGTCGGTTTCATAGCGGATCAGTAATTGGAAATTTTTTGTTTTTCACAATTTAATCAATAATTATATAGGATCTTACTGAGAAAATAACAAGCACAACATAAACAAAAAAGACACAAATATTTTCCTTAGGGAAACCATAAAGGAGAAAACCCTATAACTTCCTCAGAGATAGAATGATCACTAATACAATGTCACAAAAGTAAAACCCAAAAATAGAGATGGTCTTCAACAACTTATCTCTTCTCCACTTGTGTGAACTTCTCCTCTCTCTCACTAAGGCGATGTGAGTGAGTAAATGAATGATCCAAATGAGAGAGGCACCCTGTCTATTTATACTTTATCTTTCACTTGAATTTTACCCAATTAGGTCGGCCCCTAGTTGTACTTGACTGGTCCGACTTCTCTAGGAGAGTCTAATAACCCATTGACAACTTAACTCTAGGGTCTAATTCTCCGACATACAATGGAGGGTTAACCTCAATGACTTTACATGACCCAAATACAATAATGAATTCTCCAGCCAGAGGAATAAACATCTCTGTCGGAGGTACAATAATAAAATACAAATACAACATAAAATATACAAGTGAATATCTTCTAAAGTTACAAATACATTAACACTCCCTCTTAACTAGGAAGGTTTTCTCTTGACACAGTCAACAACACAAGTCTTCGTCGCTGGATCAACAATGTTGGAACATCATCATCAACACTATATCATCGTCGTCACTGCTGCTGCAATCCTCGTCATCTTGGCCATCGATTGGTGCTATCTCTTAGTTCTTCTCGTCATAGGAAGTTCTACAGAGCCATCTCTTTTTCATGTTGGATGTAGGCCTAGCCTCCATGTAGGTCTTCATAATCTCTGCGAGCAAGCCATCAAGTAGGTAAATCCCAGGACTTATTATATTTCCTCTGCAAAAACCTGTGTACATCCCAGGACTGATTATATTGCCTCTGTAAGAACCTGTGTACATCCCAGGACTTATTACATTGCCTCTGCAAAAACTTGTGTCTCCTACTATCGCCTCAGCACGTCTAGATGATCTCAATGTCAATGGAGCACAACCCATATGCACATCACACACCACTTACATCAACCGACATGGGAGGACAAACCTACCACCATTCAGGAAAGGCTCAGGACTTACATCAACAACCATGGGAATACAAACCTCAACCATGCTGGAATGGACTGGCACTTATATCAAATACCATGGGAATACAAACCTACAACCATGTCGAAATGGCCCCAGCCCTTGCATCTGCACCATGGGAGGACACACCTACCACCATGTGAGAATGGCTCATGTGCATATGCGTCTTTCGGACTCATCACTTCCCCTTGGAAGGAACCTCGATCTAGAGTACACCAAGATTCTCTCTGAAGTACTCAAACTTCACTCTGGCTACCAGCTTGGTCAATACATCGGCTATCTACTCATCCGTCGCAACACACTGGAGCTTCACTGCTCCTCTCTGCACCATATCCCTGATATAGTGATACTTGATCTCAATGTGCTTCGACTTGTCATGGAACACTGAGTTCTCAGACAAATTCACACGACTCTGGTTGTCACAAAATATACAAGTCGCATCCAACTGGAGATCAAACAAATCAGATAGTAGCTTCCTAAGCCATACTTCCTCTCAACTAGCCGAACAAGCTGCGACATACTCTACTTTGGTTGTACTCAATGCCACACATGACTGCTTCCTGCTAAACCAAGAGATCACATCTGATCCCATATTGAAGCAGCACCCCGAATTTCTCTTCATATCATTGGAATTGCCTACCCAATCCGAAGCAACATAACCCTCCCAGTTAATCTTCTGATTTTCATCATACTTGAGACCATAATAAACCATACCCTTCGGGTACCTCAGAATATGCTTTGCAACAATCAAGTGAACATGTCTCAGATCTGTTAGAAATTGGCTCAATGTGTTCACAGCAAAGCAAATATATGGTCTCGTATTTTTCAGGTACATCAAAGATCCAATCATCTGACGATACATCATGGCATCAACCGACTTTGATGAAGCATCACTCAATAGCTTCAAGTTTGATGCCATAGGTGTGCATTCCATCATCCCAAACCTCTTCAGGATCTATACTACATACTTCCCTTGTCCAAGGAAGATTCCATCCGCACTCTGCCACACCTCCATACCTAGAAAATAATGCATCATACCCAAGTCCTTCATCTCAAACTCGGTAGCAAGATTCTTCTTAGTGTCTACAATAATCCCATCCTCACCTGTCACAAACAGGTCATCTACATAAAGTAGAAGTATCATTGGGTTTCCTTCCTCAACCTTGTAGTAAAGGTTGGAATCCACTTTACTCTTGGTAAATCCCAAACTAGTTAGGAGTTGTCAATCATGTCGTACCACGTCCTGGGTGCTTGTTTCAATCCATACAATTCCTTCTTCAATTTGCACACATGTGTCTCCCTGTCATGTGTCTCAAATTCGAGTGGTTGCTCCACATACACTTCCTCTTCCACTACACCATTCAAGAAAGTTGTCTTGACATCCATCTGGTGTACCTTCCTTTTCATCACTGCAGCCAGAGCAAGTATTGATATGATGGAAGTGTATCTAGCTATAGGTGCAAATGTCTCCTCATAATCTATCCCTTCCTTCTGGGAGAAGCCATGTGCCACGAACCTTGCCTTGTGTTTCTCTATGCTTTTTGGTGAAAATATATGTTAATTAATTCCAACTTAAATTGTCAACCCAGGAAGGTATCTTGTGATATGCAAACACTATATGTGCGGGATTGAAGGCTTGAACTAATCTAGTAATTTACCTAGAATTGAGTAAGGGTTCTGAATTATCAATCGACTTGTCAAACAGACCTTCAAATGGAACTGCATTCAAACACTACATACGACACTTGATTCAAACATTCAGACAATACATATGACACTTCATTCAGACATTCAGAAACTACATACAACACTTGATTCAAACATTCAGACAATACATATGACACTTCATTCAGACATTCAGACACTACATACGACACTTCATTCAGACTCTAGCTAATCCCTATTCTGAGTGAAGCTAAAGACTTATATCTAAGGAAGAGTAAATCTTATGGCTATTCTATTAAATTGATTTTAATCAAAAGGAAATTAATCTATAAACTTGAGAATCTCAACACTACTTTAAATACAAAAGACAATGACTAACTAGAGAAATAAATGCAATCCTATTTTAATTTCAAACTCTAAATCTATATTAATGAGCACGTGAAATAAATCTAGCTATTTACTATCTACACAAGAAAACAGAGCTATGATATTCTAATCTACAAGAACTTGTAAAAACTATTAACAATACTAAACTATGTTTGCAATTCTAATATATCAAAAGACTTTAAAGACTTGTAAGTGAGTCCTATCTACTTGAGCAGTGATTAACAAAATGAAATTACCTATTACTACAATGAATTAGACAACAAACTAATCTAAGATTAACAAGCAAATCTAAATTGAAAGCAATAATTATACCACTCTATTTTTGTGGCAAATTCAATTACAACTATACTATTCAACCAAAACTTCTAATGATAAACGCAAGACTAATCTATTTTTAAAAGAAAGCTTAAGTAAATCTATACTACTATGTAGCCAATCAAAGACTATTGCATTATGAATGAAAAAACCAATTACACCACTCACTGAAAACAACTCTGATTTTAACTTGATCACAGTTCCTAAATACATCTATTGAAAACAAACTCTGATCCTAATCTATTTCAATCATTTAATGCATCATTTAATCTACAATCATCTGTATGCATCATTCAATCATTAATCTAATGGATTGAGCTTATATCATTAATTTAGTAAATAACTTTTATTCTAAATTCGAACCACTGATTCTGGAAATTAAAACTACTTATTGTTTTAAGAATGAAATTCAATCACTACCTAGGAAGTGAAACTATGTTATTGATCTAGGAATAAAAGCAAAACTTGGATGAGATGAAATTACTCCTCTAAGAACATAATGCAAATTTTAATCTAGAATGCAAACTTTCAACTAAGAAATACAATGTTTAAACTAAATCACTCAAGCAATTATCCTACAGCAAACAATCTACCGATTTATCTCTGAATTAAGAATCAACTATTGTTTTATCAACAGAGTTTAAACTATGAAATGAAATCAGATTGCCAACCTACAGTACCTCTACGAATAACACTCAACCATTAATTCAATGCATGGAATTCAACCACTATAATATGAGCATGAATTCAATTCACTTATAAAGAAAGACAATTCGATTTGTAAATTATGGAGAACAAAACGTAATTGATAACAAAGAAATGAGACAGGGGAAAAGCTCTGTGATAGCAACTAATTGAAATGGCGGAAAATGAGTAACATTACATTCACACAGACAAATGTATATATCAGATAAAAAAACACACAGTAATGAGATTAACTGCAACACTTGTCTGCACAAGATCGATTCAGAGCACACACATACAGCATACAACCTCTGGTGGACCCCCCAGAGTCACACCCTCAAGCTAACTCAACACTTCAGATGATCATAACAGAAGAACCAACTTCAGTTGCAATATAAAATCGAGTTACAAAGTTTCATAAAAAACGTGAGTAACGATGGCAATGACAATAGCGACCACCTATCTCCCTTTTCTCAGCCCTATGGGGCTCTATTTATACATAAAAATCCATGGCAAAATGGATATGATCAATCACCCAACTCATAAACTCATTCAACAACTCATAAAATGCACATTTGGAAAAAGTTGGAAAAATGCCCCTTCAATAACTCTCTGGTGGTTGCGATTCTGGAGAAACAAATTCTGTGTTTTGTAGCTAGCTAGGTTTTCTTCAAACCCATTATCCCGTTTGGCGATATCTGCTCCCACGTGCACGAAAACCAAGGCGCAATATGGCAGTCCAGAAATATTCATTGGTAAAAATCTGGGTTTAACATTATTTCAGGAAATCTTGAGTTAAAGAACCCTCGAGATCTCCTGGAGATGAATAAACGACCTGGGTGGAATCTTGAAGGTGGAGAAGCATGAGAGGATCACCACGAACAAAACCCACGTTTCCATTTTTTCCATGAATGCCTCTAAATACCCAAACCAATGATTTCGGAGGTGCGAATGGCAGTCTGAATGACCGTCTGAATGCGAATGAAGGTATGAATGATTGTGTGTATGCGAATGGGTGTCTGAATGAGCCTTCTCCTGTTTTAAAACAAAACTATGGGTCCAAGATGTTTAAAATCATTAATCCAACGGATATAAACAATAAACCATCATTTATCATATGGAAATAACGTTAATTCGAAAATATTCAAAAGCTTCATACTTGAGGCAAAAGTAGTGTCATAGGAATGGAGTGTATAAGCTTGATACTTTGTAATTGACACTATATAGTCATCCATGGGCATGATTTATATCAAAAATATGACAAAATTGGGGAAAAATTGGGGCACCAACACTCCCCCAGACCGAAGATGTGTCAGGTCCCACTGTGCAAAAATGGAAGTCAAGAAGAAGAAGATGATATAGACTATGAAAGGAAATAGAGGAGTGAACAAAGGCTATTTTTATAGAGCAGAGAGTAGGAGTCAAATTCCAGATGGGTCATTTAATTGATCAAAAGAAATCGTGTTTGGATCCGACATGTGCATATCATTATTGCTTTAGATTCGGTGCAAGATTATTCGCTATCCTTCAATGATGGATGTGGCATGATAGAACGACCTCATAGGTAATAAATTAAATTGTATCACCGCATTATCCTTCAATCAATGTCCAAAGTTGTAAACTTTGGACAGATTGAAGAGAGGAAATTTGATATCGTGAAAACCACAAGAATATAAACCCACTCAAAGTCATAGTGATTCATATTAACCAAAGAAAAACATATGAAATTTGAACAATAATTCCTGTTGGCCAAATGATGAAACAATTCTTGTGAGAAAGAGAGAGACTGTATGTTTAGGAATCCCTGAAATGACAGAGTCATATAATAATTTTGACGAATATTTCTATACTTAGAGTTACTAGGATTAACCTGGTTGATTGCTTGTGAAATTAACATGAATAGAGCATGATAATCACTATAGAGATCGTAATTTATCCATAGGCTCAGAAATGACATTGATTCAAAATAATTTCCCATATGATTAATAATCAGATTCATCATTTTATAATTGAATTTTAAAAACTGTATACTTCGGCATATTCAGTAATATTGTTACAGGGTTGCAACTACATTCAGTCCTTTCATTCGGCACTTCATTCGACACTTCTTTCAGCAGATCTTTTTGCTACTTGATAAAATGTACTCTCCTTCTTTATATGCATCTAAATTCGATGTTGGAAATCAAGTTCAATGCTCCCATCTGCTACTCATATTTTCCTATAAAAACAAATCACTTCATAAGATAAAATAAATACATTATTTTAATTGCTTCACTAGTAAATGAAAAATAGAAGTGTCTCCTTTAAATTTCAATTCATAAAAAGGAAATAAAGTATGCCTCTTTCTGTCATAAACTTTCAGATAAAATTACAGTGATCTTTATATGAGTCATGAGAGAATATCAAACTGAATCATATTTCCTTGTTAATGATACTCATAGGAACTCAGTCAAGTTTCTCGGAATTCTGGAGCTCATCTTGTTACATGCCATAGGTCATGAACCATGTGGGTCATGTGGACAACAAAACCCATATCCCGGTTTATGCCATTAATGCATTGAAGTAGACAAACCAATGATTTATGAGGTGTGAATGACAGTCTGAATGACCGTCTGAATGCGAATGAAGGTCTGAAAGACCTGGAACTATAATTAACTCATAAATCTGGATTCCTGGGTTGAATGGTTGTTGGCCAAATTAATTGCAGGGTGCTAGGTTCATATTGTGGTTGGGTTACTTTTACTCGATCACATGATCCTCCCCTGGCCAAATATATGGCACGTCCTCGTGCCATCAATAAATTAATACTGGGTTGTATATGTCTTGTGTAAACACTCTAGATAAACATCAGGAAATTCTAAAAACATCATTATTCTAAAAACTAAAACTTTTTCGAGAAAAAGAAATATTCCTGATATGACCAAAACAATATCATACTAAGTCAGATTCTTTAATACATGCAAATTCATCAGTTTATGCTCACGAAGACCACATATAAGCTATGATAGAGGATTTTCCTCATGTCTCCCAAAATAGAAAACATGAACATATAGATAGTCTGTAAAGCCTATAGGAGACTAGTCATCCCTGCTACTTCTCAAAGGTTTATTGTTATTCAAGTAATTATGGACAAAGTTTGCATTTGAGTTCATTAGGCTCCTAAGTTTATGGGTCCCACTTCTAGGATAGTGACATCCTAGATATAGTATGAATTAGGCGACGGGGTCTTAAGTGCAACTTACAAACATTCTCAAATGTCAATTAGATGAAGTTCATTTAACATGTTGTTCAACCATGCATGCTTCTTCTTAAGATTTTACATAAGTATATTTTTCATACACACAAATATAGATTAGGCATAGTAAAAGACATCAAATTCAGAACCCATTTCCAGCAAGCCTGTTTAGTACCTCAATGGGGTAACTTTGATATCTAAGGAATACCCTCCCCAGGCAGAATTCCCCATTTCCAGCGAGCCTGTTCAGTACCCCAATGGGTTTTCCTAGTCATGCCATAGGCCAGTACCCACTTCCAACAGACCTGTTCAGTATCCCAGTGGGTTAGCCTCTTACACCCTTTTTATAGCAAAAACCAGCCTTTACCACCACCCTTAAGAGATCGATACATATATTTATTTTTGCAACGGGATGGGAAGGTAGCTTTGAAAACCTTGTACGAATTGGGATGGCATATGGGTTGGAGGACTTTCTATAAATTTCCCTTTAAAGTTGTGTGCATGAAAAATAGACTACGCATTTAGTTTATTCCAAAGACATGACATGGCCAAACTTAATCAATGTATAGTGGATGAGGCCAAAAGAGAATAATTGAAAGTTTTCTCTAGTCCCAAAACTTTCCTTTCCATATAGAGTTATGGTATTGTTCCCTCATAAACTAGGAATTTCATTCACCCTTATTCTACTGTGTAATAAAGATGCTTAAATAACAGACTCTGGTAATGAAGCTAAGATGTACGAGTGACCTCTAGATTTTAGATAGACCTTAAACTTATGGAAACTCCCCATGGTATTTAAAATTGGTCTTGAGCAATTGTTATAGTCAGAAATATGCATGTATGAAAAGAAATAATGATGGAAAATTGTTTCGGTTTAGTCATTGACATTATATTTTCTTAGTTCTTTTATTTGAACAAGAAAACAAGAAAAACGAAGTTGCATTATTCCCTAAACTAAGAATGCAACATTTTATTTATATACATATTTCCCTATCCTAAGAAGAAAGAAAATATTTTTATTCAAGTATATGAGCTCTTCCAATGAAACCAAGTGCAAAGCAAGATGAAAATTATACCTTTATCCACATATGAAAAGGTTGTTGCGGTGATTACCTGAATGTGGAAGTTCAACCAACTTACTTGTCTTTGTATCAGAAGGTGTCGAATGAAGGAATGGTATTGTGGTTGGGTTGCCTCTTGAAACCATATTTCGATGTAGTCATGGCACTCACCTTACTTCATTATGTCCTGAGGATCCCCTTCTCCTAGATGAGTAATTTCTTGAGCACAAGATCGATCTGTCAGCTTGCATGTAGAGAACTATTTAATTTCCGGTTGCTCTCCTTCAAATGTAACCCCCAATACATCAGATTCTTCTGCAGTCTTGCAAAGAAAATTCTTTTGTAGTTCTTGGGATTGTGGCTCTTCTATTATTTCTGGAGAGGTAGATAAATTCTTGACTTTTGTCAAGATATGTTCTTCTTGAGAAATTGATATCCCAGCTGCTGCTAGGATTTGAGAGAGTTCCCTCATACTAATAAGAACCTTTGAATCCATGTCATCAATTGGTAGGTTCTTCCTCACACATAGGTTAGTGTCTAGGGTTATTACAGCACCCAAATAGATAGATATATATTTTAATTATTTGAATCAAAAACTACCTACAAAAATACATTCCTAAAACAAATTTGCGCAAACCAAAAGAAAGCTAAATATTAAGAACTAGTTGCAAAATTGAAGAATACATCACACCTATATATAATATAAACACACTTGAAATAAAAAAGAGATCAAGCTCACACCTACATAAAAACACGTTGGTTGCAGAAAACTAGATTGCAAGAAAGAAAACAAACTCAAATTTGCAAAAAAGAAAAACACACTTGTGCGAAAAAGGAACAACAAGGATTTGGGGCACCCCACTATAGTGGATGTGCAGGTTCTTACCTCTCGTCTTACCGTTCTCCCCTTCCCCTTGTTGTGTAATGTTAAAGCATCCTATCTACCTAGACTCCAACCCCTTTAGCACCTCCCCGACAACGACACCAAAATGTTGGTGAAAATATATGCTAATTAATTCCAACTTAAATTATCAACCCGGGAAGGTAGCTTGTGAGATGCAAACACTATATGTGCAGGATTGAAGGCTTGAACTAATCTAAGCTAATCTGAAGCTGGTAATTTACCTAGAATTGAGTAAGGGTTATGAATTATCAATGGACTTGTCAAACAGACCTTCAAATGGAACTGCATTTAGACACTACATACAACACTTCATTCAGACATTCGGAGACTACATATGACACTTCATTCAGACTCTACCTAATCCCTATTCTGAGTGAAGCTAAAGACTTATATCTAAGGAAGAGTAAATCTTATGGATATTCTATTAAATTGCTTTTAATCAAAAAGAAATTAATATATAAACTTGATAATCTCAACACTACTTTAAATACAAAAGACAATGACTAACTAGAGAAATAAATGCAATCCTATTTGAATTTCAGACTCTAAATCTATATTAATGAGTACTTGAAATAAATCTAGCTATTTACTATCTAAACAAGAAAACAAAGCTATGATATTCTAATCTAAAAGAACTCGTAAAAACTATTAACAATACTAAACTATATTTGCAATTCTAATCTATCAAAAGACTTTAAAGACTTGTAAGTGAGTCCTATCTAGTTGAGCAGTGATTAACAAAATGAAACTACCTATTACTACAATGAATTAGACAACAAACTAATCTAATATTAACAAGCAAATCTAAATTGAAAGCAAGAATTATACTACTCTATTTCTGTGGCAAATTCAATTACAACTATACTATTCAACCAAAACTTCTAATGATAAACGCAAGACTAATCTACTTTGAAAAGAAAACTTAAGTAAATCTATACTACTCTGCATCCAATCAAAGACTATTGCATTATGAATCAAAAAATCAATTACACCACTCACTGAAAACAACTTTGATTTTAACTTGATCACAGTTCCTAAATACATCTATTGAAAACAAACTCTGATCCTAATCTATTTCAATCATTTAATCTACAATCATATGTATGCATCATTCAATCATTAATATAATGGATTGAGCTTCTATCATTAATTTAGGAAATAACTTTTATTCTAAATTCGAACCACTGATTCTGGAAATTAAAACTACTTATTGTTTTAAGAACGAAATTCAATCACTACCTAGGAAGTGAAACTATGCTATTGATGTAGGAATAAAAGCAAACTTGGATGAGATGAAATTACTCCTCTAAGAACATAATGCAAATGTTAATCTAGAATGCAAACTTTCAACTAAGAAATACAATTTGTAAAATAAATCACTAAATCAATTATCCTACACCAAACAATCTACCTATTTATCTATGAATTAAGAATCAACTATTGTTTTATCAACAGAGTTTTAACTATGAAATGAAATCTGATTGCCAACCTAAAGTATCTCTACGAATAACACTCAACCATTAATTCAATGCATGGAATTCAACCACTATACTATGAGCATGAATTCAATTCACTTATAAAGAAAGACAATTCGATTTGTAAATTATGGAGAACAAAACGTAATTGATAACAAAGAAAAGAGACATGGACAGAGCTCTGTGATAGCAACTAATTGAAATGGCAGAAAATGAGTAACATTACATACACACAGACAAATGTATATATCAGATAAAAAACACACAGTAATGAGATTTACTACAACACTTATTTGCACAAGATCGATCAGGAGCACACACATACAACATGCAACCTATGGTGGGCCCCCCAGAGTCACAGCCTCAAGCTAGCTCAACACTTTAGATGATCATAACAGAAGAACCAACTTCAATTGCAATATAAAATCGAGTTACAGAGTTTCAGCAAAAACATGAGCAACGATGGAAATGACAATAGATACCACCTATCTCCTTTTTCTCATCCCTATGGGGCTCTATTTATGCATAAAAATCCATAGCAAAATGGATATGATCAATTACCTAACTCATAAACTCGTTCAACAACTCAGAAAACGCACATTTGGAAAAAGTTGGCGAAATGCCCCTTCGATAACTCTCCGGTGGTTGCGATTCTGGAGAAAGAAATTCTAGGTTTTGTAGTTGGCTAGGTTTTCTACAAACCCACTAGCCCGTTTGGAGAGATCTGCTCCCACATGCATGCAAACCAAGGCACAATATGGCAGTCCAGAAATATTTGCTGCTAAAAATATGGGTTTAACATTATTTTGGGCAATCTTGAGTTAAAGAACCCTCGAGATCTCCTAGAGATGAATAAACAACCTGGGTGGAATCTTGAAGGTGGAGAAGCATGAGAGGACCACCACGAACAAGACCCACGTTTCTATTTTTTCCATGAATGCCTCTAAATACCCGAACCAATGATTTCGGAGGTGCGAATGACAGTCCGAATGACCATCCGAATGCGAATGAAGGTCTGAATGACTATTTGTATGTGAATGGAGGTCTGAATGGACATCTGAATGAGCCTTCACCTGTTTCAAAACAAAACTATGGGTCCAAGATGTTTAAAATCATTAATCCAACATATATAAACAATAAACCATCATTTATCATATGGAAATAACGTTAATTCAAAAATATTCAAAAGATTCATACTTGAGGAAAAAGTAGTGTCATAGGAATGGAATGTATAAGCTTGATACTTTGTAATTGACACTATGTAGTCATCCATGGGCATGATTTATATCAAAAATATGTCAAAATTGGGGCAAAATTGGGGCACCAACAATGCTACCATCCGTAGCATGCTTGATCTTGTATATCCACTTTGAAGTCACAACAGACTTCCCTATTGGTCTCGGGACCACATCCCATACATCATTCTTCATGATCGACCGGTACTCCTCAATCATGGCATCCTTCCATTCCTTCCTTTATGTCGCTTCTTCATAGTTAGCAGGTTCCTTGTTAATGATGTCGCACAGCAGGGTTGCGTAATTGGAGTATGGCCTCAGTCTCTTGCTTTCTCTATGCATTCCGTCTGGAGCGCCATATCTATCTTCATCTTGAATTTCCTCTTGTACCCATGTTGGTTTCCTCTTGTGAGAATTATTCTGACGGGATGTATCTACAGGTTCCTGTGGGTCTTCCATCTCACGGTCTTCATATTCTTCTGGAATTGATTCTTCCATTACTATATTTCTGATCCTGTGGGGAACTTCAGGTTCTTCAATATCTTCAATAGGTATTTTTCTTGATCTCTGTCACTTGTGTTGTAGAGATTTCTTCCTACAGATAGAAAGAATCCCTCTTAGGTTAAAGCAGGATAGACTGACTCTAATCTAAGACAAAAGTAAAACAAATGCTACCTTGAATCCTAGATCAAACAAGCATTTCAAGATTTCAGTATTGAATAATATGAGAGAAAATGACTGACCTTTCACTCTGATGTTTGTCCTGCTTGTAGTCCGGATCTCGAAGTCCTCGCGATGAACCTATTAAGATCAGACAAGATTCAAGCATATACAATTCTCCAAGTACCTTGAATTACAAGTTAGAATCTATATCTAACTAGATACAAATCATGTAATTGAATCATAATCAACATACACAAATTGAGAAACAAGACAAGTTATCTTTATTGGAAACTTGAGAATGCTTACAATGCCTGCTTGATTTCCGAGCCAACTTTCAATTCCAAGTTTCTCCTCTATCTATCTCTTCAAAAGTCTCAAGATCATAGGTTAGATTCCCCAAATAGTCCTCCCTTGGCTCATGGAAGGCCTCTCCTTTATAGTGCTTGGAAGGGTTAACCATAAGGAGAGTAAGGTGGATCTAATGAGTGTTTAGTGGATCATCCAAACTAAAAAGGGAGAGGGGGTTGGGATCGAATCAGGACTGATAATCCCAAGAAAATATCTCGAAGGATGATATCCATGATCCATGGAAAAAGGATAAAAAGGGATTGTCGCGCCCCCAGGTCTGAGCATAACACGATAATCATCTCGATTTTTTCACCCCAGGGAAAGTGCAGAACGCGAAAAACCCTAATTTTCGCTACCCAACAGATGTGCAAAGCACGAAAATCTATGCAGATAAGGTTAGCTGTTGTGATACATGGCAGATAAGGTCATCTCTCGGCATTCAATCAATGGATTTTTCTCCTGGGTGTCCAGATGAGACCAAGAAGGGAGCCAATAATGTGTGACGGTCATTAGGGAGAAGCATCGCTAGGTCACATGGTACAAAGATGCGACACTAGGGCTCGATGTGTAACTTTGATGTATAACAGATGCCCCCTAAAGTGTGAGTTCAGAAGAGACTGATGGATGAAATACTTTACCAATAAATTTCACGGAGATAGCATCGAGGGAAGCAACAAGGAGCTGAAACAAAAACAAAATGTCAAAAATATCATCGAGGCGGGCATACCCATTCTCGAAACAACTGACTCAAAGCATGGATGTCGACCAATACACTGCAGATCCATGAGTACTAAGATGATATAGACTGTAGACAAATCATAGATACTATGAACAATCGTAGATCCATGAGACAATAATGACACAGCCACGACCAATACATATGTGGATCTGTGTGACAATACAACAATGAGGTTACCCATGTAATGACTATGTGGAAACCTGCTCAATAATCGCCATCACAACCTGGATGTAAACAACATCAAAATGTGTCCAGGGTCTTCTACCCAATCCCAAAATGATATGAATCCAGCCATGTGATTATAAGGTATTGAAGTCGAACATGGTAGAAACCACTTGATTACCGGTCAATGATGTGAACCATTAACAAGTGCGAGGGAAATCACCAATGATGACAATGATCCCCAAGGTATCCCTAGTACATCTCAATGAAATGCGAATAGATGAGTTGATGTCGAACATCCGTGAGATCATTCGATGATAGGTCAATGATGAAAACCTATTGTCAAACACGAGGAAACCTGCCATTGAGGAATGCAGGCACCAAGGTACTGATGGTTGATTCCTAAGCCTAATTCCTGGATAATGATTTGGCGTCGACAGGAATAGACTTGTCGAAGGTGGGCCATGATGAATCCCACATCATCGACACGAAATTGGTATGAGATATGTGTGTAGAAATGGAACAAAAGGACATGTACTGACAAAATCAAAGGATGACATAATTGATGACTCGAAGCAACACAGACCCTTTGAACATATAACAACATGAAGTAGAACTTGGCAGCATGGATTATAGACAACAAAGAAAAACCATAAGGCGAGTGGCCGACTCATGGCCAAAGAGATGACTCGAGACTATGATTATAACTCAGTAGGAAAAGATGGATACCCAAAGGAAGACAAGGCGTAAACGCATGCCATGTTCAAAGGTGACGACTTTCAAGCTAGCAACAAGGTAAACTTGACTCATTTCCCATTTTTCCTCAACATTATGGACAAGTACCTCTTTGTTGTTTTACAAGCTTGAAGAGGATAACAGATGCTCGGTATAGCTCATCTAACGAATGAGTCCAATCTCACATGTTTTACGAACCTGAGAAAGGAGGGGTTCATCCCAAAGTGGGCCCTTCGATGTTAAAAATTTAACAAGTCCAAGGAAGGAAAACTTGACATTTTTTCATATTTAGAGAGTCTGAAAAATTTAAAGGAGGCTCCAAAATGTACTTTTTTGTAAATTCAGCCCCCCAATCCCAAAAAAGTGTAAAACAATTCCTGAAAGAACTCTCCCAATCAAAAGTTGACTGAGGTATTCCTTTCTCGTAAATAGTCTAGATGGACTGAAAAAGGGGTAACCTATCATCGAATAGACGTCCGTTCAAATACTTTTACAAGTGTGAAAGAGACAAGTGCACTTGGCAATCTTTTCGCAATGAGGGAGCTCGAAAAGAGCTTAAAGAGAACTCCAATGGTCTTTTTCGTAATTTTTAATCACTTTGGTCCGAAAAAAGAATAAAATTATACCAAAATTATACTTTCCTCAATGTTTTACAAGCACAAGTAAAGTTGACTAAGCTCGACACCGTTTTTCTAGGTTTTAACAAGCACGACTAAGGTGTGAAAAGCACTTGGAACCTCTTTCATGTTTGGATCCAGAGCACGAAAAAGGAAAAAGTAAGCTCAAAATGAAGGTCAAAAATGTCTCAACACCGGTGTGAACAGCGTAAAATATCTTGCCAAAAATTGGTCAACCACCTTGGAAAATAGGACATTAGTAATATGGAAAATTTGATCCAAAAGGGTTTTTATAATAAAATAATAATAAAAAATGACTCTTTAGATGTAAAAAAGAAGGGCAAAAGAGGAAATTACTCATTTTACCTTAGCTATTTCACCCAAAGAAGAAAATTACCTTGGAGAGGGAAAATCTTCCAGCAGAGATATCCAGAGATCCAAGGCACCGTTTCGACCACCATCTGAACTAGGTAAGTGCTTTTGCTCTTCTCTTTCATTTCATATCAGCATTTATCAATTTCAGGGCATTTTTCTTTTTTTGGGAAAGAGCCTAGGGAATCATTTTCGCCCTCAAGAATTTCCGTGTTGTTCCCATATCGGGAAGCGCGATAAACTCCCAATTATCGCGCAGCAAGGTCGATCTGAAGCGTAATAATTACCAGTTATCGCGCAGCGCCAGACCTATGCAGCGCGAAAATCGACAAAAAAGGAAAATTCCCAAGTGTTTTTAGTTGTAGAATATGAAATCAGGTTTCCATCTTCTAATAGATGCTTTGTTTGGATTTTTCAGGGTTTTACAACTTGTCTGAGCAAAGATGGTTGGTTGAAAAGAGAGGGAACATGAAGAGAATGATCGATTGGCTTTGAATGATCAAATGACACTGCCCACACTGCGTGAATGTGGGTTACTCAAGTTCTTCAAGACCAGGGGTATCCGGAAGCAAGGAAGGCTTCTGTATCACATAATACAATTGTAGGACACTGACATACAGGCTTTCCGGATCGGAGAACACACCCTCGACATTCAGGTCGAGGACATCTACTTACTCACTGACCTCTCCAAAAGAGGGTCAAGGGTTAACCTATCTAGGCACAGGACCTCAGAAGAGAGAACAAGTGACTTGATTGTTAGTTACTACAGACAGGCTTCCCAAAAGAAAAGTGGGAAAGTGCCCATCAAAGATGTGATAGAGCTTCCACTGAAAACTATATTGTTTACCATTACATGAGCAGCGGGTAGTGTGGGACCCCACCATGCAACATGGGGACAAATGACTCTTGTTGCAGAGTGCATGGCACCGACACTATTCAACTGGTGCGAAGGGGTCATAGCTAACATCAAGGAACAAGTCACCAAGTGTATAAATGGGTACACTCTCCAGTTTGGGTATGGGAGTATCCTGGTCACCTTCTTCCTAGAGAGTGATCCATTGTTGTGCCCTAAGGTATCCATTCCTATATGTCCTACGACCGAGCCTTGGATGGGGAGATGGCGTGATTACGCAGGATGGCTCAATGGGCCACAAGTCTTAGAAGATCATTATGATCGAGGACTTCCCCTAGGAAGGGGTGGAATTTCGTGAGGACATTGACTTAGCACTGCCTGAGGATGCGGATTGGGACAATTCAGGTATATGACCTTCACCATTGTGTGTTTTAATATTTTTTAATATATGATTTTTTAGTGATTTTTCGATGTGCAAAAAGATCTAGCATATGTACATGTGCATGTCGTAGATCGCGGGCCGAGGAGACCAGCGGACTATTCACCACTGCACCGAGGAGGATTCCAGCATCAGTTTGTTGATGATGAGGAGGACAAGGACGAGGAAGAAGCAGGAGGTATCCGCGATGTAGAGATGAACCTTCAGGGTATGACTCTGGGAGTCCCTGCTATGAGGATGGATGACATCCCTCTCCATCTCCAGAGGCATACCATAATTGTGCCAAGGCGTATCGGCCAACTGCTCCGTCGGGTATCTAGAGCAGTGGTATGCTACCACGAGAAACATGAGGATGATGATTAGTGTTTTTAGATAGCAGTATTTATTTTTAGTGGCATGTACACGATATGTAGGCCATAGAACCAATTTTTTGTATGGGACGAGATCCCAAATTTTGTCTTTGGACACATCTTATTATAAACATTCAGAAAAAACATTTTATATGTGATTATATACATGTGGACCTATTTGTATGACTTGTTTATTTACAGTGGCTTGTGTGTTTGTTTATGATGTATTTTATGTATGAGTTGGATGCCAATCCAATATGTAGTTATCCAATGAGTCAGCTACAATATTGAATTCTCTCGATACATGTTGAGATGAAATATAATTAAATGATCGTTCCAAGAGGCGTACCCTTCTAAATAAATGAAGTAACGTAGGATCGCGGAAAGTGTAGACACGATTCAGATGGGACACCACGAGTTGGGAATCAAGTAGACTGAAAAGGTGCGGATTCCAAGGGAAGCAACTTCAGTTAAGAGTTTGATGACTGCATGGTACTCTGTAATGTTGTTGGTTGCGGGGCCCAAGAAAGTGCCACCTGAGGATATCAAATTGCCAACAGGAGAATTGATAATTCATGCTGCAGAAGCAAGGTTCCGGGTATGTCGGCTAGTGCCATCTACGAATCCATAGTAAGCTGACATCTGCGCATAGAAGCACAAGTCAAGGTAAATAAAGGTACATGAAATAGAATCCATGCACACACACACAAAAAGAAATAAAACTAAAAACAAGCTAAGTACACTATGTACAAGATGTCTCATGCAGGGTAAACCTACGCGTAGAACCGTTTTAGGTATAGCCCATTGCGGGGCCATGCCAAAGGTGTGCCATCACAGTCGACGAGCTCATAAGCTCCTTTTTCCAATACGCGTTTCACGATATAGGGACCGTACCACATCGATTCTAGCTTGTCTTTTCCTAACTTGTCATGCATTTGGTCGTATGTAAGGACAAGGTCTCTCTCATTAAATATATGAGGTTGAACGGATTCATCCTATTGTGCTTTGACGTATTTCTTGTGGGCTTCATTAGCCAGAGCGGCATCGCGGTGAGTCTCATCTAGATTGGCTAGATATATAAATTGTTCTTCCTCAGAGGTTGTATTGGGAAGTAGCTCAATGGATATCTTCAGTGATGGGATTTCACATTCAATCGGTAAAATAGCTTCCAGGCCATACACCAGTTGAAATGGTGTGAACCCAGTTTCATTTTTTTACTGAGGTTCGGTAGGCCCACAGGGCCGAAAAAAGAGCCAAGTGACAATTTGACTTCTAAGTACCAACAGTGCATTGGATCATACGTTTCAAGACCTTGTTAATGGCCTCTAATTGACCATTAGCCTGTGGGTAGTATGAGGTTGAGTTTTCATGGAAAAAACCCAACTTGGCACTCAATTCTTCAATCATATGGTTCCTGAAATGGGAACCATGATCCGTCACAATGGATTGTGGAACTATGAACCTAGCTATAATATGGTTGAATATGAACTGTGTTTTTGTTTTTCCATCTTCTGCAAAATTAGGCATCGCTTCATCCCATTTTGTGAAGTAATCCACGGCTACTATGACATAGCCATGCCCCCCGGCTGAAGTGGGCTTACAATGCATGAAATCAATACCCCATTTTGCAAAGGGGACGACGGAAATAACAGGATGGAGTGGAGCAGAATGAGAGCGCTTCTTACTATGGAAAAATTGGCAGGGTGGACACTTCTTGACCATTTCAATACAATCTTTGAAAATCGAGGGCCAGAAATATCCCACGCATAAAATCTTATGGGCCATAGCCATCCCAGAGAGGTGGCCGCCACATGCTCCAGAGTGGCAGTCATTGAGAATGTGTTCATCCTCATCTAAAGTTAGACAACGTCATAGAACGGTGTCAACACCACAGCGATACAAAGTATCGCTAATAATAAGGTAATACTTAACATGGTGTCTGATGCGGCGACATTCATCTAATTGAGGTCTGGCCAAAAGCATTGGGTTTGGAGATACATAATGATATTCCCATACGAAGGATCAGACGTGCCAATGAGAAACAATGATTCGTTTGGGCGAGAATTGATGGGCTCTGGTTGCTTAGTGACATGGGGCAAAGTACAAATCAGCTCTGCGAAGACCAAATATTTCTTGTATTTTTCCTTGGCAAATTCCAGGTCAAACTCTTGAAGGACAACAATCCAACGAGAATATTTTCCCCCAAGCACTTGGTGTGTGAGGATGTAGTACATTGGATTGAAGTCGTCTATGACAGTGTTCTTGCAGAGCAGAATGTGATGGCGGAACCTATGGATAGAAAAAACTGTGGCCAAAGCCAGCTTTTCAACATGCAAGTAGCGGGTTTCGGAGTCGAGAAGACTCTTGCTGAGATAATTAACCACATGTTCTATGTCGTTGGTGTCTTCCTGGGCTAACACCATGTCAATGTTGGAAGTGGAAGCTACGAGATACAAGATGTAATCCCATGTATAGTTGGGGGTTGAATTACGGGATCCTTAGTGAGGGCTGCCTTCATATTGTCAAAGGATTTTTGGGCTTCATTGTCCCAGATGAAAGGGATGTCCTTTTTTAGAAGCCTCATGTAGCCCCTTGTAATCTCGGCAAAATTGCAAACAAAACGGCGTAGAAATTTTGCATGCCCTTGCAAACTTTGGAGTGTTGGAATGTCAGTGGGTGAAGGAAAAGCTAGAATGGCTTCTACCTTCATTGGGTCTAAGCATATGTTGTCCTTGGAGATAATGAATCCCTGCAGTCTTTTGGCTTCAACACAAGAGACAAATTTGTGTGGATTTAAGCGAATATTGTAGTGGCGGCACCTTGAAAAGATGGCGCTCAAATGATCCGGATGATCATCCCTAGTTTGAGAATGGACAGGAAGGTCATCGAGATATGGTTCCACCATATGCTTAATGTCGTGAAATGCATACGACATTTCCCATTGGAAAGTTGCCTCGGCATTATTAAGGCCAAAGGGTAGCTTGCGATACGCAAAGGTCCCCCATGGAAAAATGAAAGTTGTCTTATGGTGGTCTACAAGGAGTATCTCTATCTGATTATAACCAGAGAAGCCATCCATGAATGAAAAGATGACAATCCTGGCACAGTTATCGATAATCTAGTTGATAAACAGAGTTGGGTAGTTGTCTTTTGGACAAGCTTTGCTCAAGTCTCGGTAATCAACACGGACTCTAATTGTACCCTGTTTCTTTTCCACGGGAATGATGTTAGACACCCAGTTTGTCAATGAGAAAGGATAGATAAAACCAGCATGCAGAAGTTTTTCAACTTCTGCCTTGATAGTCGTTGCTTTACAGGGATGAACGGGTCGGAGTTTCTGCCGAACAAGTTGGGCACCAGGAAAATTTTGGATTCCGTGGACCACGATTGATGGGTCTATTCCTGGCATCTCTTCATAACTCCAAGCAAACACGTCGCGGAATTCTTTGAATAAGGCAGTATAAAACTCCACCTTAGTGGGAGTGCATGTCTTTCCTATGTGAATATTCTCCACGACGCTAGTTTTCACCGAAATATCAATAGGATTGGTTTCCATGATGTTGGCCAAGTTTCCTTCAGAGAATATATCATCGAATGAAGTGGGAAACTTGGGTTTGACAACTTCAAGTGAACTACTAGAGTTGGTATCTTGCTCGATTTCCTAGATAGTTGGGAAAGAAGACCGATGATGGTAATCTTCCCAAGGTGGCTCATCGAAACACATGATCTCCATAATCGATTCGTCGGAAGGAAAAATATTTGTGAGAGGATCAATAAAAGGCAACGATGGACCAGCCTCAGACGAGAGTTGTGCCACTGCCTGATGTGTGACAGAATCGATCCAATCTATGGCTGACTAGATCGCCTGGTAAGTCGCGAGGTTCTTGTTTAATGGCATGGAACTTCCATAGGTTGCAAGCTCTGTAGGACAAGGTATCACCCATGAATCAGTCGGTTCGTTGGATGGAATAACACTCGACGATATCATGTTTATGGAAAAGACAAGGGTTCTAAGTTCCGGAAATACCCCTATGAGGGAGGAGTCCTTCATAATACCAACACCAATATCTTCAAAACAGTGATGGGATTGACCTAGAAACGGGACATTGTAGGCGTAGTTCTAATGAATGTGTGGAGTACAAAAATCCAACTGATCAATAGTGACAATTTTCCCCTGATGAGGAAATTGTACTAGTCGAAATATGGAGAATGCGATGGTGGTTATGGCATAGAACCAGTTCCGACCGAGTAGAAGATTATAGTCTAATGGTGCATCTATGACTCCGACGTGGATAGATATTGTCTTACCCCCTAGTTCAATGGAAACTAGTGCAAGGATGAGTCTGTATGGTTGAAAACCATGTCCGTCAAACGCTTTAAGAGTAGTAAGAGAAGGTGTAACCTCAGGTGAACCTATGGCTCTCCAACAAGTAAAGGACATGATCGACGTGGAAGCACCCTCATCTAGGACAGTGCGATGAATGTTGTTCCCACAGATCTTCATCTGGATCTCAAAGGCTAACTAGGGGGGAATCCTAGGCTTAAAATACTCCAAGTTAAACATGATCGTGTTAGAAGTATCCGGGTCCACCACCCCTAGTACTGAAAGTAAGTTCCTATGTTGTGTGGGGCAGTGTTGTAGAACCTCGAGAGTCGACATCGAACATGGTGCTTGAGCTAGGTCCTCAACAATATTGTAATTTTGGGTTGCTCGCACGTTAGGGTTAAATGTCACCTTTCGGATAGTGCTCTTGGGTGGGCATAGCATCGTGTCAGTGACAGGACTCTCAATATGGAGATGACCATTGGGGGGAGGTGTGATGGAAGGATCTTCAAGATTATTCTTACCATGGGTTGTCTCCATTTTGTTGAACTTGGAGGGGTATCGTACATCCTTACTTGAGTGGATATATGGATCTCTTCGTTACTCATCATCAAAATATCGCAGTTTGTGGACATGTCTCCACGGGGTGGTTTGTTCGGATTTCCCCCTTGCGGGGGATCGTGAGTAACCATTTGTTGTTGTTGATGGGGGAAAGGATTGGTTAGAACTACCGGGTGGGAAGACCCTTTAACAAATTTATTGACTTCTTCCTTGTAAGGACAGTCATGTGTATAGTGGTCTTCCTGACAAATAAGGCAGGGAAACTTCACTTTCCGACGTGGTTTTTTATCGTTGTTGGTTTGTTGTGGCTCAGGGTTTTCCTGTTGGTTGGGAGGTTTCTTAGATTTTACCGATTATTATTATTCTTTCCTCCATATTGTTGTGACGAAGATTGGACAGGGTTCACTTCGGAGGAAGTAGCAGGAGGGGTGGAAGTTTTGGGGTTAGCCTGGTTCGGAGATGGGGCAGCATTCTGTGGTTGTCCACTCGATTTGTTCGCAATCTGGGCCTTTACTGAACCGACGATACCGTCAATAAGGGATTCAGTGGTGGGATTGGTGGGATCAGTGGTGGTGCGGGAGCTGTGAGGAATAAGCTCGTATAAAGTTCTAGATTGGGTATATACCAAATACATATACTAAGTGCGAGAAATTGCTTGTTCCTCCGTGATAGGTTCGCCCATAGAAATATCCCTGGTGATGGGAGGCAGAAATGACTTAATGAACCAATCAACCAACAATTGGCCTGGGATGTGTGCCTTGATTAACCTTCGACATCGACGCCACTCATGAATATGATCAGATATATGCGTGGAAGTGGTTTGACACAGTGAAGTCAATAGGTCTGTTCCAGTCTCATATCTGATGGGGAGATGGAAATGTGTCAAACACTACATTTCCAGGGTATTGAAATCTCAAAAAGAGCACTGCGGCAACTCGATATACCATTTTGTTGTCGTGCCGGTAAGCATGCGCTGGAAGATCCATAACCGAATGGAGTCATCCATCAATGAGTTAGATGAACACCAAAGATGGAAATTCATAACATGGTTCTTGGGGTCTTCCCCGGGCTTGGCATCGAACTTTGGAATGTGTGATGGTAGTTTGTCCAGGATGGGTGGCCAGTGTGGTTAATGCCATATCGAATTGTTAATAAGTCTATACAAGTCAGGTAGATTGAGCGCGGCCAAAAATGGAAGCTGTCGATTAGGCTACGGGTATGAGTAATAATTGTAGGGTGTAGGGATACCTCTGGCTCCACAGCATACTGTTGCATGTTGTACCCATACATGTTCCCCGCAAGATACTGCTAAAAATTCTGACGATAGTAGACCATCTAGTTAACTGGTGGCATATTTGGAATCATAGGATTTACTGTCTGATTCAGAATCACAGTAGTAACCGGTTGTTGGATATTCTGTTGGGTGGGGATAGCAGGTATAGTCCCCTGGGAATGTTGTGTCACGGGAATGTTTCCAGTTCCTTAAGTGGGTATAGTTCCCTGAGATTTTTGTGTCCCAGGAATGTTTCCAACTCCTTAATTAGGTGGTGGATTTCCCATACCTTTGTTAGGGGTGCCTGAAAGAATGGAGTCCATGGAATGTTGGTTCCAGCCTAATTAAGAGGTCGAGGCTGAAAAGGTGGCTTCCATGGAGTATTCGCGGTGGTGGGATAAGAAATTCCTGTGTTCAATTTAGGAGGAACAAAAGGTTGATTAGGTTTCCCCCCAACTTGATGCCAGTTTCCGATAAGGAGTACCCCCCACTCTGTGGGATTTGAGGCCCCCAAGAAGGAATTGTACCTAACAAGGGATGTTGGAAATTGGTTTTGGTTGGGATACCAACATGAGGTTTCCCACTACTAGGTGGATTATATGTGCCCCACTGAGCATATGATGCTAATGGATGGGGTTGTTGGATGGTGTCGGTCGGGGAGTTAACAAGTAGTATACCTCCAAAAGATGTGGTATCTGGGCCCTGTTGAGCCGATGGAAAAGATGGATATGTTTGTTGAGCAGCCCCAGTTGGGATGGCACCAAGCGATTGTCCTCCAATAGGTGTGATTGATGGTCTGGCCGGAGGAGGTTGGTTACTAGGACCAACGGTTCCAATAGACAGTTTTCCTCCGGAAATGGTATATATGGTGGCCAAAAGTGGGCCTCTGGTCAGAATAGGTGATCCAACAGTATGGATATATGTTATTCCAATACTGACACTAGGAGAGTGATGTAGTGCATATTGGCCAATTGCACCAAAGGTGCCGACTTGTGAAGAGGATATTCTGGGAGTTCCGGATGGTGGCGGTGAAAAGATTGGGTTATCCCTCATAAGGGGTCCCTTGAAGTTAAGCCGAACATGTTGTGCGAGAATAAGTGTGGGGATTATAACCCAATACTTTTAGGCATCACATCCATAGGAATAGGGATGGTGCGAATATCATTGAGGGCTTGGCCTGGATTTGTATCCCATAAAGTGGAGGATGGATAAAAAATGGGAGCTATCTTATCAGGGTCTGGAAGGAGTTCTAGTGTGGTCCAGTCTAAGGGTTCGGGTTGATCTGCATAGGATTCATGATACTCTGTGCTAAACAGAGGTAGGGCATCTCAGAAACCAGGAGGATTAGTGGTTTGAGAGGTGCACGTAGGGGGGTATTGGGAAGCCGATGTGAGCATTTGAGCTGTATTATTTCTAAATCATTCTAATGCTAGGGGTGAATTAGCTAGACTCACCATACTGGATTGGATTGATGTCATGGTATCATGTCTTGAAGGGATATTAGGGAAGGACACAGTGAATAGTATGTTACTAGAAGAGCTCGTTTCATAAGTATGGATACTTGATGATGTAGTAGTGGTAGGTGGAGGTTCCACCTATGGAGTAGGATATTCAAAATCAGAATGAAACGGTGGAGGAGGTAGTTCAGTTTCTTCAATGATTTCAATGTATCTGCCTGGGACTCAAATTAAGTATGTCGTTTCTTCGTCGGATCCTTCAATAGTCTCAATGTACCCTTCAGGGAAATCATATAATGTGGTCGAGTGTGGTGTAGTGCTAGTCTCTGGGAAGGTGATGCCTTCTGGCCTAACATTTTGTGAAGTACTAACTTCAAAAGCTAATGTAGTGTCCACTGTGGTGTGAATTTCTGGAACGACGGTGGGTTGTGGGATAGAATGAATCTCAGGTGGACTACTAGTTTTAGTAACTATAAGAGTTTATGAGATGGTGCCATGGTCTATGGGTATAGAAGCAACTGGATATGTACTACTGATAGGTGGTGGAACGGTCCCCCGACTAGCTCTGCGGCTGGTAGGGGCAGGAATACATGATGTAGGCAAACCAGAATTCTGTGGTGGTGGGTTAGGGCTTCGTCCCTATTGTCTCTGTGATCTCCTTTGATCAACCATGATGATGGGATTACAAGTTTCAGGGATAGTCTTGTAAAAAAAAACTCAAAAACCCTAAATCAGTCAAGTGTGCAAAAGGGGATCTAGAAAAAGACAAGGCTCGTAGGCCAAAAAAGCAAGTTCAAAAAACTGTATTGGGACCAGCATCACAGTAAGCGAGCTGAAACAAAAGTGGCAATAATTCCAACAAGTAGTACTAAAAAAGAAAAAGACCCTCTAAAAAAGGTGAAATAGCAAACAAACTCCCTAACTAAGAGATGGAGACCTTGACAAATCGTATCCTTCGCAAGGTGATGAAATCCAAGTCGAAAAATATGAAATGAAAGACCAATAATGGAAGGATATACCTCTACCGAAAGGGATCCTAGGTAAAAGAGCCCTAGAAGAAAAGTCACTAGGATACCTCATTCATTACATGTTGGAGAAGGTTATTTGCCACTTCTGTCTTATCACCCATGTATCACAAATACGGTAGAGTGCAATGAAGACAATGGATCGATAGCCTTAGGCTCTAAGTGGAGTACGTCATTCCACAAAGTCCATCTGGAATCAATCCTCGCGGCTTAACCCCCGAAAAAATGGGAGGCCCCTCCACAAACTGGTTGATGACCATGTCAACAAGTACAAGAGGATTTTAGCACCCTAGAGGAAAACAACTATGTCTCAGATGAAAATGACAAGGTGGAATTATTTGGATGCCTATCCTCGGTGTCCTACCTAACTACCAAATTCTTTTTCTCCTCAAGTGAGGTTAAAGTGTGTTGTGTTAGGGAGTGTAAATTTTAATGGTTGTATTACTCAATCGGGTGATGGAAGTGCAACTTGATGGTGTTATGATGACTCAAACCATGCAAAGTATGTGGCAAGTAATAAAAACCGATTCACGTCCTAAATGCAAGATTACGAACGTGATCTTTTCAACAAAAAGAGAACATGTTCCAAAAAGTCTTCCAATAGTGGTTTTTTATAACAAGAATGGAAAGCTACTTCTGTAAGAACAATATAATCTCTGCTATAATGCAATCAAGGAATTTGACAAACAACAAATAAACTTGATTGTCTTCAAAGGACCAATCAACTGCAAAAATGGTAAGGAGGTGATCAAACTGGGTACAATGCCACAAAATTACAAAAATCCAAGCTCGAAAATAAACAAAACAAACCAAGAGATACTTGCAACTTTGCTAAAAGGTGACAAGAGAAAAGTGTAGACAGGATATAAAAGATAATGAGTAAGTAGGTATGGTTGTAACAATGACCTGAAACCCAAAATGTCTAATATGTCTACCAAAGAGTTTTTGAGACCAAGCAAAGACTGAAAAACTTCAAACAGAAATGAAATGCAAGTGATATGTTGCAGTTGAGCAGGTTATAGGTGACTGATAAATATTAGAAATAGACAAACCAACACTTGACTGAAGCTAACCAAGAAAACTTAAAAAATTTCCCTTTTTACAAATATTTTCGCATAGCTTCAAGCAACCCAGGCGTGATACTTGGTAATTTTCGCGCTCTGGAAAGTGGCTGGGTGGCGAAAATCTGATAATTTTTGCTCTATAAGCAGTGTAAGGGGCGCGAAAATGCTCAGAAAGAGGATGAAGGTGGGATTTTTAAGGAAAGATTTTGACTTTTCCAAGGTTTTCCAACCTAGAGGACTAATTGTTCATTGACATAGGTCTAATGCAGAGAGGAAGGGAGTGAATGAGGGTCTAAAAGACCAACTTTCACAACTGGTTTGAAAGGAGAGCAAATTCACAATAAAAATGGAAGAAAGTAAAAAAATCAAAACAAAGGGGTTCAAACTAGCGGAGTCGCCAGTTTTTGTTGTAGAGATTTCTTCCTACGGATAGAAAGAAGCCCTCTTAGGTTAAAGCAAGATATACTTACTCTAATATAAGAAAAAAGTACAACAAATGCTACCTTGCATCCTAGATCAAACAAGCATTTCAAGATTTCAAATTGAAGAATATGAGAGAAAATGACTGACCTTTCACTTTGATGTTTGTCCTACCTGTAGTTTGGATCTCGAAGTCCTCACGATGAACCTATTAAGATCAGACAAGATACAAGCATATACAATTCTCCAAGTACCTTGAATTACAAGTTAGAATCTATATCTAACTAGATACAAATCATGTAATTGAATCATAATCAACATACACAAATTGGGAAACAAGACAAGTTATCTTTATTGGAAACTTGAGAATTCTTACAATGGTTGCTTGATGTCCAAGCCAACATTCAGCTCCAAGTTCCTCCTCTAGCTATCTCTGCAAAAGTCTCAATATCATAGGTTGGATTCCCCAAGTATTCCTTCTTTGGCTCATGGAAGGCCTCTCCTTTATAATGCTTGGAAGGGTTAACCATAAGGAGAGTAAGGTGGATCTAATGAGTGTTTAGTGGATCATCCAAACTAAAAAGGGAGAGGGGGTTGGGATCGAATCAAGACTGATAATCCAAAGAAAATCTCTTGAAGGATGAGATCCATGATCCATGGAAAAAGGCTAAAAAGGGATTTTTTTTGCCCCGATGTTTGAGCATAACGTGATAATCATCTCAATTTTCGTGCCCCAGGGAAAGTGCAGAACGTGAAAACCATAATTTTCGCTACCCAACAGATGTGCAGAGCGCGAAAATCTATGCAGATAGGGTCATCTGCTGTGATATGTGGCAAATAAGGTCATGTCTTAGCATTCAGTCAATGGATTTTTCTCTTGGGTGTCCAGATGAGACCAAGGAGGGAGCCAATAATGTGTGATGGTCATTAGGGTGAAGCGTCTCTAGGTCACATGGTACAAAGATGCGACACTAGGGCTCGATGTGTAACTTTGAGGTATAACAGCTTATTATTAGAAACAAGTATCTCTTGTAGGTGATGGTACATGATCTTTCCCACAAGTCAATTTCAATTGCATGATTAGAACATCTCATAGTTTTTAGAACAAAATATTACGCATAAAGATATAGGTCATACAGTCATGCAATTAGCTTAGCCAATGATTCAACACAACATTCATCCATATCCCATATTCATATGGTAACTTCTTAGATGCCTTCCTTCTCTACCAGAACATTGTTAAGAGTTTTCACTACTCCCAACATGTTAGCAAAGAGGTTTCATTCTAGATAAGTAGAAATGGGATGTTGTACAGTACCATAGGCCACTTACCCATTACTTGCATATTAGTAGTATCTTGTTCATTAATGCAACTTTTCTAACATGCATGATATACATCCTAAATCTAGGAGCATAAGTATGTACATGACTGAACAATATTATTTAAGTAATCAGATATACAATAAATGACAGTTCAAATACTTATCTTTGTTTGGTTGTTGGGTGGACTCCCTCTCAATCTTTGCTTCCTTGCAGGAACTACTGGAGTGTGCTCCCTATTGATCTTTTGCTTCCTTAACCAATGCTGAAAATGGATGAGAGATTCTTCCATAGATTATTGATCTTTATTTGTTTTTCGGAGTCCAAATCTGCAGTAGCTTCTTCTACTCCTTTCATGTAATACTGAAAGTCATCTCTAGTTTCACCTTATGAGGTGGAACCTTTTGAATGAACCCATGTAACTTGTTACCTTCATTACAATACATATTCTTCATCACTTGAATATTCTTCACTTTCTTCTTTGGTTCTCTTTCTTGCAGGTTCATCATCTTCCGCGATGTGAGCATGGTGTCTTTTCTTGTTGGTCTTCTTCTTATTGGAGCCACTTCTATTTCTAGGACAATCTCTGGAGTAGTGTCCTTTCTCATCACATGTATAGCATCTAATGTTAGATAGATATTTTCTGGATCTTCTAAATTTATCCTTCTGAGTTTGGTGGTGGTGTTTCTCTTTCTTACTGTGATGATGGTTCTCCCTCTTGTTTTTATTCCTCCTGGAGTGTGTTGTGAGAGCTTAATCGTCATTTGCCCCCATCTTCTCTTCTCGAGCTACAAGTCGAGCTTCTTCTTGTGAGCATTCCTCCCACAGCTTACTGAATGTGATTAAATTCCTTGTAGCACAAATCCCTTGAATGAAAGAGTCCCATGATCTAGGGAGACCATTAAAGGTGGTCATCACAATTTCTCCATCTTCTACCACAGATTCAAGTTGCTCCTTGATTTGAGAGACCCTTGTAAAATAGGACTGCATGGTCATCTCTGCATTTTTTATCTTCACATTCTTCAACTAGTTTCACAGGGTCATCTTCGGATTTATTTTATTTCCTTCAAATAGCTTGGTCAACGAGTCCAACATCTCTTTAGGTGTCTTCAAGGATGACACATGTAAGATGAGATGATCCTTAATCGAATCAACAATTATCCTCTTGGCCTTAACCAAGTTCTTCTTGTGTAAGGCCTTAGTCTCATCTCCCTCTGGAACTAGAACCTCTTCATTCACATAGGTGTCCCATTCATTCTCTTCTAGGACAAGCCCAATCCTATACTTCCATGCTTAGAAGTTATCATCCCCTTCAAGCTTATCCTCAAGATTGGTGTGGTGATACATCTTTAATGAGAACTTCAAATAGAAATAGAAAATCTTTTAGGTCTTACCACTTTGATTTGTTGAAATTGGTTCTGGAGCTGGCTAGGGTTTGTCAGAGAAACCCTAATTTTCCAAAGTTGGAATTTGGAACTTATGGATGGAAAGATAGATGCACCTCCTCAAGGTGAGTTGTCCAATGTACTCACTTTCCTAAATCAATGAACAGAGACCCAAACTATATGATGCCCTAGTTTTCCTTCGACAATAGTGATGGGCCAAAAAATGAAAATTCTCAGAATTGAATTCTGTTTTCACAGGAAAATGCACGTGGATGAGGCGAGTATACTAGTACACTTGGTTTCTGAAGATTCCAAAAATTCACCCTTGAAAATTAACTTGCAAATTTTGGATCTTTAGTTTCTGGCTTTTTCTAGTCCAGAGTCAAATTAGGGTTTGAATTTTCGGGAGTTTAACCCAACCAAAAACTTCGATCTTGGTCTCTAAATTTTCATTTTGATGAGGAGCACTTCCATATGTTGATTGCACTCCAAAATTTTACTTTTGTGAAAAACCCTAATTTCCCGCAACAGTGACAGGCAAAAAAATTAAAATGCTCAAAATCACTTTCTTCTTCGACATAAAGATGTTCTTCCTTAGGTGAGTTAGACTAGACTCTTTTTGTTGATGATCTGTGGAGAGAAGTCCAAAAATTAAGAATCCCTAGCTTCTGTAGCTACACGGTGTCTTCTTCTTAAGTTAGCTTTGATACCATGTTAGTTTTTCACAATTTAATCGATAATTATCTAGGACCTTACTCAGAGAATAACAAGCATAGCATAAACACAAGAGACACAAATATTTTCCTCGGGGAAACCATAAAGGATAAAACCCCGCAATTTCCTCAGAGATAGAATGATCACCAATACAATGTCAACAAAGTAAAACCCAAAAATAGAGATGGTCTTCAACAACTTCTCTCTTCTCAACTTGTGTGAACTTCTCCTCTCTCTCACTAATGCGAGGTGAGTGAGTGAATGAATGATCCAAATGAGAGAGGCACCCTCTCTATTTATACTTTATCTTTCACTTGACTTTGACCCAACTAGGTCGGCCCCTAGTTGTACTTGACTGGGTCGACTTCTCTAGGAGAATCTAATAACCCATTGACAACTTAAATGAATTTACATGACCCAAATACAATAATGACTTCTCCAACCGGAGGAATAAACATCTTCATCCGAGGTACAATAATAAAATACAAATACAACATAAAATATACAAGTGAATATCTTCCAAAGCTACATATACATTAATAGAAATGTGTAAGGAAAGCCATAGCCAAGGATTGAAAATCAGTGAAAGAGTGTGGTGGTAGCTCGATGTACCACTTTGCGGCCATGATGGTGAGGGTTAGTTGAAAGAGCCTCAAATGGATAGAATCATCCATTATGAGTTCGAGGAACACCATAAATGATAAGTCATTACATGGTTTTGGGATCCTCGCCGGATTTTCTATCAAACTTGGGTATGTCCAATGGCAGTTTCACAGAAATGGATGGCCAGTTCATCTTATGTTGAATGGGATCATTGGTCAAACGTGACATATCTGGAAGATATAAAGCAGCCAGAAAGGGTAACTGTCATTTTGGTTGCGGATACTAGTAATATTGGTAAGGAATTTCAGTACCAATAGGGCCATAGATCGATTGACCATAAGGTTCCCCCATAGAGGTTTGGTCATACGGAGGTGGTCCTCTCGTGTTAGGAGGTGGACCTGATGAGGGTCCTCCTCCTGAATGTGGGGGTCCTCTGAATGGTAGAGATGGAGGTGGGACAAGTGGTGGAGGAGGTGGTGGTGGAAGTGGTGGGCCGCCGGCTGGAGGTCCAGTTGGTGGAACATTATGATATCCCCATGGGATATTCATGTCTCCGAGGTAAGGTGCTCCATGATAAATATTTCCTGGAGAATTTTAATAGATTTGACCCATTGTTATATTGTGATTACCCGGATATGTCTGACCCCATGGGAGTTGGGTCGACGAAGATGCCCCCCCCACATAATGAGCCCATGAAGGTTGTCCTGTGATTGGAAATGGACCTCCAATCATATTATTAGCCATGAACGATGGTTTTCCTCCACTTGTATTTTTTCCACTAACTAGGGGTTTCCCCGAGTTAGATATTGTCCACTACCCAAAGTTTTCCCGGTGATTGTGTTTTGACCACTGACCATATGTTGCCATGCAGTCATATATTGACCACTAACTAGAGGGTGGCCTCCGCTGGGATTTAGCGTCAGAGGTTTTGTTCCAGTTATGAAATTAACAGTGGTTGAAGGTTTCCCTCTAGTTGTTGGGGTCAACAGGGGTCTAGAACCAGCCAAATGACTTTAATGTGCATTAAGTGGAAAAGATGGTTGGCCTGGTTCATACGTGGTCATATTGGGCACAGGCATTCCTAGTTAAGGGAGGGTAAAAGAATGTATAGGGGAGTGGATTTCATGAATGGCTACCTCCGGAGTGGATTGGGAAGGGAAACGTTGGCACCTTACCCTATCTCCAAGTGTCCGTAATCAAGCCACAGTCTCTTGAAGTGGTGCAAAAAATTCCATGTTCGGAATAAGTCTAGTAGGGCACGGATGTGGTGGAGTCTCCGCAATCAGTGGTGAACCAAAATCAGAAATGACATGACCTAAGGAGGTCCCCCAAAATGATGTGGTTGGACCAAAAGCATTTTCTATCGGGTCATCTGGAGGTCGAGCGTAGATCCAATCGACAGCACCAGGGTGACCTTCAAGTGAGTGATGGAAAAATGTGTCGTGCGAAGGAGGTTGCTACACCAAAAATGGTCCCGTAGGATCGGTGATGGGTGGATTTAAAGGAGGGGAAAATTTTCCCCCTGATTAAGTGGTAGGAATCCCTTATCCATGTGATCCATATGTTGAAGGATGCTTCATACTTGTTCCTTTGTTTTCCTCTCGACTAAGGGGATATTCAAGTGGCAAGTTTAGTATTCTATGGGATCTCCTTAAGGGTTGTTCATCTAGAATGGTTGATGAAATATTTCTCCTGAGAGTATTCTAAAGAATAACAGACTTCAATTCCTACTCAAGCTAAAGCCTCAAGCAAACTTATGTGATGGGCGGGATTAAGGGTTGGAACCTCACGGGAGTATCAACGCGTCGCAACTTGCGATACACTATAGGGTCCAACAGTAATACTCGGCCCAATATTTCAGAGCACTAACCAGGGAGGATTAGGATGTTACCCCTAGATGTATTACCCAACTACCTGGAAGTACGTGCATAGTAGCTCCCCAAGTGTTGTTCTCGGTGTATTACGATGCCAAGACAGCCAATGGTTGACTCAGATGGTTTCAGGATCCTAGTGGGGTCTCCCGATATATGCAAGGTACGCAGGAGCTCCAATACATAGTAGTGTTGTCTAATGCAAAATCGTTCGACATGATCCTTCCTATATACCGTTGAGTATGTGAAGTACCTTTCTATATACCCGAAGGTATGTGAAAGGCCACTCGATATAACGACTAGTACATGGAAGAACTGCAAGCCCCCGGGATGCAATGCAAGCAGATAACGACAACTGCTACATTTTAAGATGTTGTAACACGTCTCTATCCTATCACATGAGTTTCTACAAATTTTAACTTAGGCTATCGCTTGATTTTATCTTGTACAGTTAAGTGAATGCATGAATTGTAGACCTGTAGGAACATGCACAATCAAGCTAAGTGAAATGCAAGTCTTTTTTTTTCAATGACAACTATCTAAAGACACGAGAGAGATCTTTCTTTTCTTAAGATAAATTAACAAAGCACTCATTTTCACTTTCTTTCTCAATCAAGCCAAAATACTAAGAACACTCTTTCATTCAATCCAACAAACCAAAAAGAAAAATAACACACTAAACCAAAAAAAAATATTTTTTCTTTTCAACGAAGCTAGATATACAAGCCAAGATGAATAAATGAACTTCTTATGATTGCAATATTTCTGATTTTTTAACCAAAGAAGACAAGAGGTAAAGATAAATCCAAAAAGTATGCAAGTATTAGCTACTTGTTCTAATAGCTTTGAAAAGGTCTAATTCACACTTAATATTTTGGAGCGATGAAGATGTAATCTTTTTAAAACCAATAAAACATAAGCATGTACAATTTTCATCTCTTTCAAATTTTTTAAAACAACTATCAAAAGCATCAATACTCTTTCAACAATCTCAATCAATGCACTCAAAGTGAAGTGAATAAATTTTTTTATTTTCCCTACCAATGCATTCAAAAATTGTAAGAATGATATCACTTCCTTCACTTTATTCAAAATATGAGAGACTACTCACTAATGCAATCGTTAAATAAACAAAATCTCTCAAGAATTCAATCACCCAAAAATGTAACAATGCAAGATTCACACCCAATTGTACCAAAATCACAACAACGTAAACTCCTTAAAGACTTAGAATTTAGAGCAAAATGGATCAGGGATCCTCAACAAGTCACAAGACTAGATGCACTTGCAAGGGATTGACACTGCCCAAGACCAAGGAAACAACTGCTTGAATTCTTAGGACTATTAAGAAAACTAATCAAGCTCTAAATCTCAAAGTAAACCAAGGAAAGAAGCAAACCAATCTGAAAAAAATTATGCCTGAGACAAGCAACACACAAGTCTCAAAAAACAATCAAAACCAATTTTTGTGGGAAATCCAACCCTGGATACCAAGCTTTTCAGGGTGAAGCAAGTTGCAGGTATACACTATGGCATTAGAGCCTCAATGATGCAGTCTGCACACAGGGACAGCGCGTTAGTGACGCTTTTTGCACACTAGTAAAAGGCACCGGTGCTGCAGTATGCTTTAATACAAAGTGAGTCATAATTACAGTGACGTGGGTACGACACTACCCGGGTGCATCGGGAAAAATATAGGATTGAAAAAAAAAATCCCAAACAAAAAAGAGGTAATTGGCTAAGTAAAAGGTCCCTAACAGAGACTAGATCACCCAGTGACTCACTGGAAGATAGATCCAAGGGAATGAGGCAATTTGAAAGGATTTAAGAGAACAAAAAAACAAAATTTAAATCACAACTTAAACAACTTAAAGACTGGAATCAAATCCCCAGTACGGTCACAAATTTTGTTTGTATACAATCCGTCAATGCAGACACTAACTAATCTCTTTATTTTAAATGTGATAGATATAGAAAAAATAAGGACATAAGACACAATATTTCCTAGATATAGCAAATTACGAGATGTTGGAATATTTAAACCCATCCATGTCATTTAATACCTTAGGATAGCATTATTGATCATTTTAATTAATTCCTAGGTGTTAGACTATGTAGTTGGCTAAGTATACATTGTGTGGACCACAAGTCTTCATTGTGTGGACCACAAGCATCCTAGACTCACATGGGCGCATTTTTGAATATTCTGGATAAGATTTCCTAGGATTCTAGTTGATCTTATCCAATCCTGGAATAGAAAGGTGCCTAACTACTTTTTACTGATTTTTACCACTTTTTGGTGAAAGGTGAAAGCTAGTTGACTAGTTTTAACTTTTTTTTGGCCAACTAATACTCCATGATGTTTATTCCTTCCAAATTATGGATTTAGCATGATTTTCCATCATACATCACCATTTGATCACTAATTCATAAATTTGTGAGCCTTAGAGGTGACTTGGAAAGAACACTTTCCACCTAGGGGGGGGTTGCATATTTTTAGTAAGAATGCTTTTGTGAGGATTCGGATGGAAACTTATTTATTTCGAATCTATGATGTAATAATATATATTTGTAGCCTATTATTTTCCCAAGGTTGGCTGGTGTATTATTACTCATGAGAGTAATTCTGTTTGCACCATACTTGACTGTTTTTCAGTTTTCTTGACTAGTTGTGTGAGATAACTTGTGAGAGTTGATATTTCTTGATCAAATATTGGTGTGAACTAAATTTCACATGGTGTCAGAGCTATAAATATATTCTTTTTTCCTTTATTTTCTTGTGGGATCCATCCAGTCTCAAGAAGGGCGCATTCAGTCACCTACAGGGTGCATTCAATCACCCAAAGGGCTCAACTGAGCATCTTGGGGCGCACCCAAACCAATCCAAAATAAATTTCATAGCTTCCATGGATCATTAACATCATATCATCCTCACTCCATTCAATTATTTTGACTAGAAAGCACAGATGGAGATCATGTTGAGGAGCAAAGGCCTCTGCAGGGTGACTATGGCAACTGAAACTTAGCCAACCTCAGCAATTGAGAAATCGAAGTGGCACAACATAAGAGATGAATCCTATGGTATCCTGTGTCTCACCATATCCGGGGATATTTTATTCCATCTATATGGTCTTACCACTCCAAATGAAGTCTGGGAGAAGCTCCAAGATTTGTTTGGCAAGACAGATGAATTAAGAGGCCACCAACTAGATAATGAACTTGTTTCATTGAGTCCTGTTGGGTCACACATTTGTCCTTATTTTCATTACTTATCGACACCTATTCCATCCATCTTCTTCCTATTATCGCCCATTTATCATTCCATTTTCCATCCATTTGCTGTAACTGCCCATAAAATACCATATTACTTCCATTGATGCTTTAGTGGTTAATAATGATTATTTTTCTTTATCTTTGATAAATTGAAGACTATTATGCATAAATTTAGTGATGATGGTTTATGGAGTGATTTTTCATATTAACAGCAACAACACTCATGGTTCAAGCCTCCAAAGTTGGCATGCTAGAACACGTCTACATGGAGATTCACAACATGGTTTCATTCCTAGGATTGATTATGTGGATTTGTGATTTCAATTCGTGACCAAGTCCAACATGGCGGCCTTCAGCTCATGATCGAACGGTTCCAACCAAAAATGTGTGCCAGATAATAACACATTGATTTTAGGTGAGATTTTCGGGTAGATGAAGATGAATATTGAAAATATGGGACATGGGTTCTGTGACTAACAACCTCAATTACCTGACTCGCGGGGAAATGTCCAAACAAAGACACGATTTGAGATATACAGCTGGTTCTCTAAACATGTAATTCACAGATCTGTAGTTATGACCGGTTTTCAAATTAGAAAACTTGTTAAAACAGATCACAAGTTGGGGATTCGGTTTCTCATTCTCCTGAGAGAATTTTATGTATAAATATGTAATCATTCTCATGTATTGGGGGGAGGAGAGAAAGCAATGTTATGCTATAGGATTTGATCCAGACTCTGTTGTGATACTTTCATTCTGATAATACATGATGGCAGTTTCTTAATTTTGGAGTTGTAACCTTTCATTGTGGAGATACAGCTCTAATCAGTGGCGGAAGGGCCCTCTTCCCTGAGCAGATGCTGGTAGTGTTGATTGTAAGTGTGTTATTGCATAGATTTGTTCAGTATTTATTTCATGCTTTCATTCATTAGATTTATCGTAGTTCTTTTCATGTTAATTCATTTTGATAGATCGTTGGCCAACATAGCACTTCTTTTAGATTCATGCAATTAGATCTTGCTTCATAAAGAGTTGATTTTGTTTTAAGTTAGATTTAGAGTGTCATTTTATGAATAGGTTTGAGGTTTGATTTATTATCAAGAAGGTGTGATCTAGTTTACAAAGATTTTCGATTTCATACCAATAGATGAACAGTGTCAGGTAGAAATTGTGCTTGCATAGATCTTGCACGATAGATTTGAAATAAAAGACTTCCTAGGGTTGACAATTTATGTTCTAGTATTTTCAGTTGTTTATTTAATTAGACAATTAATCTGCCTAACATTTTGGCGCCGTTGTCGGGGAAGTTATCAATGCTGCAAAAGTACATCTGACATTGTTTTGCAGATGCATTGTTAAAGTAGAGCATGTGGGTTGCATGATTACTTTTCAGTTTATTGAATTTGCTTTGAGTGTGGATTTTCAATCTAGGTACTCAATGCTTGAAATTTTTTGGTATGGGTGTGTGTTCTATTTTAATTTATATCATTAAAAACATTCACGCCTATTCTAGTCACTTTTTGGGAGCCAAATTTCATTAATTGGATTTTTGTGGCATTTTGGCTTGAAATTTTTACTGAAACACAATTGGGACAGTCCATTTTTGGGAGATCAAATGGACTTATTTTTAAAACCTTTTCACATCCCAAGTATCCCTTTGAATCTAGTTTCCAAACCAATTTGAATTTTTTATATTGGGCATCAAACGAAAAGTTTATGGTCAAAATACTAACAGGGTGTCAAGTAAGCACCTTAGGAACAGAGATGGGATAGTCACTTTTTGGATGCCTTATTGGATAGATATTGAAAACCTATTTCATTGGTATATTCCCCTATGAATATATTTTACAACACACTTTGAATCACTCAATTTCGATATCGTACGAAAATTGTGTGATCAAAATACCGACTGCCTATCACAAATCAACATTTTTTAAAACTCAGTTTCCTATACTGTTCATTGGATTGTTTGACCCATTCATTCTTATTGGATTCAAAACATGTTTCTATTATAGATCCCTACATGAATCTAATTTCAACTATAATTGGAATCACGTCAATCCGTTATCAAACGAAAAAGTTGTGCCTAAAACTGTGACTATTGTTCTAGTCCAGAATTCGAAAAAAACCTTGTCATGCAGGCTACTACTGAGAAACTTTGTAATATCATCATATAGAATTTTAAAAACATGTTTCTAAGGTACATAGACCTATAAATTTACTTTCATTTGTCTTTGGAATCACTCAAATTGAATGAGGAACGAATAATTTATGACCGAAACATTGTTAGTGAGTCTAATTGGCCATCGCTCTCCCACAAGTATAAATTGAATTTGCTTTGTTCATTTTTCCTTGGATTTGTTTTATAAGTAATTGCTGCTTGTTGTTTTTTTCATAAGTATTGTATGAAGAGAGATTGATCACCTCTCTTCTTCCATGATCTCATGTTTTACTGCAGGCAAGTGCTAGGTTTTTGCAGGCCCTCGGAAGATAGAAGGTTAATATATGCATGAGTGAGTTTTGAAGACTTTTTCTCAAATTTGCAAATGGATTGACAACAAAAATTGAGGAATTTGTATGTAATCCATATGAAGACCAATGTTCCATAATTCAAGTTCCATTGCTACATGAATTACTACTAAAGAAGCCTCCCAAAATACCTTTCATCCATCATGCTCATTCACCAACACCATGTTATGCCCATACATTCCTTCTTGCCTCCACCATTCCATCACTTCCATGACCTTCTGCTCCATTTCATCACTCCCATACTATCCACTCCACTCACACCTAACCCATAAATAATGTCTCTCGGCTCTCGTACATGCTGAGTTACCCCCTATCATTTTCATTCTACCAATAAAGCCTACTTGTAGGAGAAAATATTTCATCTCTAGTTCTTTACAATCATTTTTTTTGTACTCATATTGGATGATGTAGAATTCATTAAGGTCCACCTTCAAATGGTCTTGTCCCATCGACCTCAACAAACTATCTGGGCAACAAGACTTGAGTTATGTATAGTACCTTGGAATTTTACATGCATCAATGGTAAATTTCCTCGGTGATGATCAAGGGAATACGTCAATGTCTCTTGTTTGTCAGATCCTGCAGGTGACTCAAATTCAACACATACATTCATACCTAACAAGTTGTACTATTGTACCTTGATAGCTGATTGTTATCATTGGTGAGTTGTCTTGCATTGGTTAACATTTTTCATTATTGATTGGTAATCCAACGAAGTTTCTCCATGTTCGACTTCAAGAACATTCATTCACATGGATTAACTTGTACATAAGCGCAAATATTGGATGAAGACTATATATTTTTATTGTTCCAACAGTTCAGTAGTATTCTTTTCATTCAGTTGGAAGCATTTGTTTTCAGCAGTTAGTAGTATCAAGATCCACCACTACACTTGCATGACTCCCACCTTCAGCATCATCTACAACATCATTCATTACAACTTGCACAGTTCCTCATCATGGATCAGATTCATCCTTCATAAGTTTCAGCTTCCAACTACATCTCTCAGGAGCAGTTAACAGCCTACATCAGCCCCAACATGCATCAATACATTCATGTCAACCAAGGCTTCCATGGAGGTAAAACTTGAGGTAAAATAGCGTGAGTTTTTTTATTTATTAAAGATTTAGGAATATGTCATGAAGAACCACTAAGAATTATCCATTTCCATTTTCTATATAGCATTTTATGCACATCCATTCCCATCCTTTCCCACTCAATTCTAACACTTCATCATTCCAATTCATGCACATCCAAATCAAGTCCTTCCCTGTATCTCCTACATCCAAGCTTAAGAGAATGCCTTGCTTCTGCCACACAAGAACCAACAGTGATAAAAGATGCTTTGTTGCCACATAAAAACCAACAATGAGAAGAAATAAAGAAGTTGATACACATGCTGAGGAAATTGAAAAAAATGATAGGCTGGCCACAAGAACGTACAACAAAACAAGTTATTCAATAGAGAATACATTCAAAGGGTTGCAATCCACATACATCAAAATAAGATTATTGGAGGATATATCATATGGTATGTGGGATGTCAATCATTTTATACACATGGCCAAGCATTTGATGGCCAACCCAGAACATTGAGCATTCAGAACTCTTCCATTAAAACTTGGTAGGCTTACTTGTTATTTGAACAATGGATGGGTGAACCTGAAGATTTTAATCAGATTTGAATTTTATTGATCCTTCAGTGCTTGCATTTTCTTGTCTCTGCTTTATGACATAACATTGGTCATCACAGTCTCTACTTTACACGGATCATAATAACATAACAGTTTGATAGCAACCTACTTTTACGATCCTGAAGGAGTTTTTCATAATGCTCATCAAGAAGTATTGTGATAAGCCATGATCAGCTCTTGTTTTGGTATTTGTTTGAAAACTCTGTCTTTACTTTTGTTCTACGAATTAAAGAGGGTTATATTTTAGAGCAGTACAAAAGTATGTCCTTGGGGAAGATGTGAAGCAAATAACAGGCATGTTTGGCATGAGGGGGAAAGTTTGCAACAAGGCCTATCTCAAAGAATTATCAATCTGTTATATTACCGATTAAAATCCTACTCTGTATGCTTGAATTATTTGGCATTATTAGCTGCTACATGAGAACTTGTGATTTTTCAAATGCAATTATCAGGTCTTCCTTTTATGAGAAAAATCTGTTTACACTTTCATTAAGATCATATATAGAGGTGCATCGTTGTACTCATAAGAAGCCCTTTTTTTGCATCAATTCAAAGTGTTATAATTCAGAAATGTGGAAGATTGTCTGCATTAAATTATGTTCCCTACTATAATTGATTTCCCAATTGCACATGCTTTAGCAAAACAAGTTACAAGAAACAAAATGAGAGGGATCCAATGCAACATGATTTATATTTCAATTGGAGAAAATGGAAATTGATGAATTACTTGAAAAACTCTTCTTTTACCTGAGGACAGGTAAAATTTTCAGTTTGGGGGAGAAATGAAAGGCTGCTACACTCAGTGGTATAGAAAAAAAAATGAATCCTACAACAATCACATTTTCAGTCATCATTTTTTATAACAATGTTCTCCTAGCAGCCAGTGAAGGAAGCCTTGGTGTGTAGAAGGTTGAATCAATGCTTGATGAGTGAATAATTATGTCCAGCATCAAAATGTATTTTTTTTACAAAGAATTATTAGCCTTTTCATTGAAAGAGGTGGAACATTTTTCATGGCAACTCTCAAAACTACAAAAGTGCAGAATTTGATTTGAGCATATCTTGCAATTGGTAAGTTGTATCTTCATGAAACTTGGACAAGGAATGCATAACATCAAGATGAACAAACCTGGTAAGTTTCAGCGCAATCCAATGCACGGTTTTCGAGAAAATGGCCATCATCACCTACAACCATTTTGCCAATATCTCGAGATCCATGCATCAGATGAATTTGATCTTTGGGGGTCAAAATCATTGTGGTAAGAGGAATATACTAACCAATTTTCAGAAAAAATGCTTCACGGATTTTGAAAAAATGACCATCATCACCTATAGTGAATTTGCATTTTTCTCGAAATCCGTGATGTGGGTATCTCTTATTTTCCGTTTGGAGATGCATTGGACTAGTAAAAAATTGCTTGCAAAATTTCAGCCAAACTCAGTTTGTATTTTGTGAGATATTAGTTCAAGAAGTTTGCTGAAACACCAAGTACAACTCCGCCAAACTTTCCATTTTCTAGCTGCAACTCCGCCAATTTTTCTGCTCAACACCACTAAATTTTCTGCCAAATTACCCGCTAAATGGTTGCAACACCGCTAAATTTTCCGCCAAATTCTCCACTAAATGGCTCCAACACCGCTAAATTTTTCACCAAATTCTCCGCTAAATGGCTGCAACACCGCTAAATTTTTTTCCAAATTCTTCGCTAAATGGCTGCAACACTGCTAAATTTTCCGCTAAATTCTCTGCTAAGTGGCTGCAACACCGCCAAATTTTTCGCTAAATATTTCGCTAATTGCTGAAACTCCATCAGAATTGCTAGAGATCACTTGAGGGCTAATTTTTAAGGTCATCCTTTCATGAGAAATGCAACAACCACTATTTGAAGAAGTTTTCAAGTATTCTTTGGAAAGAAGCATCATATTCCATTATCATCATCAGTGGGAAAGTAGAGTGGTTTTGGTCACTATGCATGGTAAAATGAAAGCAACAATTGAATGAACCCTTCTAGTTTGGATGCTACATAGGTATTGGGTTGCATGAGGACATGCAACAAGTTCAGTTTGGGGGAGATGTTGGGTCACGGATTTGTCCCTATTTTCATTACTTATTGACACCTATTCCATCCATCTTCTTCCTATTATCGCCCATTTATCATTCCATTTTCCATCCATTTGTTGTAACTGCTCGAGAAATACCATATTAGTCTCATTGATGCTTTAGTGGTTAATCATGATTAATTTCCTTTATTTTTTATGAATTGAAGACTATTATGCATAATTTTATTGATGATGGTTTGTGAAGTGATTTTTCATATTAACAGCAGCAACACTCATGGTTCAAGCCTCCAAAGTTGGCATGCTAGCACACGTCCACATGGATATTCACAACATGGTTTCATTCCTAGGATTGATTATGTGGATTTGTGATTTCAATTCGTGCCCAAGTCCAACATGGCAGCCTCCATCTCATGATCGAACGGTTCCAACCAAAAACGTGTGCAAGATAAAACACATTGATTTGAGGTGCGATTTTTGGGTAGATGAAGATGAATATTGAAATATGGGACATGGGTTTTGTGCTTAATAGCCTCAATTACCTAGCTTGTGAGGAAATATCCAAACAAACCCACAGTTTGAGATATACGGTTGGTTCTCTAAACATGTAATTCATGGATCTGCAATTACGACCGATTTTCAAATTAGCTAATTTGTTAAAACAGATCACAAGTTGGGGATTCAGTTTCTCATTCTCCTAAGAGAATTTTATGTATAAATATGAAATCATTCTCATGTATTGGGGGGAGTAGAGCAAGCAATGTTATGTTGTAGGATTTGATCCAGACTCTGTTGTAATACTTTCATTCTGATAATACATGCTGGTAGTTTCTTAATTTTGGAGTTGTAAACTTTCATTGTGGAGATCCAGCTCTGCTCAATGGAGGAAGGGCCCTCTTTCCTGAGCATATGCTGATAGTGTTGATTGTAAGTGTGTTATTGCATAGATTTGTTCATTATTTAGTTCATGATTTCATTCATTATATGTATCATAGTTGTATGCTTTCATTCATTAGATTTATCATAGTTGTTTTCATGTTAATTCATTTTGATAGATCGTTGGCCAACATAGCACTTCTTTTATATTCATGCAATTATATCTTGCTTCATAAAAAGTTGATTTTGTTTTAAGTTAGATTTAGAGTGTGATTGTATGAATAGGTTTGAGGTTTGATTTATTTTCAAGAAGGTGTGATCTAGTTTACAAATTGATTTCATACCAATAGATCAACAGTGTCAGGTAGAAATTGTGCTTGCAAAGATCTTGCATGATAGCTTTGAAATAAAAGACTTCCTCGGGTTGAGAATTTATGTTCTGGTATTTTCAGTTGTTTATTTAATTAGACAATTAATCTTCCCAACAAGTCCACAGAATTTCGAGAGCCTCGGAGACTTTTTATCAAAGTTCAAGTCACTTGTTCCACAATTGAAGCAATGTGGAATTGATAAAAAAGATGAGCAATTAATCTTGGCCATCCTCTCCAAGCTTGGCCTTGATTATTCAGTCTTTGTTTCGACCTTCCGTGCCAAAAGGAAGGCAGTTCAAAACTAGAAGAGTCCTACTGTCTTATAATTCATGGAATCTCTTACACAAGAACAAGACAAGTTGGTCTTGATGGGAGCAATCAAAAGTCCATCAAAATATCATTGCTTGGATGCTGGAGATTCAAGGAGTTCAAAAGGAAAGAAGAAGGGAAATTTCAAGAAACCCACTGATAAGAAGAAGGACAAACAGAAATTCCATGAAGACTCCTCCAACTTCAAGAGGAATCCAAATAAGAATAATGATAAGGCAAAGTGCACCTATTGCAACAAGGAATTTCATCCTGAAAGCTCCTGCATGAATAATACCATTTAGCAAATGGCTCAACTCCTAGAGAAAGCAAATATTCATCTTCCTGAGAGAGCAAGAAGGAAGGATGGAGGACAAAATTCTGAAGACAAGGAGCGATTGCATGCACTGATGGAAAGCACATCAAGGCATCTCTTGATTCTTTTGGTGGACCAACCATTGTGTTGGGTGATTATTTTGAAACTTCAAGCAAAGGTAAAGGAATCATTGGCCTAGATTGTGGCTCATTCACTAATGTGTTGTATGTTCCAGGACTTGCTGCTAACCTCTTGTCAATATACTAGATGACTCACACTGGATATCCTAAAAAGGTGATCGTCACACCTAATGATGTTGAAATCTGTGAAATGTCAAGAGGTCGAAGTGTTGCTTTAGGTTTTGTTGACCATGTCTCAAAAAGATTAGATTCTCTCATTTTGTGTCATTCCCCTCACCTTCTGCTCTACTTTCCCATGCCAATGAGTCAAGTAAATTATGGCATGAAATATTTGGTCACCTAAACTACAAATATCTTTCCCAACTCCATGAGAAAGAAATTTTCATAGGGATTTCCAATATCAATTTTTCTAAAGGTGTCGGTGAAAGCTGCATCCTAGGAAAGCACCCAAAGAATAAGTTTGAAAGAGTCAAAACTAAGTGAACCTCAGCACCCCTGGATCTTATTCACAGTGACATATTAGGTCCATTCCCCATGAGTCTTTGAACCATTCCAAATACATCCTAACCTTCATACATGACTTTTCCAGATATTGTTGGATCTATTTCCTCAAGTTAAAGTCTGAAGTGTTCAATTTGTTCAAGCTTTTCAAAGTCTTGGTTGAGAACCAATCTAGTACACATATCAAGATACTTAGATCTGATAATGGTGGGGAATATATTAAATTTGATTTTTAGTGATTTTGTGCCTCTTCATGCATACAGATGCAACACATTGTTCCCTCACAAAGAATTGAAAGGAATCACTCATTTTGAATCTTGGACTGGGCACAAACCTAATGTTTCTCATTTCAAGGTTCTTGGCTCCAAGGCTTGGGCTAGAATACCACTTGAGAAGAAGAGGGCCATGCAGCCCCAAATCGAACCATGTCATTTTGTTGGATATTCATAAGAATACAAGGGCTACAAGTTGCTGATCATTCCCTCTCAAAAATCCTTCATTGAGAGGAGTGTTCAATTCAAAGAAGAGCCCTCACAGAGTGTTGAAATTGGACAACCCTCCACACCACCACCTGAAGATGTAAGTGAAGTTCCTTTCGAATTTTATAATTCTGATATTTCTGATGATGAATACCATTCTATTACAGATACTAATTCACCAACAAGGCCAAATTGGGTTGCTAAGACTCTTCAAGCAGTTGGTGAACTAGTGGGAAATCCTCAGGATACTAGGAGGACTAAATCACAATTTGAGAATGCTCTCAATGTGAATGATCCTTACCTATCTGAGAGATGTTTTTGATGGTGGATTCTGATCCTCGGACATATGAAGAAGCCTCACATGAACCAATATCACATGCTTCCATGGATGAGGAGTTTCATTCACTACAAAAGAATGAGACATGGGAGCTAGTCAAGCTCCCCCCAGGCAGAAAATTGGTAAGGTGTAAGTGGATCTTCAAAAAAAAATTGAATATGATGGTGCATTAGTGAAATATAAGGATAGGCTGGTGGAAAATGGATTCTCCCAAGTCCATGGCCTTAACTACAATGAGACTTTTGCATCAGTGGCATAGAAGGATTCGATAAGACTAGTTCTGGCAATTTTTGCATCCAAGCGCTGGGAAGTGCATCACATGGATGTCAAGAGTGCATTCCTCCATGGGGATCTTGAAGAGGATATTTATATGCAGCATCCAAAAGGATATGCATCTGATCATAACTATGTGTGCAGGTTGAAGAAGTCCTTATATGGGCTTAAGCAAGCCCCAGGGCTTGGTATGCCAAAATGGACAACTTTATCTTGTCACAATCTTTTGCTAGATGCAAATCTGATCCAAATGTTTACATGAAGTTGATTGATGGCTCAATATTGATTATTGTGTTATATTTTGATGACCTACTAATAACAGGTATCTCTACTGATCAAATAGCTTCATTAAAGACTGTTTTGCATCAAGCTTCTTCCATGACTGACTTGGGAATTCTTAAGCAATTTTTTGGGCTTGAGATTTCTCAAACTGGGAATGGAACTAAGGTATCTCAATCCAAATATGTATCTGAACTGCTAAAGAATTTCAATATGGCTGATTGCAAGCCTTAAAATACTCCCTTCCTTTCAGGAGTCAGACTTGAAGAAGGATATTCTACACCATTGGTGGAAAGTACCTTGTATAGGAAGCTAGTTGGAAGCTTCTTGTACTTGCCTCGTACTCGACCTGATCTTGCATATGCAGTGAGTGTGTCCTCAAGATACATGTAGCAGCCACATGAGCTTCATTGGAGGGATGCAAAAATAATCTTGCATTATGTGCAAGGAACCAAGTCTGATGGGATTCACTATGTTGCAGATTCTAGCCTAGATCCTCTTGGATTTACTAACTCATATTGGGCTGGTGATAGCCTTGAAAGAAAATACACTTCTGTATTTGTTTTCATGCTTGGAGGAGGTCATGTTTGTTGGTCTAGTAAGAAACAAAGTGCAATTTCACTATCTTCAGTAGAGGCCGAGTACAGAGGAGTAGTGAATGTTGCTACTTAGTGTGTGTGGTTGCAGGGTAATCTTTCAGAGTTTGAGATTTCCTTTATCACTCCCACAGTTATCTTTTGTGAAAATAAAAGTGCTATAAGGGTCTCAAGTGATCCAGTATAGAGACAGAGGACCAAGTATATAGAGATCCATATGCACTACATCAGGAGTTTAGTGCATGATCAAATCATTGATCTGTAGTATTTCCCAACAGGTGAGCAAACTGCATACATCTTCACCAAATCTTTTACTAAGAAGACTTTCAGCTATCTGAGATCACTGCTTGGAATGGTTGAACATGTGGTGGAGTGAAGGATTGATCAGAAATCGTTCAATTTTGTTTATGTCTATTTTTTAGAGAATGTTTTTCCCATGAGGTTTTCCTTCTTTCCTTGTTTCATGGACAAGGCATTATGTTACAGGGTGACCATGCCTAGTTTTTGGGCCCTATTTTATTTCTGATTTTTAGCACATAAAGTTAGGCTTATGGGGGGGTGTTGGAATATTTAAACCCATACATGTCATTTAATATCTTAGGATAGAATTATTGATCATTTTTTATTAATTCCTAGTGATAACAATATTTAGTGCAGGGTTGTGTCTACACATATTAAACTATTTTACTAAGAGGTGGTGAGTCTCTACGTCAAAGATGAACAGATTATCATAAGTTCTACATATCTAAATTCATTCATTAAAACTCATTAAGATCTAAAATCATTTAGGAATTAAAATCATGCATGATAAGCATAAAAAACTCTTAAATGGAAGAAACCTGAATCAATTCATGTTAAAACAATGAAGAAAATACATGATTACCTTGGATATGGGTGTGCATCCTTCCTCCATTGCTATGAGCTTCCCTTCCTTCACCCTTGCTTTTGAACAATTTGAGCTCTTCTCCTTCCTTCATAATCTCCTCAGCATGCCTTTGCTTTTTTTATCTCCTTTACCATGCCTCCCATGCCTTTCTTATATAGAATTGAGAAATGGGCCTTAGGCTTCTCTTTTGAGTGTGGGATAATCCCCTTTCATGATTTTAGATCATTTTCACTTAAAACCCCCTTTTCCATAGTTTTTAGGATTTTTGCACCATTTAGAATGATTTTAAGCACAATTAATGCTTTTTAATGCATTTCTCAGAGAGGATTCATCTCTGGATGAACTTGTGTCATGTCTTCTTGCTGTAGGTGCATGGTAAACATATGCTTCATCTATCACATGACTAAGGGTGTCAATTTTATTGTTAACAAATGCCCCCTAATGTGTGAGGTCCGAAGCAGAGTTAAGGGCCGAAATACATTACTGAATTTAATACTCGGTATACTGATACTATTTATACTGATACTCTTTGTACTGATACTCTTTAACGTTCAAAGCAAGGACGGGGGAAGGAAAAATCACAGGCGCAGGATTGAGGATCACACCTACAAAACATAGCAATTTCTCAAAGATATAATATCTTCCTGAGGCAATCATGCCCATGCTCATTAGTAAACAAGCATGGCCACGAACAATACACAGTGGATCCATGTCAAAAGCAATTTTTTTTTAAATGTAAACATGCACTTTGATGAGTGTGAGAACAAAGTCTTTATTGAACTTCTGACATGGCAGTCTAATCTTGCGCAGCTTGAGCAGTGCATCGATGAGTGATACAACTGTTTTTCCCAAGGTCTTCAATACAAATCGATGATAGTATGAGTTTAAATCATGCGAATAAGTGATCTGATGTTGAGCATAATAAAACACCATCTGATTACCAATCATTGATGTATACCATTAACAGATGCAAAGAGACCCACTGGTAATGATGATGGACTCTAAGGTACTGAGTAGAAACTAGCAAGTGTGAATAGATGTTCTGAAGTCGAACACTTGTAGAATCAAACAATCAGGGGTCATTGATGTATACCCACTGTCATTTGCAAGGAAACCTGCCACTAATGACTGCAAGATCCAAGGTACTTTTGGGTTTCTAGATCCATGTCCTAGATGATGATTTGATGTCGATAGGAATACATCCATCGGAAGGAGGGCATTAATGCATCCCACATCAACTGATACAAAAAAAAGATCAATAGTCTGATATAATTTGGTAGAACTGCAAGATCCAACACTGTATACTGACACAAGGAAGGCCGACATGATTGGTCAGGATAATTTGAGGAATGGTCGACTAGGTTTGGACTTCCCTTGAACACATAACACGACGTAGAATGGACACTTGGCAACATAGGACTTTGAGTAACCAACCTTGATGAAATCCGATAATGCCAGATGCATTAACGAAATCTCCATTGGTGACGGGAAGGATAACCCATCGGTGGAGATCTATTCAAAATACTGGTACAGTTTCCTAAGGAAAATGTAGATGGTGTACTGACTGTGGATACCAAATTATGTGCCATGTTCAAGGGCGACAAGGACTGACTATTGTTGTTTTCTTCAGAGTTTATAATATGAAGTGAATCAAGTCTCTCCCTTTTTGGATTTTTGTGTTTTCCAATTTTTTTTTTTAACCTTTTTCATTTATTAGCTTGAAAAAAGAATAAATCATGCTATGATACATTAGAGGAAACGAGTGTCTCAAGGGAATGCGCCTAAATGTCAAGGGCATGGGTCAGGACAAGGCAAAGATCCATATTGCAAACAAGGGTTGAGCTAGTATGTACACTCTTATAGATGTTTCCTCCATGGGTGTGGGTCAAATGTATAGAAGCTATGGTTTATAGGCATCTTGTAACAAAAAGTGACTGCAAAGGCAAATAAGCAACATAAGCAATCAGCAACGAAGCAATTTGCACGGATGTTCAAGTAGATATTTTAACACAAGCTTATGTAAAATGACAAAAAATTGTGATCCCATCAGGATATGGTCAAAAATTAATGAAAGAGAAATATGTGGTCTCAAACTCCAAGTCGTGATGGGACTAATAGGGCTCCCGGTCCTATGAGAATAACTCAACATGGGCACCAAAATGGAAATGAGGTGCTGACTAGGGTGTCCCATGTTTGGTAGGCTCTGCTATCAGAATGGTGGAAAATACAGATATGAAGGGCTGGCCCACCAATTTCCAACAGGTTCGACCCTATGGCAAGTTTGGGTTGAAAAAGGTTCAAATGCATCTTCACAAAGGGATGACCTAAACCTATATGCAAGTTTCCAGATATACCAGATAAGATCGAGGAACATGCAGATCATGCTCCTATACTTGGGTAGATTTATATTAAGTATGCTCCCAGTGGCCCCACAAAATATGTCCTTAGGTGGGTGCAACCAAATGTTTACAACTTCAGGGATATCTTCATTTGATGATAAAATGTAATCCAAGAAGTCATGTGAGCTAGGATATCTCACAACCCAAATGGGCCAAGTAACCGAATCATATTCCTCCATCAAGGTAAGATTTTGATCCGAATCTGCCGAAGTTATTTGAGTAGCTTGGTTTGAAACTTCTACGATAGATAGAGGTGATCCAAATGCTTGCCAGCATGGAAATGACATTACACAAGCTAAGGTCCCTTCATCTACTATGGTTAGATAGATGTTCTTACCATGAGTCGTTACTTTAATCTGAAAAGCAACTTCGGAAGGGATCCTACATATTGAATGGTTTATGTCTGATGCGATCAAAGTCTCATCGGATGGATCAACACCAACAATGGTAGTCAATAGTTCCTTTCTTTGCGTAGGATGATATTGCAATACCTCCAAGGCCGGCATGGCACATGGTACTTGAGCTAGGTCCTCGAGAACATTATCGTTCTGAGCAGCTCGTGTGTTAGGATTATGCATTGTTCTATGTAGAACACCTTTGGGGGGGTGTGGTACTAAGTCTATGGTTGGTTTCTCAATGTAGAGATAACCATCTGGTTTTGATTCCGATTGATCTGGTGTACTAGGAGAGACATCATAAGAATCAAGTCTTGTTTGAATGTTCATCTCAGGATCACACATGAAGAGATTGGCATTAGGATCATTGCCCCCTTGCAAGGGGGTAGGCTGGTTTCCCCCTTGCGGGGGTACCAGTGTCAAAATAGTGGGTTGTTGTTTCCCACTGCATTGAAGCATAGTTGGTGCATCTTCGTTCCCAGAGTTAGCATCTCGCTTACTCTTGTACTTCTTCTTTTTTCCTCTAAGGTCTATCAATGAGACTGTGAGGATGTCAAAAATTTTGGAAGGATTAGCAGGTTCCTGCATTGCCTGGCCAGCTATGGGTTGCGAATTTTGAATAGAAACGTGTCCCAAATGTGGGGTAATTTGTTCAAGATGGTTGACATAATCCATCATACCATTGGCATGAGGTTCATGTGGCAGCCTAGCTAGATCAAATGCAAGTCTCGTAGGTTGGTTCCAAAAATATTGGTTACTTTCTAGAACCTAGCCACTCCATGGCGGAACGAGGTTAATGGTTGGATTTCCCCCTTGCGGGGTTAGGCCCGAAAAATATTGGTTACTTTCGAGAACCTAACAACTCCAATGATATGGTCCTTGGGTGTGATAATAATTCCAAGGTGGGTTTCCCCTTTGCGAAGACTGACCCCAGAAATTTGGCTACTTCCTGAAACATGACTAATGGGTAGATTTCCTCCTTGCGGAGGTGGGGTCCAAGAAGATTGGTTATTTCCTAGATCCCAACCACACCATGGCGGTTGAACTTGGTGTTGAAAATCATTCCAAGGTTGACTTCCTCCTTATGGAGGTGGCATCCAAAAAGATTGGTTACTTCCTGAATGTTTCCCAGTCCATTGTGAACTAGGTTGCATGTATGGAATGCCCCCTTGCGAGGGTACATTCCATTGAGATTGGTTACTTGGTGGAACATTACCATTCCATGGATAGATAGGATTAACAGGTGGATTTCCCCCTTGCAGGGGTATGTTCCATTGAGATTGATTACTTGGTGGAACATTACCACTCCATTGTTGGATAAGATTCATGGGTGGATTTCCCCCTTGCGGGGGTGGGCCCCAATTAGATTGGTTACTAGTTGTAATTAGACCACTCCATTGAATGTTTCCTTGGTTTATATTAGCATTCCAAGGTTGACTTCCTCCTTGCGAAGGTGGGCCCAAAGAAGATTGGATACTTCCTAAAACCTCCCCACTCCATGGCGGAATGGGGTTGATAGGTGGATTGCCGCTAGGCATTATGCTAGGATAAGTCGAAGGATAACCCCTGGGGCATTTCCACTAATATGAGTAGCATAGCCCAATTGGAATAAATGTTCCATGGTTCATTGATTCTGCCAGGAATATTACCATTCCATGGTGAAGGGTTGCCCCCGGAAGTAGAATTTGGACAAGTGTTTTGTATACCATGAGGAATCTGGTTTACTCCTTGTGTGTGTTGACGCTAATTAGACGATCCATATGGAAAATTAATGTTTGAGAAATCCATGGGGTCTCTTGTTGATTTGTGCATGTCATTCAAACTTTCAGAAAGAGGTTTGATATCACCTAGTGACTCACTTATAGTAAGTGCAACTGGTTCTGAAAGACTCATCAAAGGAGGAATTTTATGAGCATGTGTGTGATGTTTCAATGTCTCAATTTCAACTAGAGTAAGATTATCAACTATGTCTGTATTCAGTTCATGATGTGACGATGAATTCTCAGTGTTGATTTGATGTTGCTCTTCTCGAGTAATGTTAATTGAGTTGAAAATCAGTTATGTTTCCAAGTCATTAGGATGTGATTTTTGTGTCTGTCTCTGCAATGTAGCAGGGCCTTCATTTTCTGGTGACTCACCTCGTTGCCGCCGTGACTAGCAGATCGAAAGAGTAGCCACTTCCAAGAAGTTGATAAAAGGATGTGTTTAAAATGATTGTTTGAATCAAACAACCCTAAGGCAGTCTAGACTCAAAAAATGAAAAGTGTCCACACAGTAAAAATTTCCTAGAGATTTCAAGCAAGCAAACTTACTCTTCCAAAGAACCGAATCTCAGTGAAAATATGGATTAGAGGGCCTTTCAAAACTAGTAGCTGCTGAGGGATCTTAAGCCTCAAACAATTACTAGCAACGAAGGTATGAGAAACAGTTACAATAAACTTTAATTTCCAGGGGTGCAAGCGTTGGTTCCTGACCAATCACCCTCCCAACGAGTAAAAGTTCCAAATTTTGTCTTAGGTATTGCAAGTGTGTCCCACTCACAACAACCAATGTGATATCCTAGGAAAAGCCACTAAGGTTACCACTTCACAATCGACGATCGGGTGGAACAGTCATAAGTCAAGACAACTCTCATAACCAGAAACTCTAGAAAAGTGATGTCACCCCGAGGACTTGTCACTTCACATAGAATCCCCTTGATAAGCTCATGTCTCACTAAACAAGCAAGAGGGGGGAACCACTCTTACTTATCCAAATTGACCTCGTGCTTGAAGCATGTTTCATAAGCGCTTTCCCGACAATCATTTTTTGCTACTAATGGATTTACTCTCATTAATCAATGCTAGTTTCAAAAGTTTTGCAGCCCAGAGTGTTAACTCTCCAAACCTAATCCAGGGCACTAACCTAAACTTGTTGATGATATGAAAATCAAAAGTTTGTCAATTTTAAATTAAGCGCCAATTTTTAGTGGAAGTTTGCTTAGTCTCAGGAGTGGAAGTGAAACTGATGGTGTTTCGACTTGAAAACAAAATGAACCATACAATGCAAGATGCTCACTATGCTACCTTTCAGTTCAATGAATATCCTAACTAAAGGAAGGGTTAGAGGTTCATGAGCTTCTTTCAGACATGCAAATTTTTTGGTAGATTTCTTATGTTCATGCACAGTTTTTCAGAAATATGGATAATAATTGATGTTTGATGACCAATGTAACCCAAACATATATCTCAAGTAAAAGTGAATCTAATTCTATTACACGGGGGATCTCTGTTTCTCATTCACAAGATCACCCAAAATCCCAAGTGAAGAGGATACGCATAGCCCTTTGGAATGGTTGTGAATTAAATCCTAGATTGTTACACTTGAGATCCACTTTCTCATTCACAAGTTCGCCCAAAGGCCCAAGTGAAGAGGATATGGTCGCTCAAAAAACTGTATGCAAAAATTAAATCGAAAAACTGTTATCAAAATGGCAACCATACTAGTTGTTGAAATCTCTTGAATTTTCTTGTTTTTCCTCAATTTTTTGGTGTTCTTCCTTCAGATCTACTTCTTTGTGGCTTAAAGATCCATTAAAGACCCTAATATCTAGCTAGGGAAGCTTAAAACCAGCCTACCCATGTCTTTAATTCATCAAACCACCCTAAAATGCATTCAGATCTGAGTTTCTTGAGTTTTGAGAGCTGGTAGCACAGTCCCTCATAGATCTCTACGTGTATGCATATGCTTCTTCTCTACGTGTAGATGCATCTCTGAAAAAATATTCATGTAAAAAGATTTTAAAAGCTCTTAAATGCTGCCACGATGTGAAACTTTGAAGCTCTCTGCGTTTGCATTTTCCTTAAGATCTTCAACACTTCCACGATTGGCATTTTCCTTAACCCTCTGCATTAAATATTTAAATCTCTGCACCGGTTTTAGAGTTTTGCATGGATCTTATCCCTATCCCGATATCAAAGCTGTGTTAAAGTTTTTTAAAAGATTCGATCTCTCCGTGAAAGCCTCAAACTCTGCATTAAAGTATTAAAGCTCTATTCATCTTTTTAAAAGCTTCATCCTCTGTGTGGAAGGCATTGAATATTTAGTTAAAGATCTCTGCCACGATTTGCAGTCATAGAGCCTTTAAATTTTCTTTAAACTCTACATTTAAAATTCCTTTAAACTCTACCACGATTTTAAAGTCTGAAAGTTTGAGCTCTCTACATAGATCTCTGCATAGAAACACCTGATCTGCGTGTTAAAGCTCATCCTGCGTGTCATGAATCCGTATAACATATGCGTGTTAAACTGTGCATTGAGTGAATAGTAAAGATCTTAAAGATTTCAAAAAAATGAAAGACCAGCGCTAAATCTCAATTCACCTTCGATCTTTGCGTAAGTCTTCCATCAGATCTGCGTGAAATTCCTTCAACCATGCCACTCAGATTTCCTTAAATAAATCTTTAAACCTCGGCACGTTCCCTTCAACACTGCCACCATTTGCAATTGGAAGCGTTGCAAGTTTGCACAAGATGCCCAGATCTCAGCCTGCGTGAACAGCTTGAGTGAAGAACTCTGTGTTTTTATTTTCAAACCTCTTCCATTTAAATATACGTTGCAAGCAGTTAATCTTCAAAATCTCTGCATTTTAAAACACTAAAGAATTGTACTTCTGTGATTAAAACTCTCAAAAGGACCAGCATTGATGTGTTGTAGCATTGAGGTACATCTGGAATGCTAATGCTAATTAATGTTGAATGCCAATATTGGAGTGTTTTTGGAGTAACTTTAAATGTCAATGCTGGAGTGTTTTTGGATTAATGTTGAATGCCATAGTTTGGATTAAAAAAAGCATTACAAAATTCAAAGAATTTTGGGATGAACTAAACTAAATTTTGGCATTTTAAATTTGATTAAAAAAATCTTTTTTATATCAATCTTTGATTCTTTTGGAAAATTTGGAATTGTTTTTCCTAATTGGAGCTAAAATTTTTTCCATTCAATTAAAAGATTAAAAAGAAAAGTTTTGGCAAAAGTTTTATATATATGGGTTAAAGGCATTTAGAAAAGGTTTGGCATGGTGGGGTTAAAAATTCTTTTTTAATATTAATTTGTGGTTCTTTTCGAAAATTAGAACTCAAAATCTTTAAAAAGAATTTAGGCATCTTGCAAAGGTTTGGCATAGTGGGGTTAAAAATTCTTTTTTAATATTAATTTGTGGTTCTTTTGGAAAAATAGAACTCAAAAGTTTTAAAAATAATTAAAAAGGGTGGGAAAAGTTTGGCATAGTCACATTACAATCTTTTCACTATGCTTTAAAATGGATTAGCTCATTTTTCCTTTTGAAAAAGTTTAGGAAAATTTTGAAAATGTTGCTTAAATTGGATTAAATCTTTTTCATTAACCTCTAAAAGTAGTCCACATTGCATTGTCTTTTTAAATTTTTCTTTAAATGTGTACTAGATCTTTTTTTATTAAGACCATATCCACATGCTTCCTGGAAACATTAAACCAATCAACCTAATTGAAAAGATCATCTAACCACATATTTGCATTTGAAGAACACACTTTGAACATCACATGTTGAGATAGTTTAGGAGTTGGTTTTTTCAAAGCATCTTATATCGAGCCACCGTATCCTCTTCACTCGCACCTTATGGCGATCTTGTGAATGAGAAAGTGGATCTCAAGTGTAACAGAGTAGATTTAATTTTTGCATACAGTTTTTTGAGCCACCGTATCTTCTTCACTTGGGCCTTCAGGCGATCTTGTGAATGAGAAAGTGGATCTCAAGTGTAACAGTCTAGGATTTAATTCACAACCATTCCAAAGGGCTCTGTGTATCCTCTTCACTTGGGATTTCGGGCGATCTTGTGAATGAGAAACAGAGATCCCCCGTGTAATAGAATTAGATTCACTTTTACTTGAGATATCTGTTTGGATTACATTGGTCATCAAACATCAATTATTATCCATATTTCTGAAAAACTGTGCATGAACATAAGAAATCTACCAAAAAATTTGCATGTTTGAAAGAAGTTCATGAACCTCTAGCCCTTCCTTCAGTTAGGATATTCATCGAACTGAAAGGTAGCATAGTGAGCATCTTGCATTGTATGGTTCATTTTGTTTTCGAGTTGAAACACCATCAGTTTCACTTCCACTCCTAAGACTAAGTAAACTTCCACTAAAAATTGGCGCTTAATCTAAAATTGACAAACTTTTGATTTTCATATCATCAACAAGTTTAGGTTAGTGCCCTGTATTAGGTTTGGAGAGTTAACACTGCTGGGTTGCAAAACTTTTGAAACTAGCATTGATTAATGAGAGTAAATCCATTAGTAGCAAAAGACGCTTGTTGGGAAAGCGCTTATGAAACATGTGCCAAGCAAAAAGTCAATCTGGATAAGTAAGATTGGTTCCCCCATCTTGCTTGTTTAGTGGGACATGAGCTTATCAAGGGGATTCTATGTGAAGTGACAAGTCCTCGGGGTGACATCACTTTTCTAGAGTTTCTGGTTATGAGATTTGTCTTGACCTATGACTGTTCTGCCCGATCGTCGATTGTGAAGTGGTAACCTTAGTGGCTTTTCCTAGGGTATCACATAGGATTTTGTGAGTGGGACACACTTGCAATACCTGAGATAGACTTTGGAACTTTTACTCCTTGGGAGGGGGATTGGTCAGGAACCAACGCTTGCACCCCTAGCGATTAAAGTTTATTGTAACTGTTTCTCATACCTTTGCTGCTAGCAATTGTTTGAGGCTTGAGATCCCTCAGCAGCTACTAGTTTCGGAAGGCCCTCTAATCCAGCTTTTCATTGAGCTTCAGTTATTTGGAAGAGTAAGTTTGCTTGCTTGAAATCTCTAGGTAATTTTTAATGTGTGGACACTTTTCATTTTTTGAATCTAGGCTACCTTAGGATTGTTTGATTCAAACTATCATTTTAAACACATCCTCTTATCAACTTCTTAGAAGTGGCTACTCTCCCGATCCGCCAATCACAGCGGCAGCGAGGTGAGTCACCAAAAATTGAAGGCCCTGCTACATTGCAGAGACAGACACAAAAACCACATCCTAATGACTTGGAAACAGAACTGATTTTCAACTCAATTAACATTACTTGAGAAGAACAACATCAAATCAACACTGAGAATTCATCATTACGTCATGAACTGAATACAGACATAGTTGATAATCTCACTCTCATTGAAATTGAGACATTGAAACATCACACACATGCTCATGAAATTCCTCCTTTGATGAGTCTTTCAGAACCAGTTGCACTTACTATCAGTGAGTCACTGGGTGATATCAAACCTCTTTCTAAAAGTTTGAATGACATGCACAAATCAACATCAGACCCCATGGATTTCTCAAACATTGGTTTTCCATATGGATCGACTAATCAGGGTCAACACACACAAGGAGTAAACAAGAGTCCTCATGGTATAGAAAACACTTGTCCAAATTCTACTTCCGGGGGCAACCCTTCACCATGGAATGGTAATATTCCTAGCGGAAGCAATGAACCATGGAACATTTATGCCAATTGGGGCTATGCTCCTCAAATTAGTGGAAATGCCCCGGGGGGTTATCCTCCAACTTATCCTAGCATAATTCCTAGCGGAAATCCACCTATCAACCCCATTCCTCCATGGAGTGGGGAGATTTCAGGAAGTATCCAATCTTCTTGGGGCCCACCTTCGCAAGGAGGAAATCAACCTTGGAACGCTTATCCAAACCAAGGAAACATTCAATGGCATGGTAATGTTCCACCAAGTAACCAATATCTATGGAACATACCCCCGCAAGGGGGAAATCCACCCATGAATCCTAACCAGCAATGGAGTGGTAATGTTCCACCAAGTAACCAATCTCAATGGAACATACCTCCACAAGGGGGAAATCCATACATGCATCCTAGTTCATAGTGGACTAGGCAATATTTAGGAAGTAACCAACCTTTTTGGATTCCACCTTCGCAAGGAGGCAGTCAACCTTGGAATAATTTTCAATACCAAGTCCAACCGCCATGGTGTGGTTGGGATCTAGGAAGCAACCAATCTTCTTGGGCCCCACCTCCACAAGGAAGCAATACACCCATTGGTCATATTTCAAGAAGTACCCAATATTCTTGGGATCAGTCTCCGCAAAGGGGAAACCCACCTTGGAATTATTATCACACCCAAGGACCACATCAGTGGAGTGGTCAAGTTCTAGAATTCAACCAATCTTTTTTGGGCCTAACCCTGCAAGGGGGCAATCCAACCACTAACCCCATTCCGCAATGGAGTGGCCAAGTTCTAGTAAGTAACCAATCTTTTGGGAACCAACCTGAAAGACCTGCGTTTAGTCCAGCTAGGCTTCCACATGAACCTCATGTCAATGGTATGATGAATTCCGTCAACCATCTTGAACAGATTACCCCACATCCGGGACAAGTTTCTATTCAGAATTCGCAACCGACAGCTGGCCAGGCAATGCAGGAACCTGCTAATCCTTCCAACAATTCTAACATCCTCATAGTCTCATCCATAGACCTTAGAGGAAAGAAGAAGAAGTACAAGAGTAAGCAAGATGCTAACTCTGGGAAGGGAGATGCACCAACTATGCTTCAATGCGGTGGGAAACAACAACCCACTATTTTGACACCGGTATCCCCGCCAGGGGGCAACCAGCCAACCCCCCTGCAAGGGGGCAATGATCCCAATGCCAATGTCTTCATGTGTGATCCTGAGATGCACATTCAAACAAGACTTGATTCTTATGATGTCTCTCCTAGTACAATGGATCAATCAAAATCATAGCCATATGGTTATCTCTACATTGAGAAAATATCCATAGACATAGTACCACACCCCCCCAAAGGTGTTCTACGTAGAACAATGCATAATCCTAAAACGCGAGCTGCTCAGAACGGTAATGTTCTTGAGGACATAGCTAAAGTACCATGTGCCATGTCAGCCTTGGAGGTATTGCAATATCATTCTGCACAAAGAAATGAACTATTGCCTACCATTGGTGGTGTTGATCCATCCGATGAGACTTTGATCACATAAGAAATAAACCATTCAATATGTAGGATCCCTTCCGAAGTTACTTTTCAGATTAAAGTAACAACTCATGGTAAGAACATCTATCTAACCATAGTAGATGAAGGGACCTCAGCTTGTGTAATTTCATTTCCATGTTGGCAAGCATTTGGATCACCTCTATCTGTCGTAGAAGTTTCAAACAAAGCTACTCAAATAACTTCGGCAGATTCGGATCAAAATATTACCTTGATGGAGGAATATGATTCGGTTACGTGGCCCATTTGGGTTGTGAGATCTCCTAGCTCACATGACTTCTTGGATTACATTTTATCATCAAATGAAGATATCCCTGAAGTTGTAAACATTTGGTTGCACCCACCTAAGGACATATTTTGTGGGGCCTCTGGGAGCATACTTAATATAAATCTACCCAAGTATAGGAGCATGATCTGCATGTTCCTTGATCTTATCTGGTATATTTGGAAACTTGCATATAGGTTTAGGCCATCCCTTTGTGAAGATGCATTTGAACCTTTTGCAACCCAAACTTGCCATAGGGTCGAACCTATTGGAAATTGGTGGGTTAGCCCTTCATATTTGCATTTTCCACCATTCCGACAGCAGAGCCTACTGAACATGGGACACCCTAGTCAGCACCCCATTTCCATTTTGGTGCCCATGCTGAGTTATTCTCATAAGACCGAGAGCCCTATTAGTCCCATCACGACTTGGAGTTTGAGACCACATATTTCTCTTTCATTCATTTTTTACCATATCCTGATGAGCTCCCAATTTTTTGTCATTTTACATAAGCTTGTGTTAAAATATCCACTTGAACATCTGTGCAAACTGCTTCGTTGCTTATTGCTTATGTTGCTTATTTGCCTTTGCAGTCACTTTTTGTTACAAGATGCGTATAAACCATAGCTTCTCTACATTTGACCCACACCCATGGAGGAAACATCTGTAAGAGTGTACATAACTAGCTCAGCCCTTGTTTGCAATATGGATATTTTCCTTGGCCTAACCCATGCCCTTGACATTTAGGTGCATGCCCTTGAGACACTCGTTTCCTCTAATGTATCATAGCATGCTTTATTATTTTTTCAAGCTAATAAATGAAAAAGGTTAAAAAAAAATTATATAGCATTGGGAAATGGGTCTTACACTTTTCTTTTGAGTGTGGGATAATCCCCTTTCATGATTTTAGATCATTTTCACTTAAAAACCCCTTTTTCCATAGTTCTTAGGCTTTTTGCACCATTTAGAATTATTTTAAGCACAATTAATGCATTTTAATGCATTTCTTAGAGAGGATTCGTCTATGGATGAACTTATGTCATGTTTTCCTGCTAAAGTTGCATGGTAAACATATGCTTCATCTATCACATGACTAAGGGTGTCAATTTTATTGTTAACACCTAGGTGTTAGACTATGTAGTTGGCTAAATTATACATTGTGTGGACCACAAGTCTTCATTGTGTGGACCACAAGCATCCTAGGCTCACTTGGGTGCATTTTTGAATTTTATGGATAATATTTCCTAGGATTCTAGCTGATATTATCCAATCCTGGAATAGAAAGGTGCCTTACTACTTTTTACTGATTTGTACCACTTTTTGGTGAAAGGTGAAAGCTAGTTGACTAATCTTAACTATTTTTTGGACAACTCATCCCCCATGATGTTTATTCCTTCCAAATGATGGATTTAGCATGATTTTCCATCATACATCACCATTTGATCACTAATTCATAAATTCGTGAGCCTTAGAGGTGACTTGGAAAGCACACTTTCCACCTAGGGGGCGTTTGCATATTTTTAGTAAGAATGCTTTTGTGAGGATTCGGATGGAAACTTCTTACTTTCGAATCTATGATGTAATACTATATATTTGTAGCCTATTATTTTCCCAAGGTTGGCTGGTGTATTATTATTCATGAGAGTAATTATGTTTGCACCGTACTTGACTGTTTTTCAGTGTTCTTGACTAGTTGTATGAGATAACTTGTGAGAGTTGATATTTCTTGATCAGATCTTGGTGTGAACTAAATTTCACATGATATGCGGATGGATTAATCACCATGCAACCTTATTGATGTCTCCTTTCTTGATGTAGCCCTTGATCTTCAGCTGCAACACAAGAAACAACAAACAAGTGGAAACATACAAGTGATAGTAATTTGCAATATGAATTAATCTAAATTAGTATTCAAGGAATCTAATTCTAAAATATCTATAATGAACAAATATTTATGGAAAGAATGTATATTTACTCTATTAATGAATAATAATAGAAGAGGAGATTACAACTAAGCCTTGATGTTGAAATTTCTTCCCAATGACCTTTGCCTCATGGATCCAATCTAGCCTTCGATAGAAAGGGTTCTCACTCCAGTAGAATTTTACCAGCATTTAGATGCTCTAGTCATTCCTCCCTTCATCATGAAGAGGATTCTTGAATATATAGGCCAAAATGGATAGAAGGGGTTTAGGATTTGATGAAGAAAGATAAGGGATCATCCCAAGAAGGTAGGGGATCGAATGCCACCTTGTTTGATTTCTTGGGATAAGCCTCCACAAAGATATTCATTCTAGAAGGTGCTCGAAGCTTCTCTTTTTCCTTTCCAACTAAGAGTGATGCGTTTTGTCAACAAGCAGCATGCATCTTTGAAGGGTGACACACTCTGTTCAAAGGAAAAAGGTGTCAATGACGCGCTCTGTCAATGTGCAAGGCACGTCACTAAGGGTCGGATGCACTTTGTCAATGTACAAGGTGTGTCAGCATGACAATATAAGGGAAAAACCATCACAACTCCCTTCCTCTGGTCAATTAAGGGGCAATGCTTTAGGAATCAAGGCAAGCGAAGGACACATAACTCATGATGACGAGATTTTGGTGTAAGGGTCTATCGAAACACTACGAACTAACAAAGGATATACCTAGTCTAAATTCAGGTAATGAGAAGGATCAATGAATGCAAGTTGATCAATAGTGCTAATTATTTCGCTATGAGAAAAATACATCACCCGAAAGAGCATAGACACCACAGCATGCATAGCATATACATAATCACGCCCAAGGAGCATATTAAAGTCCAAAGGGTCCTCCATAACTATAAAATTGACTAAAACGGTCTTTCCACCTAAAGTAATAGGAAATTGAGGAAGAAATCCCAAATTTGCACTAGGTCTTATATCAAAATCCAACGATTGATAAACAATAAGCACAAGGTTGGGAGATACCATATCTTTCCAAGCATGTACAAATAAAATACTAATAGAGGCTTATTCATCTATAATACAACGAGTAATCGTGCAGTGTTTAACTTGAACCTTTATTTTAAAAGGTGCAACAGAAGGAAGGCTCGGCTCAGCTAGAATATTCCAATCAAGGGAAGCAATCCTAGAGCTTATCAGGTTTTCGTTCGAGATGAATTGAGTTCCCCCTTGTCCAAAAAGTTTTGAATCGGTAGTGAAGAAGACTTGACTAGTAGAAACATCACTCTCCAAAGGAAGAGTGGGATTGACCAAAGAATTCATTGATTTGACCACTTGATGCTTGTCACTCTCTAGAGGAAGAGTGGGATTGACCAAATATTGCATTGGTTCAATTGCTTCAACATCAACACTCTCCAAGGGAGGAGTGAGATTATTCAAATATTACATTGAATTGGTCACTTCATCAACCAAAGGTTGAATAGGCTGTTGGGAAACTACAAGTTGTTTAAGAGGAAAGGATCCTTGAGACTCAGACCACACTCTTTTTACCTCTGCAATAGCAGGGCACAGGTGAGTAAGGTGACCTCCCTTCCAAATATTACAAGGGAACTTAGTCTTTCATCCTATTTGTTTAGGTTTCTCAACAGTATCAACATATTCAACATGACTCGTATTAGTTGGCTACTTTCCCCCATTATGACTTGCAGTTATTGGTGATGTGTCCCCAATATGACTAGCAGTGATTCATGACTTGTCATTAATATGACTCACAATGATCAATGACATGTCGTCAACATGACTCGCAGTGGTTGAAGATGGAATTTCAGTATGATTTGCAGTAATTAAAAGTTTTCCCTCGGCATCACCTCCAAAGTCCAATTACAAGTTTTCAGTATGACTAGCGGTGACTGAATAGGTGCCCCCAACATGACTTGCAGAGGTTGGTTGTATATTTCCACTATGACTTGCAGTGACTGGACGTGTTCCCTCAACATGACTTGCAGAGGTTGGGGAAATTCCCTTGTATTTTTGCATCTCCTTCCTATTCTTCCTCCTTCTTTTCCTTTTAGACTATCGGTTTTCCCCATGTGAGGTAGAAGGAGGTGGAGAAGATGTTACTAGCAAGTAAGGAATAGGGTTTTGATGCCCTTGATATAAGGTGCTTGCTTGAGAAGCATTAGGATCATTCAAGACATTCGGAGTGGAAAACAACCAAACCAGAAGCCCAAGGGTGAATCGAGGAAGATTCAAAGTGGCCATCAAGGGAGCACCAACATTCCCAACAAATTAAAAATCATAAGGTACCCCTTGAATAGGGGTCCCTTGGTTGGTGTCCATAGGAATACTAGCCATAGTTTATGATTCAATGAATAAGAAATCTCTAAGGCCAACTAATAACAAGCATCACAAAGAGAACACCACTAGAAAATGTCCCAGGTAATCAAACCAGGAAAACATATAATCCTTTCAAAGTTTAGTTATGGGTTGATTAACTCCCACTGCTAAAACGACAAAGGATGAAATTAGTTACTAAGGTCAGGAGTGTGTCCCTTCTTGGTGTAAGTGTTTTCCTAGATAAATCTAGAAAACATTCTCCAAGGGTACTAATGTTCCAATCACAAAGTCCACCCAAGGTGGTAGTGGAAAATCCTCTACTGACACCTATGAATAGCCCTAAGGACAAGATTCTATGGCTATCAATCTGTAATCGGCGTCTGGGGGAACAATTGCAGGTCGATATCATACCATGGGAAGGGTAGCTAAGCCTAAAACTCAACAATACCATAAAGTACTGAGAAGTCCTCATGCACGCAAAATGCACAGGTGCTTAGTTAGGTATTGGAGGGATCTCTCCGCAACCTAACTTCACACAACCTTGTGCATAACTCTGGTTTAAGTAGAGCTTCCTGGCCAAACCCTTACAATGTTGGATTTTCCTGTCATTATGAAAGTGTAACATCCCTGAAATTCGATCCCTATTATTAATATTTTGTAAATGGCCCTGGTGAGGAACTCAAGGCCAAGGCCCCACCAGTGGACCTCAAGCTAGTGTTATATTTATAAATCTTAGTTTAAGCCTAGAATATTAAGAATGGTGATGCGACCAAATGATAAGTAACAAAACCCACCCTTAAAAAAAGATAAGATGGTTAGGAAGCCGTAAGATTCATGTTTTAATTCGTAAACAATGAGGATGAAGAAACTAATAATGTTTTAATTTCTTAAAGAATCCACCTAAGTAGAGTCTAACATAAATTAAATGATTTGATGAAATATATATGTGTGTGTGTGTGTGTCTCTTGTACACCTATAGATAAAGGGGTAGATGGACTATTGACAAGGAATAGTCATTTAATATTTATATATATGTATATATATATACACTTAACTTTAAGTTATGTTACTAGATAAATAATCTTAAATAGCCGATAGTTTTGTATTTGGCTAAATATTATAATAGTCATTATCTAGTTACTATTTTAATAATATTATTTAGATAATTATAAGATATTTTAGGAATTAGAACAAATTGTTGAATATAAATTAATATGCGAAAATGTATATATATTAGTCATATGAAAATGCATATAGTTATTGGAGTTATATATATATATATATCTATATATATTATATGAAAATGAATTTATGTCATTTCAAAAAAATATAAGTTTTGATATATTATGTATCATATAAGTTTTGTATATATGGAAGTAATTATATTATTACTTGTTATCTCAAGAATCGTTTAAAAGAACTTTAAACCATTTTTTTTATTATTATTTCCCACCTTCCGAACTAGGGAGGGAGTATCGTGGAGGTTGTGTAAGAGACCTCGTAATAGAGAGAATTATGTATTGCACATGCACTACATTTTTGGGAGTTATTCCCACCTTTTTAATTAAAAGTATAGTTTGATTAGCCACGTCGGATTTTATTGTTTGAAAACACACTAAATGTTACTCCAGCCTACGCTTTTGATCAACTCAGAATGACATTTGTAATGTATCTCCTTACTTTACGAGATAGTGGAGTTTGTTTGAAAGTTGGGGGAAGTTAAGCTACGCCGAGAAGAGAGGGACCACCTCTCAGTAGATAGAATTATCCCTAACATGAGCATTATGATTCTAGCCTTTCGTTTAGTAGGACAGTTTCTGTATATTAATAATATCCCGGTCGTTGATTGCCTTCTTTTTTCTCAGCATACTGTTATATGTCGCCAACGTATTTCCTTTTTATTATGTGGAATATTTATCTTCTGGAAATCTTGCTCATACAAATAGGGCATTAATTTCTTGGTAAGATCATGAGTATTATATAGACGGTCGATTTGATCTATAAATATAATTTGCTCCTTGTTTGAAGTTCGACCCTTAGATGCGACAGGTGGCTGTCATACCTTACACACTGCGTTTATTACAATACTAAACGTTGTATAAGATAGAATATCTTAGCGTCATTTTTTATCATTCACATTAAACATATACTCTACATAAATGATTGTCTATAGGGTCAATCTTAATAGACAGCTACATACATAGACTCGGTCTTATGTTATTAAAATAATGATGTGATCACATTTTCAATCTAATAAAGTATGGAGTTGAAGTTCTATATTTTATGAATATTTAATATTTCGGTATCGAGGAATTATTTCTTTAAGACTATATTGAATACTATAATCATATTTAGTTATGAGAGAGAGAGTCATAGCAAGTTGTCCATGATATTTACAAAGGGTATATTTTTATGACTAAGAGAGTTTACCAGCTCTCAAAAGTCTAATATTATAGTAGAAAAATCCTTTAAAAATATATATATATATATATGGAATTAAATAAAAAGGTTTGAGATTTGTTGCAATAAATGTTTAAAGGGTTTCGGTGCAAACTATAACTTTTAGTCTGCATCAATTATAATATTAAAAGTAAAAAGAACCTCATCTAAATTTATTCTTGTCCTAAAAAGAAAGGGATTTGTAATAAGTTATACATGCTCATATTTTAGAAAAGGGTTTTCCATGTATATATTACTATTTGTAGTAATAATTATATATTACTATTTGTAGTCATAGCAAGTTGTCCATGATATTTACAAAGGGTATATTTTTATGACTAAGAGAGTTTACCAGCTCTCAAAAGTCTAATATTATAGTAGAAAAATCCTTTAAAAATATATATATATATATATGGAATTAAATAAAAAGGTTTGAGATTTGTTGCAATAAATGTTTAAAGGGTTTCGGTGCAAACTATAACTTTTAGTCTGCATCAATTATAATATTAAAAGTAAAAAGAACCTCATCTAAATTTATTCTTGTCCTAAAAAGAAAGGGATTTGTAATAAGTTATACATGCTCATATTTTAGAAAAGGGTTTTCCATGTATATATTACTATTTGTAGTAATAATTATATAAATATAAAACTAAAAAGATGTCTTTGTTGGGCAAAAAGAGGGAGGACAAGAAATCTTGCATGTAGTAGTTGTTCTATGCTAGTTCTAACATAATCTCTTAGAATAAGTGAGAAGAACTTACTTTATGACTCACTATGGAGTATATTTGAGTTATGGTACTAATATTATAATATATATGGTTAGACTTTGGTATCTTTACATTATGATGTGACTTATGGCATATATTGGATATACAAGTTATAGAGTAGAAGGGGTCATGCATTAGAAGATGTAGAAAGGTTTATATTTACATCAACCTTTGTATTATTATAGGAAGAACCTTATATTTTCAATGAAGGATATGTTATTTTAGAAAAATGCTTCATAAAAGGAAGGTTTGAAGAAATTTAAGTCTTGTGATTATTGTGTCACAGTAGGTTGTAACCCTTCACCTTGGTTATAATAAAAACACAACCTTTGGTGGACGTAGCCCAAGATACGGGTGAAGCACGTGAAAATATTCTCTTGTTATGTGTTCCTTGTGTAAATCTCTCTTGTGATGTATCTCAATTATTATCTCAGTTTTGGTTGTGTACCTTAGGCATTTTTAAGATGGTTGTTATCAATGATATGGTCCCTGGTTTACATATGTTGGAAAAATCTATTTAGTGGTTACATATACTTAATATTTAAAAATGTGTAGTTGGCCGATGTTACGAGATGGTGTATCTTATTGTATTGTTCATTTTATTGATAAATGTTTAATCTAATAGAAGAAATTGGTTAATGTGAGACAAGTGTTAGGACATTATTAAGTTATGCTATTAGGATAAATATTATTATAAGAGTTGCAAATTCATAAAAATGGTATGAAGACCTTCCTTGTAAAATTATAGAGGAACCTTATATTGAAAAGTAAAGTTTTATAAACGATTTTAATTAACTAGTTAATGTTAAAAAGTTGTGAGATATCATAATAATGTTTTATTTTAAACAGTAAATTAAGTTGTGTTCTACAATTAGTCGCTTAGAAAATATTTAAATTTTTACAAATTTTTGGGTATGTGACAGAAAGACACCTAGGTTTCACAGTTTAAAGTAACTTTGGATATTTTACAAAGGGCATAATCCAAATCTCTAGCCTTAATCTACTAGTGAACCCTATAAAACAAAACTCTAGTTGATTTTAAATTAAGAGTTATCTTTTAGGTGGATTTATTACTTAAAGGATCCATAGGTTAAACTAGTGGTGTTCCTAACTGAAAATAAACGAAAATGAAATTACTTGCAAATGGAAAATACCACTTAAATCTTTGAAAAAGTTACTTGACTATAAATAACTTTCAAAAGAAAGAAAAACAAAGACCAAAGCAAGTAAATTTTTATCATTTTCATGTAATAATGAGAATGAAAGCAATACAATTTTTTCTTTTGTGAAAACACTTCCAAAAACCTCAATTAACTGCCCAAAATATTCCTAAGTGAATCGGAAATAAACTATGATATTTTGCAAAATTCAATTTTTCTTTTCTTTCGGGGCCTAATAAAAAAACACACAAAAACATGATTTTGAAGGCTTAAAACCCAGAATTTGGAAAATCTAAGAAAGACCTAGATCCCCACTAGACCTAATAAACCTAAAAAAAAAAAAAAAAAATTTAAATTGTTAGCCTATTTTTTGGGCCAACCAAGACATGTACGTGACCTAGCCCACTATAGGGTGTGCGTATGCAACCAAAATGAAGGTATCTCACGTATATGAGAGCGAGGTCAGCAACTAAAAACCACGTGGGAGCGACTTTCCTTAAGGAAACTCACGTATATGGAGAAGAACACTGAAATTTAATTTTTTTTGCAAAAACTAAACTTCAGGTCTCCAAAACAAAGCCTATAAAAGTTTTCCTAGGGGTTTCAAGAAATAAAACTAAACTACTGGAAAAAAACTACAGCAGTATATAAACCACTCAAACCATAAATAAATCCACAGAAAGACCTACTTTTTGTTTTAGTTTTGTAAAAAGGAAGTTGTTTTCCTAAAACAACAACAAACTTCAGATCCTGAGAGTCAAATTAGATACGCAGTAACCCACTTTTTAGTTTCAGGAGAGTGAAACTAAAAAACTAAAAAAAGTATGTATGTGGGTTGGACACAGGTAGGTCACCTCCATGCAATTGTCAAGGGGAAAGGTCGCGTACAGAGGTAGAAACATTTTTTTTTGCAAAAAACATCAACCTAAAGGAAAAGTACGTGACTGTGGGTATTGTTACCCACATATATGCATAGGAAAAAGAAAAAAAATAAGAAATTTAGTGCCCCCACACCAAGTTTTGCTCTCAAAGGGTTCTCAAATGACAATCTAATAGGTTGAGATAAGAAAATTTCAGAAAATCAACTACAAACAAAGCAAAAACATATCAAAATTCACACAACAAACAGAAAATCCCTAACTACCCAAAACAGAGAAACTCCTCAGTGGAGTCATCGGTTCTATTTCGGGATTAAACTACCCTATTGAACTTTTGGGCTAATAAACCACATAGTGGTTCCTTTAATCAATTCAAACAATCTACCAAAATATGTCATTTAAATCAATTTACAGTTCAAGCAAAAAAATCATAAAACATGGATAGATTTCCTACCAGAGGTCCAACGTTTGTAGAACATCCCTCTTCTGAATTCCGCTTGAAAATGTATCTTCATTGATCTGCAATCACAAACATGGCAAAGATACCAATAGACCACTGCAAATATAATGATTCAACTACGAATGAATGTGCTAAATTTATAAGATAATAAAGAGCAATAAATCAACACATTTAGGGACAGGAAAGAGAATTCTTTATAAAAAATAACAACGAGATACAACATAGATTTCACCTGCTCTCGGCTGCATCACTGTTATGAAACTGGATACTGAGTTTCTCCTTCCCAGGTCACACACATACATACCTATTCGATACTCCAAAGGCATGCCCAAATAAAACAATCTGATAGTTTCTTGGCAAGAAAGGAATGGAGAATGTTGCAAATGCATATTTCCAGATATGGGGGTTTAATTACAGACCTAAGAAAAGGGTTTATGGATTCAATATACAAAAGAGAAGCATAAAGGTTCTTTATCCCTTTTTCTCCTCCTTCTCATGGTTCCTCTTGCCTCATTTATTTTTGGGGGGAGGCAGTTAGGGAAGCTCAATTAGTTATCCATGGGAAAAGTACGATTAAACAACCCTGAAACTGTTTTCACATTTCCCAAAACTTATTTTTATTTTTTACCTTCAAACAGGCATGTACGCAGGCTAGACAAATGTAGGTCGTGTGCACGTGGGCTAGACACACGTAGGTCATGTACATATTGGAAAATTAATTTGTTTAAAGGTTTAACTGAGAAGGTATAATGGGGATTGAACCATAACAGGACAAGGAAGTCTACAATAATGTAGATCAGCTAGCAAATGATCATTTTGCAATGATATGGAAAAGTATGTTATATAGCACTCGAGACTTATATCTTCTTGTCTCTTTTTCTTTCCTTTCTCCTTTGATCTTCCATGGACAATCAAGGCCTCATTGGTGGAATTAGATTCTTTTTAGCTCACCTCCTCTAAGACTAAAGCAATGCTGACCTAATCAAGCACTAATGTCATTACAATGCTTCCAATGGTCATTTCCAAGTTGCCTTGTGAATCTAGAAAAGAACATAAAAGGATCTTACAACGGTCCTCCTCATCCATATTCACTCCAAGTAAGCTCAATCGGTCACAATGATATTAAGAGCATTTAGATGTTAAGTGACAAAATCACCATCACCCATCTTCAAGGTAAACACATTTTTTCTTGATAAAAATATTATTAACTAAGGATCTATCATGGTACAAATCCCCCAACTTCTTCTAGAGAGGCATCACAATTTTTTTCATAAACATTCAGTAACACCAAATTGACCAAACAGAGCTTTAAGGCTTCTCACCTTTCCATCCAACACTTTCCATTCTTCATCTTTCAAACCAATGACTTTAGTTCTATATACAACAACCCATAGATATTTATCTATGAGAAAATCCTTCATCTTGAGCTTCCACAACTCCAAGTTAGTGCCTACATTGAACTTCTCCATTTTTTTTATAAATGTGCTTGGCATTTCTCTACAACGATATTTTCTTTTGTGCATACTACCACTCAAACCAAGATTGGATTTAAAAAAACCTTGTCCCTAACACCTTGGATCTAAGATGATTAGACTCTTATACCAAATGTAAGGATGAAAAGTTGCAGAATGTTAAGACTCTAACCATCATTCATTATCAGTATATTAATTATGGTTAGGTTGGCTTAGTATTATGTTACATAATAATCACTTCATCTCCTATTTATAATAAAGGAGAATCATTTGCATCTCATCTTGTCTTTTGTATTTGCTACATTGTATACTAGGATGTTTCCCCCCTTGAAGAGGCTTCTTATTCATGCATTTTATTCATTATTAAGGCATTGGATTACTATCTCTTATTTTATGCTCGTATGGGGAATTTGGTGCATAATATTTGGTATCAGATCTTGGATGCTTCCAAAACAAGTCATCTTGGCATTGTAGCTATAACTTTTTCAGGGCCATTTCAAACAATGAAACATGGAGTACCCTTAGAGGACACAACAAACTATATGTGCTACAATTTTTAGGTCGTGACTCATTACAAATTTAGGGTTATAACCTGTGGAAGTTAGGGCTTTTGACTAGTCGAAAAACTAGTCTCAAACAAGTGTTTTGGATAAACCGTTATATATGAAGCTTAAGAGATCCAAATTGAGTGAAACTTAACATATTATAAATAAGATAGAACATATTATTTTTGGTATCAATTTTAGAATAAGAGAAGGAAAATTGTACACATGGAAGGTCGTAGAAGTTCGCTCTCCTGAAAGGGACAAAAACAACTAGTTTTGGAAAAGTAACCATTACTCTATTCTGGCACATCAAAATTAAGTCAAACGTGTGGTGATGTAGAGAAGACACACTAGGATAATATAGGATGAAATTTCAAATTCAAAGAGGCTGAAATTTTAGAGATAATTAAAGAGGAAGGTCGGCTACCAAGACAACCTACAAACCAAGTTTTGTAAGGTATGTTAACTTGAAACTTGCATAAATTTTGACTGGAATGTCTATTTTGGTTGATTCAAAAGGTGTGATAAAGAAGAAATAGATAAGAAATATAGCATATATTAGTGGTATCAAATGGAAAGAGGTGGAGAAAAATTTTACATTCCCCTTGAACCTCTTGAAGGCTCAATTGTGACACAAAACTAGCATGATGAAGTGAACTTTGAGGTGTCCAAGCTTACTAAAAAAAGTAAAAAACATGGAATGCGAAATGCTTAGAAATATGGACATCGTGAATATGGTAAATAAGGATGAATTATGAGCATTAAAATGGGATATTCAAGACCTCAAAAAATAAATTTGAAACCATGATGGGAGAACTTGTAAGTGGGCCTTCTTAACCAAAAGTCCAAACCTCCTGAGAAGATGATAATGTCAACAAGAGGGACTTGTTCCAGTTGTAGCTTGAGAAAATTGAGAAACAATTAGAGAATAAGAGGTTCAAATCCTTGACAATTGATAATCCACATCATCATGGGTTCAAATCAGGAACAAGAAACTACTTCATTCCTAAGGTTGAATTAAGAAAGTTTGATGGAAGTGTCGTCATCATGGAAGTTTCACATATATGTATATTGTATTCCTATAGAGATGTTATTATTCCTCTATACGGAAGTGTCATCATTTATATTGTAAGTGTCGTAACTTATACTTGATGGGTTATTAGACCACCCTAGTGGGGGTCGGCCTAGTCAACATTATGTTAAGTGGTTAAGTTGAGGCCGACCTAGTTGAGTAAAGGTCAAGTCAAGTTAGTGTATAAATAGAGAGTGTGTCTCTCTCATTATACACATTCTATTCTCTCACTCACTTGGAGAGTGGCGCACTTGTGGAGGAGGAGGCTCTGCTGCTAGGAGAATACTATCTCTTGTATTCTGGTTGTATCATTGCTCTATCTATCTCTGAGGAAGTTATTGGGGTTTTTCACTTTTATGGTTTTCCCCAAGTAAACTCTGTGTCTCTTATGTGCTTGCATTATTGTATCCATGATTGATTTGTTGTACATGTTGTTCTCTCAGTTAAGATCCTAGATTATATTGAAGTAAATTCTGAAAATTTAACATGGTATCAGAGCTAGCCTGAAAGAAGGCATGATATGGCATGTATGACACTTGTTGCACTTACAATGCTAGGGCTTGATATAGAAAAAACCCGTCATTGTAGAAATTTCGCTATAAATCCATTTTGGCGACGTTTTCAGATCTGAAACTTTTACAGGTCGAAGATCAGATCCCCATGTACCGTGTGTCCAAAGGAAAACCTCTAATTCGTTTTACTTTGTGATTTATGATCTATACAATATAGGGTTTCTGACTCTTCCAGATCTGAGTCAAAATCAGGTGACCTTGGGAAAAAGGTCATAACCTGGGCTAGGAAGATCCAAATGAAATTTCGTAAAACGTGACAGGTAGTACACAGACTATACTATCTCAAGAAAATGTTTCAGAGGCCGAAGTTCAACCAGCGACACGTGGCACGCCATACAAGTTCACTCACCTGTATTATCCCATAAACAGGTCACGTTGCGACACTTGGTATAACTCTCTCTCAGAGAATCCAATTGAGTTCATATCTGTCAGGATGGAAAGATAACAGGTCGGGCTATCGCAGAAAAAGTTTTCAGACCCTGTGGATCAAAAATTTTGGAGTTACACCAGAAACAATCAGGTACATATTTCTGTCAAAACAGAATTATTTTTTAGCACCTTCATTCATGGCTTCTGGAATTTAGGGCTTCGGAGAAAGTTGGAATTTTTGTAATCGGAGACCACGGCTGGATGCTACTCATCAAAATCAAAATTTAGAGACCAAGATGAGATTTTTTGGTTGGGAAGAAGGCCAAGCTTGATCAAACCCCAGTTCGGGACTTTGATCGGAAAGATGGAAAATTAGGGCTTCTGCAAAACTTGGAATTTTGGAAATATGTGACCACGGATGGAATCTCCTCAGAAAAACAGAATCTTAGAGCTTTGAATCAAATATTTTGGTTGGGTGAAGCTCTGGGAAACTCAAACCCTAATTCAGGGTCCTCCCTAGTGAATCTGGAAATCTAAAAGGCAAATTTCGAGGGGTGGAACTTTGCAGTTTTCAAATTCTGAATATACCAACTTGATCAGCTCATCAAGGCACATATTTCTATCCTTTCAAAAGTTTGAAATTCAAAGTTTGAATTTTTGGGGTTTCTCTGGCAAACCCTAATCCAACTCCAGGTCCAGTTCTTGCAAATCAAGTGGATTGGGTTAATCCTAGAAGAAGATGGATTGGTCAACTGCATAAGTGAAGAAGTTCCTGTCTCAGAGGGAGATGAGGCTAAAGCCTTCCATAAGAAGATTACAAGCAATCTTGACAAGTATGGCTTACAAGTATGTTTCATGGTTAATTTTATCATATGTTTGTCTTCATATCATTACAGTACAATCTTGATTAATTACTAGACTTTTCGTATCACCTCAATAGAAGATATTCATTGATTAAGGTTTTGACACTTATGAATGTACTAATGCATTGTGATGTTGTATGAGGTTTATGTTGTTCGCTAACATAAAAGGTACACCAAGAAAGACAAATCATGTTCTACTTCAAGAACATATGATCATGGTGACATGAAGACAAAGATTCATCCATTGTCATGGATCACATAGAAGATCTACTTTCAAGGTATGTATAACTTGGTCCTACAATGGTTAACCTATGAGACATGCAGGTTACTAGCACAAGTCACTGAAGAGAACCAAAAGACATTATGTGGGTATGTTAGACATAACTAGTTAGCATACTAATCCAGGTATGTTTTTCCTATATCAAGATAGAATCCTACCTTGTGTTAGGATCTTATACTGTTGTGTTGTTGATAATGATTATTCATGAAGTCATAGGTTTGAATAGTCATGGTTGTATGCATATTATGTTTCTTACCATAATTGATGATATGACTAACTAGAAGAATCATGAAGGTATAGGTTTGAGTAATCACGGGCTTATGCATTGATGATTTAACTAATCAGAAGAGTCCTATGATCAAATAAGAATATGCATGGGTAAAAGAAGACTTCCCTGAAACCTTGAATACTAATGTTTATTATCTGTGAATGATCATGACTATACATGTTTAAGATTATTGTGTTTTGATAGTATTAAGATTATACTAATAAATGTGTGATTATGTATGAGACCTCAAGGATAACACAATGATGATACTAATAAGCATGCATAGTGATTAAGGATGGATGTAAGTTCAAGGACAGGTAATCCAGGAAGCAAAGATCAAGAGGGAGCACACTCCAGTTGTTCCTGCAAGAAAGCAAAGGAGCACACTTCAGTAGTTTCTGCAAGGATGCAGATATTCAGAGGGAGTTGACCATCTTTCTACATTCCACAACAGAAAGGTGTAGAAGAAGCTACTTCAGTAGCTCCTGCAAGGAAGCAAAGACTCAGAGGGATTCCACCCAACAACCAAACAAAGATAAGTACTTTAATCATCATTTCTTGCATATTTGTTTGTTTAAATAAAATTGTTCAATGATGTATATGCTCATGTTCCTAGACTTAGGATATGTATTGTGCATATTAGAATGATTGCATTAATGAACAGTATACTACTAATATGCATGTGATGGGTAAGTGGCCTATGGCACTGTACAACATTCCAATGCTACTTATCTAGAATGAAACCTCTTTGCTGACATGTTGGGAGTAGTGCAAACTCTTAACAATGTTCTGGTAGAGACTGGAAAACATCTAGAAAGTTGTGGAACATGGATAAATGTTGTATTGAAGCATTGGCTAAGATAATTGCATGACTGTATGACATATTTCTTTATGTGTAAGAATTTGTCTAAAAATTATGAGATGTTTCTAATCATGCAATTTAACTTGTCTTGTAGAAAAGACCATATACCTTCACCTACAAAAGAAGGACTACAACATTTGTTCAAGCAACAAAATTATCTATTGAAGATATTGAAGTTCCTAGGATACAGGAAGAATGCCATGATCCGTCGATCATGAAGAACGATGTTTGGGATGCAGTCCCAAGAGCTAAAGGGAACTATCAGATCAAGCATAGAGAAATATAAAAGTGATGAAATAGAAGATACACCAAATGGATTTCAACACAGCCTTCTTGAATGGTGTAGTCATATATGTGTGCAGAACTTGGTAGGATAGACAGCTTTCTATCCAGTTTGGGCTTTACCAAGAGTGAAGCGGATTCCAACCTTTACTACAAGGTTGAGGAAGGGAATCTTGTGATTCTACTCCTGTATGTGGATGACCTGTTTGTAACAGGAGATGACAGATTGATTGCCGACACACAGCGGAAGCTTGCTGCCGAGTTCGAGATGAAGAAATTGGGGATGATGCACTATTTGTTTTTTTTGCATGGAGGTGTGGCAGAGTGCAGATGGAATCTTCCTTGGACAAGGGAAGTATGCAGTAGAGATCCTGAAGAGGTTTGGGATGATGGATTGCAAGGCCATGGCCACACCTATGGCATCGAATCTGAAGCTTCTTTGTGATGCTTCATCTGAGCCGGTTGATGTCTCTATGTATTGTCAGATGATTGGGTCCTTGATGTACCTAACGAAAATGAGACTAGATATTTGCTTTGCGGTGAACACATTGAGCCAGTTCCTAACGGATCCGAGGAGTGTTCACCTGGTTGCTGTAAAGCATGTTCTGAGGTACCTGAAGGGTACAGTGGATTATGGGCTCAAGTATGAAGCGAATCAAAAGTTTAACCTGTAGGGTTATGTTGATTCAAATTGGGCTAGCAGTGCTGCAGATAGGAAGAGCACATCTGGATGCTGCTTCAGTATGGGATCAGGTGTGATCTCTTGGTTTAGCAGGAAGCAGTCCTGCGTAGCACTGAGTATAGCTGAGGCAAAGTATGTTGCATCCTATTCACCTAGTTGTGAGGCAGTATGGATACGGAAGCTACTGTCTGAGTTATTTGATCTCCCGTTGGATGCTACTGGTATCTTTTGTGATAACCAGAGTTGTGTGAAGCTGTCCGAGAACCCAATGTTTCATGACAGGTCGAAACACATAGAGATCAAATATCACTATATCGGGGATATGGTGCAGAGAGGAGCCGTGAAGCTCCTGTATATTGTGACGGACAAGCAGATTGCAGATATGCTGACGAAGCCACTAGCCAGGATGAATTTCGAGTACTTCAGGGAGAGGCTTGGTGTTCTTCAGATTGATGACACTTCGAGGAAAAAGTGATGGACACATTTTCAGAAGCCATTCTAAGCATGTTGGAAGGAGGACCCTTCACATGGTTGTGGATGTAAGCGCTGGATGATGAGCATCAGGACGATGCTCCAGTTACTGCTCTGTATATGCATCATGTTGGATGCTGGATATGATTAGTTGGATCATTTATATGTATATGTATGTACGCATCATGTTGGATGCTGGATATGATCAGTTGGATCATTTATATTTATATGTATGTATGCATCATGTTGGATGTTGGATATGATCAGTTGGCTCATTTATATGTATGTACGCATCATGTTGGATGCTGGATATGATCGGTTGGATCATTTGTATGTATTTTGTGTATGCATCATGTTGGATGCTTGGACCATGTATCTGTATATGTATCAGGTGGATACATTGTATGATTAGGTGGATCATGTATGGTGATATGTATCATGTATTTGTATTTGTATCAGGTGGATACACTGTATGATCAGGTGGATCATGTATGATGATATGTATCAAGTTGATACTTGGTATGCATCAGGTAGATGCATTGTATGATCAGGCTGATCATGGATGACGAGCTTCAGGATGTTGCTCCAGATGACATGCAGCAGGATGTTGCAGTGATGATGATCAGGATGATCATGTGTACATCAGGATGATGTATGGTGAGTATCAGGTTGATACTCTGTGGTCGTGGAATAGGTTGTGCAGATAAGCATGTAATTTGTGCCCTGGGAGATTTGCAGATAGTCTTTCGAGGTTTTTCCTATGGCATGTAATTTGTACCCTCGGATATCTGGAAAATGCTCTTTCAAGGTTTTGCTTGGGAGGACATATAATTTGTGCCCTGGGAGATCAGCAGATAGTCTTTCGAGGTTTTTCCTATGGCATGTAATTTGTGCCCTGGGATATCTGGCAGATGCTCTTTCGAGGTTTTGTCCTATGGCATGTAATTTGTGCCCTGGGAGATTCGATAGGTTGAGCCATGTGCTCGTAATCAATCCTGGGATTCTCTTTCGAGGTTTTTCGATGACCACATGTAATTTGTGCCCTGGGAGATCCGATAGGTTGAGCCCTGTGCTCATAATCAATCCTGGGATGCTCTTTCGAGGTTTTGTGGTGACCACATGTAATTTGTGCCCTGGGAGATCCGATAGGTTGAGCCTTGTGCTCGTAATCAGTCCTAGGATTCTCTTTCGAGGTTTTGTGGTGGGGTTACATGTAATAAGTCCTGGAGATCTGGACAGGATGAAAAAGGCCTCAGATTCTCTTTAGGGTTCTTACTAGTCAAGAGACTCTTTTAAGGTTTTGTGACGCACGTAATAAGTCCTAAGATTTCTACAGTATGGCCAGTGATGATGAAGACCTGCAGGTGGTGGGCCTACATCCAGTATGAAAAAGGATTGGCTCTGTAGAACTTCCTATGACAAGTAGATTTAGAGATTGATTGAGATAGCAGCAGCAGTGACAATGATGATGACTCGATGACGATTATCCAGTGACGATGATCCAGAGAAGAATACTTGTGCTAGAAGACTTGTGTGGAGAAATACCTTCCTAGTTAAGAGGAAGTGTTGATGTATATGTAACTTCGGAATGTATTTCACATATATGTATATTGTATTCCTATAGAGGTGTTATTATTCCTCTATACGGAAGTGTCATCATTTATATTGTAAGTGTCGTAACTTATACTTGATGGGTTATTAGACCACCTTGTTGGGGTCGGCCCTGTATAAGTCATGTGGGTCAAAGGGTTATTAGACCACCCTATTGGGGGTCGGCCATGTGGTTCAAAGGGTTATTAGACCACCCTAGTGGGGGTCGGCCCAGTCAGCATTATGTTAAGTGGTTAAGTTGAGGCCAACCTAGTTGAGTAAAGGTCAAGTCAAGTTAGTGTATAAATAGAGAGTGTGTCTCTCTCATTATACACATTCTATTCTCTCACTCACTTGGAGAGTGGTGCACTTGTGGAGGAGGAATATCTGCTGCTAGGAGAAGACTATCTCTTGTATTCTAGTTGTATCATTGCTTTATCTATCGCTGAGGAAGTTATTGGGGTTTTTCACCTTTATGGTTTTCCCCAAGTAAACTCTGTGTCTCTTGTGTGTTTGCATTATTGTGTCCATGATTGATTTGCTGTACATGTTGTTCTCTCAGTTAAGATCCTAGATCAGATTGAAGTAAATTCTGAAAATTTAACATTTACATGAGTGAACCAAATAGAGCAATTCTTTGAATTGCATAATATTATGGATAATATGCAAAGCATTTCCTTAGCTACATTGTATTTTGAGATAGAAACCTATCAATGGTATCAATAGATGGTTAAAAGGAATCCTACTTCTTATCATTATATTTGGAGTCTATTTCCAAGAGATCCAGAAACTTAATATGGTAAAGTTTGGGAATGATATTAATTTTGTCATTTGAAAAGAATCAAGAACTTAGGTGATGTGGAAAATTATAAAACAGAATTTCAAGTATTGTACACAAACGTAGATAACATAAGTGATCATGTTTGTTAGAAGCTTACATGGGTGGATTAAAAGAAAACATTAAGCATTAACTTTGCTTAAAACATTCTGAAAATGTTATGAAAGCTATGCAATATTCTTGCCATATTCAAGCCAAAAACACGGCTACACAAAAGTCTACATTTGGAAAAAATGTAGGAAGTAAAGACATAAGTTCGAATCATAAGGCAACACTGCCTCAACCCACTTGAATATCACAAAAAGAAATGGATGAAAGAAGAGCAAAAGGACAATGTTTTGGTTGTAACAAAAAATGGTCAAAAGGGCATAAATGTCAAGAAACAAAATTGTTCGTTTTGGAGAATAATGAGGAGGAGGAAATAGATGAATCAACACAAATAGGTGAGGAAGAACTTTTGAACCAACAAAAAGAAAGGATAAGATGTAGAAATTATGCACGACATAGATCTAGATAGAAGTGAAATATCAATTCTTACCTTGGAAATTGTGTTAGCACCCCAAATCCTTAAGATTCCAAGTTACATTAAGAAGCAAAGGGCCATAGTACTTATCAATTCATGTAACATACATAATTTCATTGATAAAAATTAGCAGACCGCCTCAATTATTTTATTTATCCAATGAAAAAAATTTGAGCATTAGTTGCTAATGGGGGAAGTATTGATTGTGGAGGGAAATGCCAAAACATTAAACTTAGTATGGGAGACTATAATCTATCAAAATCCATGTATGTTATTCCCACTAGAGGAGTAGATGTTGTTCTAGGGATTTGATGGTTGAGAACATTTCGTATAGTTTCTAAAAACTATAATGAATTATTCATGAACTTTGAATTGGAATGAATACAATATGAACTCAAAGGGTTAAAATCTCCAACCTCTCAGATCATCAACTATCATTGAATGAAAAAAAAAATCCTTAAAAAGGGGCATGGTGGAGTTATTGCTAGAATTTACTCTATGGAAGTGAAGCATGAAGATGGAAATGCTCCATATGACTTGAAATGTACCTCAGAAAAGCACCATAGATTCTTCCAAGATATTCCTAAAGGACTACCTCCATTGAGAGATCATGAATGTCAAATTGAACTGATTTCTGAAAGTACAACTCCTAAAAAAAGGACTTATAGATATACACATCAACAAAAGGGGAATATTGAAAATGGTACAAGACATGTTGGATGCAAGTATTATTTAACCAAGCAAGAGTTCCTTTTCAACACCAGTAGTGATGGTCCAAAGAAAAGATCAAGCTTAAAGGATGTGCCCTAATAACATATATCTAAACAAAATTACCATCAAGGATAAATTCCCCATTCCAAATATTGATGAGATTTTAAATGAGCTTCATGGAATGACTTACTTTACAAAGTTAGATATAAAATTAGGATACCATCAAATCATATTAAGAGAAGAATGCATTCCAAAAACAACTTTCAGAAAACATGAAGGGCACTATGAGTAATCAGTGATGCCTTTTGGATTAACTAATGCTCCTACTTTTCAAAGCCATGTAAACAAAAAACATTTACCTCATCTTTGAAACTTTGTGTTGGTTTTATTTGATGATATACTTATCTATAGAAAACCATTGGAAGAACACATTAAACATGCAATACCCCCATTTTTTACATGGAATCTATTAATCAAATTTATGTAAATGATGTAGATATGCTAGTATGGATTCCTAGTGCATAGCTCAAGGCCAAGGCTCAACTAGTGAATGGCTAGACACATATAATGCAAATATATATAAATGGACAATATAGTTGGCTTGTCATGCTAACTCAAAAGCTATGTAAATATTTTGTTGGAAAAATAACAAATGGTCCAAGATGGTTGTGTAAAGAGCACTAGAGGGGTTATGATTCCACTAGAGGGGAAGAGGAAAGGGGGCCTATGGGATATTAAATCATCTATTTCTAACTGTCAACCTTACAACTCATATAATTGCTATAGTGTACTTCATTTTGACTATTAAATCCAATCATTGAATGCATGTATGAGGTTGGTGGGAAAAATCACCTCATGTAGTTATGGAAGCATGGGTTGAATATACTTCTATGATAGTTATGTCAGTTGTCATAAATCCTTTTTTCTATGGTTAGAAGTTATGTCAATTGTATTTTCATCATTATTTCATATCCTTTGGACTACGTAGATATTTCTCATGCTATTTTCTCCATTACCATTACCATTACCAAATTGTGCATTAACCAGAAATTAAAATTTGGAAGGAGAATTGCATATTTGAGGGGAAATAGATGGTTGTAGATGAGCATAAAGATTGGGCGAGTTAGGGACAGTTACCCATATATTTTTTTCGCTCACAAATGCTTAAGAATCCATGAATTCATTCTAGATGAGGTTCTCCAACAACATACAACTTGTTGGAATCTTACTGCACACAGTGGTAAGCACTATAAGGTTTGGATTTCCTTAGGGAACTATGGATAAATGAAGGGAAATTCCTTCCTTATGTTGTGTGGGGAATTTGAAAGGAGTTCCAGGGTTGTGATGGTTGAGTGAGGTTCTTGTATAGCTCTACATGATTATTTGGATAAGCATTGAGGGCAGAATCAGTTGTGGGTTGAGAGAGAGAATCCTTTAAGTGTTTCCTTCACCTTGGTGGCCTCATAGCCCAACTTGGGGGTGACCTCTCAACAAAAAGAGTATATGTTGGACAAAGTGCGTACTTTTGGGTGGAAAATTTCTCTTACATAGCCAATTGCTTGGATCTTCTTTGTTTGAATATAAGTATCAACTGTGTATTTGGAAGTGCAATGATTTTATTTTATGCATGTGATAGATATGTTTGTATATGCATGATGTGTGTGTGGATATAATTTATTTCCATTGTGTTTTCCATTTATGCATATGCACACACATTTTAGTGTTTATGAATTTGTAATATGCCCATGGGAAAAAATTTACAAGCATGGAATTCGTAATTATCCCCCTCCTTTAGTCAAATCAATGGATTGGGACGTGACAGAGTGGTATCAGAGCTATTGGTTGCAGCATCGAGGCTGTATGGGCCAGAAATCCACACTTACAGGCATAAATCATAAATTATTCTATGAAAATGGGGTTTTGTTAAGTGATGGATAAGTTCTAGAATGAAGAAGGGACCATAAGTAATTTTGAAATAATCCCTTGTTGTTAAATTGAAATTTCACATAGTTACAAAATTTTGAAAAAAATTGGGAATAGTTGGGATGGACCCCACCTATGCCATGTGGGATTAGATGTGACATGGAGTGTTATAACTCAATATTACACATTGCATCCTAGTGTCTCACCCTTGCACCAAGCGACCTAAATGACACTTCCCCTTAATGATCACCTGGACATCCAGGAGTGAAGACTATTGCCTGAACATTGAAAGCAAACATCTCACCTGCCACGTGTCACCCAAACAGACCTCATCTATAGGAATTATCGCTCTCTGCACAATTGATGGGGCGCGATAATTAGGGTTACCGCACTTTGCTCCTACCCTAGGGCGCGATAATACCGCTCCATTCTCAGTTCTAGGGGTGCGGTAATCCATTTTTAACCTTTTGCCTTGGATTTTGGGATCTTAACTTTCGAGAGATATCATTGGGATTGCCAACTCTGATTTGATCTCAACTCCTATCTTTGTTTAGTGGGTCTGATCCACTAAATGCTCTCTAGATCCATATTACTCTCTTGTTGGTTAACCCTCCCATACACTATAAGAGAGAAGACTTCCATGAGCCAAAGTGAGGACTATTGGGGCATCAAACCTATGATCATAAGCCTTTTGCAGAGATAGCTAGAGGAAGGACTTGGAGCTGGAGTGGGCTCGGACATCAAGCAATTACTTTGTAAGCACTCTTGAGTTCTCAATAAAATATAACTTGTCTTGTTTCCCTATTTATGTGTATTGATCATGATTCATTTACATAAATTGTATTCAGTAGAATATAGATCTAACTTGTGATTCAGTTATTTGGAAGATAGTGTGCACTTGTTTGTCATTTTGATCTCTACAGGTTCATCGTGAGGATATCGGGATCAAAGAATCGATTGGAAAAACATCAGAACAGAAGGTCAATTGTCTTCTTTCTCATCTATCAAATGTTAGAACTGGAAACACTAATTTAGATCTAGGGAATGAGATAGCATTTGTTTCCTTTTTGTCTTAGCATAGAGTTGATATTTGTCACTTTATCCTAAGAGGGCTTCTTCTTACCCGTAGGAAGAAATATCTACAACATGGAGGAGCCACATAGGTAGGAGGTATAATGTGGACCAATCACATTGGATGAGTGCACATATGACTGCATGTGACAAAGTGCGAAGGCAGGAGGAGATCGGACCATCGAGCGATGGTGGAGATCGATGACTAATAGTGATTCTAGCTAGCCAACATGCACACAAGTTAACGTATTTGGCATGCACCATAAATTCAAAACCATCGAAGTGACTTGTACCCCACTCCTACATTTTGGCTCGTCAAGGCTGTTTCAAAAAACCACTTTCTCGTCAAGCCAAAACCACCTTTCTCCCTTTATCGAAATCGTCGTTGGGGGTGGACTAAATGATGATGAAATGACAAGTGGTAGGGTAACATGTGGGTCGATGCAGGGTGTCATGGCCACATAAAGGGGTGACACATACGACCCCACTAACGCAACAATAGGCATGTGTCATTATATGTTAGCGTCAGGCCACGTCAACAAAAAAATAGGAAAGTTATAAAAAAAATAGGGAATTAAAAACTAGTTATGGCCATAACATAGGCATATTAGCTCAGAAATTTATGATACTTGTGGCATTTTGATGCCATTAATGAAGTATATAGGAATGCTAACGAGGGGCATGATCCTGTTCTACTCCAATTTTCCCGAAAATTAGAAATAAGGGTTTTTGAAGACCAACACCTAGAGGATGGATGCAGGCCCATATTGGGCTCCATCCATGACAATAACTTGGGTGGAAATTGGTTAAATTCCAAAGTGTGTGAAGCAGAGATGTCAAAGAAGACCAAAATCCACTATTTGGGTGCGTGTAAGGTCGATTTTTGAAAATTTGGAGGAGGAAAAGGTGGCCTAAGAACTCATAAATGGAAAAAAAAAAATTCAACAATTTTTCCTACTCATCGAGTTGAACAAATTTTCCTAGAGACAATTTTTCCATAAATGATTTGTTTGTGAGAGAAGTTTTCAGTGAAAATTCTAAATGCAAAAGTTAAAAATAGTCAGTTCCATAAAATTAAAGAAATTGACTGGACCATCAGACCAGAGAGCTTAAATTTGTTGAGTAATGTCACGTCCCCGGCCACCTCGGTGCCCTTAGAGGCGATGGGAGACAACCCTAGAGTCACCTGCTAATATTTTTTTTCAAAGGTTCCGCAACTCTGCACTTTTACACAGTCGCAATGACCTCGGTCCGCAATCCACAATCTACAATGCGGAATTAATAAAGGAGGAACCACCAACTCACAGTTTTTCCAAAACATCCCTCTGACTTCCGCAATCCACCTTGCGGGATTCATAAGGTCGAAACCACGATTTCCAACTTCAAGGAAAACATGCCTCTGACTTCCGCAATCTGCAATCCACCTTGTGGGACTCGGAAGTCGGAACCACAAATTCCAAATCTCTGGAAATATTAATTTCCGACTTCCTCAATCCGCAATGAGGAACTTGGAAGTCGGAACACTAAACTCTCTACTTTGAAGAAATATTCTCTCTGAATTCCGCAATCCACAATCCACCTTGTGGGATTCAGAAAGTTGGAACGCTAATTTCGCAACCTCGACGAATTACTCCTCCGACTCCCGCAATTTGCAACCCACGTTGTGGGACTTAGAAATCGGAACACCAATTTCACAAATTCCAAGAAATTTGCTCCTCTAACTTCCGCAATCCGCAATGTGGAACTCGGAAGTCAGAACTCCAAATTCGCCATCCTGGGAAAATTACCTCTCTGACTTTCGCAATCTGCAATCCTCCTTGTGGAAGTCAGGAATCGGAACTACAATTCCACAACTCCAGAAAATTTACTCTTTTGACTTCCGCAATCCGCAATCTGCCTTGCGGGAGTCGGAATTCAGAACCACCACGCACAAATCTGTAGAAAACATCCTTCTGACTTCCGTAATCCGCAATCTGCAATGTGGGTTCGGGAAGTCGAAAACCCAACTACGCAACTTCTCTGGCTCATAACTTTCTCATCCTAAGGACAATTTGGGAAAACTCGGTACCGTTGGAAAGATCTCAGCGAGCACTATGAAATGGTGTGAACCCCTACCACACCTAAGGACTATGAATTCATCATTTTTCCAACTTAATCATTGCCCCAAACTTCCTTAATACCTCTTTACCCTTTTGCAAGTAGTTTTGGTTGCACTCTGTCATGGCTTCCCCCTTCATCTGACCCACAGAGGAATCCTAAAACACAACAGGGGTTTCCTAATTCATTCCCTAGGTCCAAGTGATGCATTGCAGTCCATTTAGAAGTGTGTGCATTGCATACAAACATGTACAGTGGAACTAAATCTAACCCATGCATCTACAACATGCAAGATTAGCAGCACACTTAATCACAAGTAAATGGTGAATAAATCGGGCATGAATCAACCTCTTTACTCAGGCTTATCCACAGACTTCCTATTGGTTAGTTACATATGCTCATTACATTCAAATTAACTTGAAATAACAAATGAACACAACATAGGAATTAGTATCATTGAGAACCACAGAAAACACTTATCTTATAAGATGAACAGTCCAAGCAACTAGATATGTGAGAGCAATGTTCCACCCAACCATAGGTCTTTGTCCAGTTTATATTCTTTCATATGAGAGACCACCCCCGAGCTAGGATGTGTATCCACTAAGGAGGGACTAAACAGGCTCACTCACAGCCATGGATTCACATAACAAACAGGATAAGACAATACATACAGTTGGGTTTATCAAGCCTTTAAAGAATAGTCGAGGAGGATGCTAAGACAGTGAGCTTAGACACAGAGCTATAGGCCTCTCAATCCACACTCAGACAATCTTGGCACCCATAATACCTACCACACCCAACACAAGGAAGTATTCCCTTCACTGCTACATAGTCCCTCGGGCCATACCTTCCCTCTAGTGCTCTTCAGGGTGGGCATAGAAAGGCCCAAGCTGCTGGATCCTTGAGACTCTAGCCTTCACTAGGTTTATCAAGCAACCCTACCTTCTGTCCTATTCTTCTAGATGTCATTTCCACTTGGGTTTTCTCAATTTATATGGCCAAAACAAATATATCCCGAACCTGGGTTCTCAACCATCAACACGGGGTTTTTCCCACATTTTTCTGAGTATATCACACACTACAAATATTCCCTAGGGTTCAGACCAACGGATCCCCTGCTGGATTGAGCTTCTCACATGAATTTATGGGCAAGTTCGACACTCAAAAATCGGGGTTTCTCGTAATCGTGACCTTCTTTCTTCCATGCTTGGCTCCCTATTCTCCTTTTTTACCCCTGCGCTAGTGCCTAATGGAATTGGGATCCAAGAATATGAATTCTTAGGAGCAGGGTGACTTGTTTATCAAGGAAAACAGAGCCCACATACCCTGCCATCCGAAAATTCAGGGTTTTCCCACACTCCATCGATTTCATGAATAGTTTCTTCAACCACCTTCTGCATTAGAATTAAATGTCAGCGGGGAAGGTCAAATGGGTTCTAAGGATGACATTTGGAAGTCTATGGTCCAATCCCACAACCCCCTCACCTCTCCCTAGTGGATACACATGGACCCCTCTTATTAGTTGCCTCCATAGCCAATTTTCTTGGTATTTTATTGCAATGTTAATATTTACATCATTTACAATATCCCATAACTTAATAGCACATGGATAATAGAATATAACTACTTTCCTTTACATAAAAAAACAACTATCATCCACTAGCAGGGCCTTGGCCTTGAGCTCCACGCTAGGAAAACATACATCGCATGTATAGAATATTTATATTGAAGGCCAAATATGTTCTAAGGGTCAAAATGGGGACATTACAATTCCCTCCCCCTTAGAACAACACCATCCTCGGTGTTCTCAAAACTGAACAAAAATGGGAATTCCTCCCTCATGGCATCCTCTAGTGCCCATGTAGCCTCATTGGGACTAAGGTTCTTCCATTTCACCTTCACCTATCTGATAGCTTGGTTCAGGAGCAATGTGACCTTCTTGTCGAGGATGTGCATAGGCTCCACTTGGAACTCTCCCTCTGGTTCCACCTGTATCACATTCCAATCAATTATGTGATTAGGATCATGTACATATTTCTTAAGCAAAGAAACATGGAAAACATTATGATCTCTCATGTTAGCTGGCAATGCAATTCTATATGCAACTGGTCCCATCCTATCAAGGACTTCAAATGGGCCACAATATATTGGTTCCAACTTGGCACAACTCCCCAACTTTAGGAAACTTTTTCTTGGCTTCACTCTCAAATAAACATGATCCCCAATATTAAATTCCTTACGCACTCTTTTCAAATCTGCATAACTCTTCTTCCTTTCTTGAGCTTCCTTTAAATTCTTCCTGATTTTAACAATTTCCTGTTCCATTTCCTTGATCATCTCTGGTCCAAGCACTACCCTGATCACTGGATTATCCCAATTCACTGGAGTCATGCATCCTTTTCCATAGAATACCTCAAGAGGACTCATCCCCAATGATGCTTGATGTCCATTATTACATGCAAATTCTACCAAGTGTAGGTAGTCCTCCCACTTTGATAGTTTTCCCATCACATACATTCTCAGCATGTCTTCAAGAACCTAATTCATCCTCTCAGTTTGACCATCTGTTTGAGGATGATATGTTGTACTAAAGTTTAGTTGAGTTCCCAATTCTTGAAATAGTCCTTTCTAAAAATTGGATGTGAACTTTACATCTCGGTCTGAAATTATTGCATTGGGAAATCCATGCAATCTCAATATCTCCTTCATGAAAATATTGGCTATGTCACTTGCCTTATGAGTGGACTTGACTGGAATAAATTGATATACATTTGATAGCTTGTCCACCACTACCATAATTGAGTCATGCTTCCTTATTGTCATTGGAAAACCTGTTATAAAATCCATAGAAATCACTTCCCACTTCCATTATGGAATGGGAAAAGGATGCAATAATCTTGTTGGATGTTGATGTTCTGCCTTGACTCGTTGGAATTTTTGACACCTAAAAATGTATTATGATATGTCCTTCTTCATCCCATGCCAAAAGTACTGCTTTCTTGTTGTTGTTATTATCTTTTGATATCCTGTATGTCCAGAGTATGGCATTTGATGTATTTCATCCATCACTAGCTTCTTTAAATCTGCACAATCTGGAATATACAGTCCAGTACCTTGATACAGGAGAATATAAACTTCACCAAGCTGATATCCTGAACACCTTTCATCTGCATTTCCCTGCTGCAAATTCTCTTTAATTTGAAGGTAAGTTCGATCACTGGTTTGGACCTCTAGAATTCTTTCCTTCAAATCTGATTTGCACATACTTACTGTTGCAACATGAAACTTTTTGTTGAGTGCATCTGCAACCTTATTCTCCTCCCTTTCACATGCTTAATGTCAAAATCAAATTCACAGAAAAATTCCATCCATCTAGCTTGCCTAGAATTCAAGTTTGGATGGTCAAACAAATACTTCAAGCTCATGTGGTCTGTCCTAAGCTCAAAACTTCTTCCCAACAAATAATGTCTCCACATCTTGAGAGCATGTACTATGGTTTCTAGTTCTAAATCATGTGTGGCATAATTATTTTCATGTTCTTTCAATTTCCTTGACTCATAGAAAATCACAAATCCTTCTTGCATGAGCACTCCACCCAGCCCTTCAATGCAAGCATCTGTGCACACTACAAAATCCTTTCTTGGAACTGCAATATTCAAAACAGGATCATTGGTAAGCAACTTCTTTAACTGCTGAAAGCTTCTCTCATATTTTTCAGACCATACAAATTTAATATTCTTCCTCTGCAATGATGTAATTGAATGAGCTATCTTGGAGAATCCTTCAATGAACCTTCTATAATAGCCTGCAAGACCCATAAAATATCTAACATCTGAAACATTCTTTGGAGTAGGCCAATCCATTATGGCTTCAATATTTTATGGATCCACTGCAATTCCTTCTTCTGAGATGACATGACCCAAATACTGTACCTTCCTCTGATATAAATCACACTTGCTCAGCTTTGCATATAGTTGGTGTTCTCTAAGAACTTGCAACACCATTCTTATATGTTCATCATGCTCTTCTTCATTCCTTGAATAAACAAGAATGTCATCCAAGAACACTATCACAAACCTATCCAAATACTTATTGAAGACAATATTCATGAGACACATGAATGTAGCAGGTGCATTGGTAAGACCAAATGGCACCACTATGAACTCATAATGACCATATCTCATCCTGAAAGTTGTCTTGTGAATGTATTCTTCTTTTATCCTCACTTGATGATAACCAGACCTTAATTCAATCTTTGAAAACACTTTGGCTTCATTCATTTGATCAAACAAATCATCAATCCTTGGCAATGGATACTTATTCTTGATTTTTACTTTATTGAGCTACCTATAATGAATGCACAACCTTAAAGTCCCATCCTTTTTCTTAACAAATAACACTGGTGCTACCCAAGGAGATACACTCGATCTGATATACTTCTTGTCCATTAATTCCTGTAGCTGCATCTATAACTCTAACAATTCTGGTGTGCTCATTCTATAAGGAGATTTGGAAATTGGTGTTTCCCCTGGAACAATATCTTGATGGTAAAATCAATATCTCTCTTTGGTGGAAGCCCGGTAACTTCATTCGGAAACACATCTTTGAACTCTTGCAACAACTGGAAGTCTTCTATCCTTGTTCCTTGGTCCTCTGATGAATCTGATACATGCATTGCATATAAATGAAAACCCTTCTTATAAAAAAATTTCAACTGTAAGGTTGAAATCTGTCTTACTAAAACTTGTTTGGGAATTCTCTTTACCAATTTGGGTATGCCCTCTTCATCAATGCATTCAAGTACCTTTTCATAGCAATATATATTGGCCCTTTGCCTTTCCAACCAATCCATACCAATTAGGGAATCATAATATCCTAATGGTAGGACATTCAAATTTACATGTGTGAGGAGTCCATTCAACTCCATGGGGCACTCCATCACTACTTCACTCACTTTTCTCTTGGTCCCTGTGGCTAACTGAACTAGCGAAGACTCATTGTGCTTCATTTTTCTAAGATAACAACCCTCAACCACTTTTGGATAATTATAACTGTGAGTGTATCCTTGGTCAATCAAAACAGAAATGGATTGCTTAGCAATCTGACCTTTAACTTCCACCAGTGCTGACTGATGGTATGCTTGATGATTATCCAACGTTGCATAGATTCTAGGCACTGCCCTTGCCATATCCTCTATTGTAGCATCTCCTTCTAAGTTGTGCAAACTCCTAAGATTATCCCTCTGATGTGGACATTCTCTAGGAATGTGGTTTCCTCCACATCCCCAACACTGAAGTGGCCCTTTTGGTGCTCTTTCTATTGCTACTGTTGGTTTGTTTCCACTTCTTGCATGTTGGCCCTGTGGAAAATTCCTTGGCTGATTTTTGAATGGTGGCTTGAATCCACTTTTCCTTTGTTCAAACCTCCCACTTGGATTTCCTTTCATGCTGGGTGGACCTCTATTTTTTATTTGCACTCCCATCCTAATGGCTTCATCAAGACTTGGTGGATTAACAAACTCAATCCTATCTCTGAAATTATGAGGTAGAATTCCAAAGAAACATTGGATACTAACCCTCTCATCCTTGATATAGTCCACATACCTCAACAATTACAAAAACTTATGGACATGCTCATCCATAGATTTCTGTCCCAACCTAAGTTCATTGAACTCTTTCCTTTTATTGTCATAATACCTAGATGATAGGTATTTTTTCTTGAAATATTTGGTGAATCTCTCCCAGCTGATCCTCCTTTCTCTGATCCCTTTCACTTGCATGAGGTGATCCCACCAAATTGAAGCTCTGCTACTTAGATTGTAAATGGAAATTCTGGCCTTTTCATTTTCTGAGTATTCATGGATCTTGAAGTATTTCTTCATTCCAAGAATCCATGCCTATGCCTCTTTGTTGGATCTCTATCTCTTAATACTTAGATCAGACCCGGATTCGGCATAGTTGTGGTCCAACAAAACCCTTCTTCGCCGGCCCTTTCGGCAACAACCTACAAACAAACTAAGGTCTCACCCGAGGTGAAGTCATGGGGTGGTTATAGAAGAACGTTTCTACAACCAGGTGATGTGCAGATAATAAACTGGTGAACTGAGCAAAGTCCCGACTACTTCACATTCGGCTACAGATGCCATAGTTCACTCTGCGGCTACACTTGCATGAAGCTACACTAGAATGTAACAACACACTCTGGGACTGTGCTGAGGGACAGTTTTACACTCTACAAGCTCCTTTGAATTAGTATCACTTATGCAACTACGCATTCAACATACTCAAAAGTACTTGTGCATTCAAATATATGTGTTCGATACTTAACATATTATTCTCATCAACCATTCATGTGAAAATACAGATAAAAGCGGACACACACATAACCATAAGCATGAACTTAAACATGAACATAAGAAATCACACACATACATTCACACAACACACTTATTTACGTGGTTCACCCCCAGGATGGGAGCTAAATCCACGTGAACTGTTGTTTATATTAACGGGATAGAGTTAATAGTTCCAGTCTGCGCACATAGCTGTGGACATTTCTCTACAATAGGTCATTGTGCACACAACTGTAGAGCCTTTTCCTCTCTTCTTGCTCTTACAATACTTAGTCTTTTCCAAAATACTCTAAGATCAAAATAAGACCAACCCTTCCCTTACAAAATCGCCCTTTTTATAGATCATGCCCGAAGGTCACATCATTACAATATTTATGGGCACAAGGCTCCATAGTACCCTTAAACCCCCAAAATGTGGCATGGTTACCTCGCTAACCATACTTCATCATAACTTCCCAACTAATCTGCTTGTCCTCCCCGTCCTATACGTCACTTCCTTGACTCTGATGCCCTTCTGACAGCCACTTCCTCTGACAAATGCTTCTTCTGACCGTACGGCGCTAACAGTACCCTTTTGCGTCCTTAGCACTTGCCGTCTTTCAACACCATAACTGTGGGTGTCAGGTCGTCGCTTCTTCCTTAACTACTCCAACTACCCTGGATGTCCTTAGTACTTTCTCTTTTACTAAGGAGACAGGTCCTTTTCCTCTGACAACGCGTCATTCCATACCCTTCACCCAGGAATTGTGGAGATGCTTCCCCAAAAATAGGCCAATACCAGCCTTCGCTGAATCTGTACTGTCTTGAAGCTGTTGTACTTTAACTTCACTTCATCAAAACTTCGCTAATCCTCAAAACTGCACTAACTTTTCCTCAAGCTACGCTTCCCCAAAACTGCGCTACTATTGAGCCTCTTTAGCACAACTGCGCAAACCTTGGGAAAAATGCGCACACCCTTGGCCTCTCCCAACAGGCCCCTAACACTTACTCGTGGATCGTCCCCAATCTAATTTCGTTGGGTGACTCCGACTGTGCGCCTTCTGGGGCACTCGACTTCATAGTGAAGTCATGCAGAGTTGCAATGAGCTTCGCAACGATGTCCTTTGCCTCATGTTCAAACTCTTTGATAGTCTCCAGCATCGCTTGCGATACTTCTTCTTGAACTTGTTCTTTGACTATGCCCTCTGTTGCTTGACGTTCTAGGAACTTCTTGTCTATGTGTTCCAACAGCATGAGTGCTTCTTCCTATATTGGCTACACATTCATTGAAGTGACATCCTCTTGCTCCCTTAATGCTTTTAGTTCCTTGTGTAGCTCCCTTGTCTCCGCGAACTTCTGTATCTTTTTCCTTGGTGGAAAATTCTTCATTGTTTTGTTCATGGAGTCGAGCTATTGTTGTCTCTGTTGCAGGTCCTCTTGTATTTTTTGCAGTTCTGGATCTTCTTGCAACGTATCCAGTACTCTAGTGGCTTCCTCGAGCAAGTCCTGACATCTCGCCACTTCCACAGAGATGTTTTCCATTGTGACCCTTACTTCTTCACTTCGAGTTGCACTGTCATCCTGAGGGGTGCTAGGCTGTTGAGATTGTAAATCGACAATATTTTCCTTGTATTAAATTTCCATATCCATCATCTCGGCCTTAAGATTATCCATTGCGGTGCCAATCTTGAGTATATTGGCCTCAACCTTAGGTTCTTCCTCGTACGCAGGTATTTTTGTGCATACTACTGAGACTGTCTCTCTAAGTCGGTGGTTCTCGTCCTGGACATGTGACAATTCTCTGTTGCTTTGCGCATATTCGAGCTTCAGCTCATCATATCTCTTTTCTAGTTGTATGTTCTTGTTATAAGAAGTGATATCTTTGTCATGGATTTCCTCCACAACCTGCAAGTGCAGATTGTGTAAGTCTTCAATGGGAAACATTTGACATTAAGGTCGAGGTGTGCCAACTTCATTGCTCCTTCAGCTAGCTCGTCGTTTGGAAAGATGATGTTTACTGGGTCAATATTTATCAAACGAGGTCACATGGTCAAGGCAGGTGACTATCTTCTCTTTTTACTAGACTCGCCTGACCTATCCTCAAAGTCTGATTCTCGTACCAAGTCCTACTAGACTTGTTCAATATTTGCAACCATAGTTCTTATCTTTGCGAGGTTCTGAATGAGGTTTGCTTGTACCTCCTCGCTTTTAGTTTCCTTTAAAGAGAGTGATTCTTCCAAGTGCTCACTGACTTTCTCGCGATGCACTCATAGTCATCACCGTGCAACTGCACATCGAGTGGCGGATTAGTGGATTTCTACTTCTTTCTATGCCCCTTCTCTGTTGTTGGGCTCTCATGTTCTTTTCTTTTCTCTCCCGGTATTCCTACACCAGTGCCCGACTAAGTTTCTTTTGGCTTCGCACTTGATGTGCCCTCACCATCCTTTGGATTCCCACCTCCACTTTCCTCAGATGTTGTGTTGATTTGCTCCGGTGAGTCCTCCTTCCATTCTGGTGGCCAATATTCCATCATTAGCTCAATCCTCGCGGCATCTAGCTGATAGAAACCTTGATACCACAGTGATCGTTCCTTATCATCCCTTGGCTGAATATATATGAAATGCATGTCAGCTTTAAATATGAGCCTCTAAATATACACGATTGTCACTTCTTTGGAAATATGCGGAGTGCGTTGAATGACATCACACAATTGCTCGTAATAGGTGTATAGTTTCTCATTATTTACTCGCTGTCTATATGGCTTCATGTTTTCCCACATGTTGGAAAACCGCGTTGCTCGAAAATATCCTGGCCAGACTGGAAGGCCTTGCTGGTAAAGTGGTTCTTTCTAGTCCACGAATGCAATTAGTACCAATATCCAACTGTAGTGGAATGCAGATCTAGTTTCTTGAGTCTCTCGGACATCGTCCAAGAACTCGTTCAACAAGTATTTTGACTAGTTATACGGGGTTCCATCCTTAACTTTAGAATCTAGGATAACTACTGCAGCCGGTACCTCTGTCGATCTGCATTTTCTGAACACTTTCCCTGCTAGTAACTCAACAATGAAGCGCATGGCCTTGTCCCAGATGCCATCTGTGGTGTATCTATGGCTTCCTTTCTGTAATCCGAATTCTTCCTTCATCCTGGTCGCAATCTCCTTGTCTTCAGTCTTCCCCATGAATTTTGCTGCAGGATCTGTGATTCGCTTACTGAGTTGTGTGATCCCATATATGAGGTCAATGTTCAAGTCAATCCTGCGATCTAAACACAAATAAAATGAGTGCGTGCATGATACAAAAGTATGCACTACTGTTGTAAGCTCAGGGCTCCTGTCGAAATGCGGGATGTGCATAAGGTTTAGCAACCCAGATGGCACTATCGGTGTGAGCCATTCCTGTGCATGAAGAGTTTCATTGCCTGTCTGCTCGTCAACCCGGCGACACATTTACTGGTTTGGCTAAAACTGTGAATACTTTGGTTCCTTGGGATCCTTCCGTTCTAAAAAGTCATAGTCCACAAACTTGCAATCTTGAATTTTTCCTAACAGGTTCTCGCGGATGCGTACATGACTTGAGATCGGTGGAAATGGGATCTCATAGTGTGCATTCCTCATAAGTTGAATGGTTGGTGCATCATTTCCTCTTGGCGGAATGTATCCATGTGTGAGATGAATGGGTCAGCCACGAGGTGGTTCTAGTGGTGTTGGCCTTGGCACACTCATTATCTTCTCCTTCTCTTTCTCTTAGTCTGGTTGCTTGTCTTTCTTCTTCATCTCGGCTATGTGTCTTGGAGAGCTTCGGGATGGTGCACCTTTTTCCTCAATCCCTTGAAACCAGACTTGTTTAAACCTCTCAAAATCTCTTCAAGCGTGAACTTCTCAGACATTCACATGCAAAGCGCTCAGCGTACTCTTACTGGTAAAAACTTGTCATTTACACACAGTAAAATTGTAAAATCATGGTAAATACGGTAATTGATCGATTAATTCTATTTATAGGCACTGCTTGACCTAAGACGCACCCAATAATGACTAATTAGGCATTAAATGTCATGTACATTGGCCCATATCTCGCTAATATCTTGGTCCTTTCCTTCGTTGATTATGCCCGAATGGACAAAATTTCTTTAAATGCGGAAATTTGTCGGTACCGAAAAACTGTATAACGGCTAATTTATCGACTGACCTTGTAACGGCTATTTTTCCTTCGAACTGCACTAGCGGTTATGCGATTTGCATGGTTCACCGTGCATTTTCCTTTTTCCATACATTTGACTTTGCAGTGCAAACCCTTTCTGGTTGCTAACTTATGTGAATTGTGAGGTTCACTACGCATTTTCCTTTTCTTGTTCTTAACTTCAAGCGCAAGTCTTCTGATACTCTGCAATTCATCTTCCTTTGCGTGCATCACAACACAGCTTCTACTTCTATAAACACTTCGCTTTTTACCAAAATTGCATGCAGACTCATATTCTTGCATTCTTAGTGTCCAATTTCAACTGCACTTGACACTTCGAATCTTTTTCATTGCTGATCAACTGAGGTCTGGCGAAGTAGGACTATCCCTGTAGGGTTTTAGTCTACTCCCATTAATAATACTTGGTAGGTTTTCTCCCATTTCTCCCACTAATGTGGCTAGCTGAACTGTGCCACCATTAGTAACACTCTTGACAACATTGGCCCTAGCCAATGCATTTTAAAATTTCCAGGAAACTTCATGAATTTGCTATCATAGAGGAGGAAAATATCTCCTACCTGGAATAATTTGTACCTTATATGCCTATCATGCCATGCTTTTTCTCTAGCTTTCTGCACTTGTTGGTGAAAATATGCAATGAAGCGAGCTTCCTCCAGTCCAAGTAAGTGTAGTAGCCTTTCTACCATTGTCTCATCATCTACCATGCCTGTGAATGCTACAATTCTGAAACTTGGTACTATGTATTCCATTGGCATCACATATTCCTTCCCATAAGCTAACCTGAAGGGTGTATGACCTGTCAAATTTTTTCAAGTTGTCCTATATTCCCATAACATAGCTGGTATTCTAAGATCCCAATCATCCATGTTTATGTTGCATACCTTGGTAAATGCATTTTCCAATACCTTGTTAAACGCTTCAATAGTTCCATTTGCCTATGGATGATATGGTGTGCTCTTCTGATGGTAAATATGAAATTCCTCAGCCAGGGCTTCTATAGTTCTATTCAAGAAGTGTGTTCCCTAATCACTCATTAGGATCTTTGGACATCCAAACCTTGTGACGATGTTTTCAAAAATGAACTGTGTGGCAGCAACTGCGCTACAGTCCTTTACTGGTTTTTCCTATGCCCACCTGGTTAGATAGTCTATAGTTGTAATAATGTATCTTGAACCAGTTCACTTTCCTGGTGGGTTGATAGGTCCCACAAAATCAATATCCCACTTATCGAATGCTTGCAAAGTCATTTGTGGAATCAATGGCATCTCATCTATACGAGATGGCTTTCCTGTCCTTTCACAAACATCACAACTACGGCAATGTTCCTTTGAATCCTTATGCAATGTAGGCCACCATAGTCCTGCTCTTAAAATTTTTTGCGCAGTGGCTCTTCCTGCATAGTGGCCTCCAGATACCCCTAAATGTTATTCAGCAAGTATCAATGGTTTCTCATGCTCTAGTACACATCTGCACAGCACTTCATCCGGTCCTAACTTGTATAATTGTCCTAGAATTATGGTGAAGTCAGTTGCTCTTACCACTAATTACTTCTTACGCTGCGTAGTAAACTCTGTAGGTTCCAACCCTGTGGTCAGGAATTCTACAATATCCTGATAATAGTCATCTTCTATTTGGATAGAAAAAAACTGTGCATCTAGTAGGCTATCCTCCAGATTAGTAGGTTCTTCACTTGACTCAATTCTGGAAAGGTGGTCAGGTCATGAGTTCATCCTTCCTGGATTAAGGATGATTTCGAAGTCATACTCCTGAAAGAGTAACAACCATCTATAGATTCTTCCGCCTAACACTATTTTATTGACCAAGTATTTCAAAGCTAAGTGGTCAGTAAACACACATAAATGTGCACCTAGCAAATAGTGTGTGAACTTCTGCAAAACGTACACCATAGCTAACCCTTCTCTTTCTGTTGTGGTATAATTATTTTATGTTGAGGACAACTTTCTTCTTGAGAATGCAATAGGATGGTCGATGCCTCCCTCACCTGGTTGAGCTAGTACGATGACAAGTGATATGGATGAAGCATCCACATGTACGTGGAATGGTTTACTCCAATCTGGAAAAACTAGAATAGGAGTAGTAACCATCCTTTCTTTCAATGTGTCCAATCCTTTCTGACAGTCCTCAGTCCATATGAACTTCGCATCTTTCTTCAATAATTTTTCCATAGGCGTAGTGATCTACGCATATCCTTTGATGAACTTACTATAGTAGCATGTGTGTCCTAATGTAGTGCGTAGCTGTTTTACTGAGTTAGGTGTTAGTACATTCACAATAACTATGATTTTAGTTGGATCAACCATCAATCCATGTTTACATACAATGTGGCCTAATAGTGTACCATAAGGAACACAAAAAACACTATTTTTCAAGTTCAGGGAGATCTGATGTTGTCAACACTTTGCTAACATCATTCTTAAGTTCATATAGTGATTCTTCAGTGAACCAAATACTGTCCAATCATCAAAGTATACTTCTAGAAATTTATGGATAAAATCCTTAAATGCAGCAACAACTACTCTAGAAAAGATAGCAAGTGCCTTTTTCAGACCAAAGGGCATAACTGTGTACTGAAATGAGCCCCATTCAGTGGAAAATGTGGTCTTGTGCTTGTCTGTTGTATCAATTTTGATCTGATGATATCCAGAAAATCCATCAGTGAAAGAGTATGCTTCATTCCCTCCAACATTGTCTAACACTTCATCTGTGAATGGATTAGGAAATGGGTCATGCAGTGATGCATCGTTTAACTTCCTGAGATCTACGCAGATCCTAATTTTGCCTTTAGTTTTATTTTACTAGATAACCATGGGACTTATCCATTCTGACTCTTCTACAGGTTCAATGATTCCTGCCTTGAGCATCTTATCAAGCTCTTCTTTTACCCTTTCTTTGTATCTTGGATTTAGTTGATAAGGTCTCTACTTAATAGGCTTTGCATCCAGCTTGAGAGGTATCTTCATGACTCCCAAGTCACCCAGAATGCCTTTCATTTCAGAAAACTTCGTAGGAAATAAGTATTCATATTCGAGGATTAAATCTGTTAGCTGCGCGACAGTCTCCTCATCCCAATAATCCCCTATAGAATCGAACTTTGGTTCTTCACTAGTTCCAATGTTCACTTTTCTATTTTTTACAGGATTGCTTAGATCCAGAATTTCCAATGGATTTCCTTCTACTTCGCGCTCTCCTTCTAGCTTAGGTATGTTAACATCATGTGGATCTTCATCCTCATCTCCATCTACTGCGACGTTGTAACATTCCAGGTCGTGTTCTAACTGTCTTTCCCATTCTAGTTGTTGATACACAGGCTCCAGTGTGTCATTGAATACCTTCTTTTTGATGATCTGCAAAGCCTCATTTATACTTGGATAGTCGTCCTCAAAACTGAAAGTCGATTGGAATTTCTTAGTCATGACGGAACATTCTATTGTTCCTCTGCAAAGTTCTGTTTCTGTGTACTAGTTCTTCGGATTTTGGTCCAATGTGTGCACAAACCGATGGACCCACTTTGCTTGCGGTACGTGTGTCCATGCTTTCATGCAAAGGTCTATGTGATCTCTAGGATCGTTATGTCTATTATATTTCACTTGTATAATCTCAATATGTTCTATAAATCTGATCTTCATCATGTGCTTACATTCTTCCCATGTGGTCAGATTCTGCTTATGCGCATCCCACCATCTAGCAGGTGTAGCGCGCAGTGTTGTATCTAATGTTGCTATCTTATATTCATGCATAACTAATACATGATATTCTTGAATAAATGTGTGTATATTACTTAAGCCATCAAAAGTAGGGATTGGTCTTACCTCTGTTCCAATCCAGGGTAGTGACTTAGTGAGCTTCGCGCATAGTCTTGCTGAAACTTTATGCATTCTGCTCTGCCAGTTCTCGATTCCTGCATCTGAGTCTGATATGCAAGAACTGTCACATCGCCAACTCAATGTTCCATCATCAATTGGATTGACGTAATCTGCCTAATTCATTTTCATCTTGTAGATATGATCCAAATATTCAGCTCTACATTCTTCTCTTATTGGATAAGTGTATATAGGTCCTTGTAAAGGATCCAAGGGTGTGATGACCCTGATATTTGTTCCTTCGAATATCATCTGCTTATTTTTCAAGTTGATAATTGCGAGGTTCTCAATTTCCTAGTCTATGCCTAATAGTGCAGGATGTGGATTGCTATCATCTATAATCTCAATGACCTCAAAGTCTACTTTACTTCGCACTCCATCAATGTCGATAAGGACATTTGATAATCTCCCAAAGGGTAGAACCTTTTGCTGATTAGCTAGCCTCAACTGTATCGGTGACCATGATAACTTTGGATTTCCCAAATGTTCCCATGTCTGCTTTGTCAATACATTTACCTCTAAACCTATGTCAAGGATAGCCTCATCCATTTCAAAGTCCCCGATCTGGGCACTTAGTCTCATTTCTCTTCCAGTTCTTTTATGAATCTTGATGTGATGGACTGCTTTATGTGCTTTGTTTATGACATTACGTTGTTCGCAATGACTGAGTAAACTTTGTAATTCCGCTAAATCATATCCATGCTTTAACAACTTCATGCGGCTCTGTATGAACTGTGCAACAGGACTTACGTATTCTTTTGTAATGCATGATCCTTCGTATGACATTGGCATATCAACCACATATGGTTGTTGAATTCGAAACTGAACTCTTGGAGTCACAGGGTCCGAACTCTGTAAGAATTTTCTTGTTTCCATGAATGCCTGTTTTTCTTTGTTAATATCGAAGGCAGGCTTCTTTTCAGTTGCTTTTCTTATCCAATCCCCTTCAGTAGGCTTCTATCTAGCTTGTTGATCCTCAGAATTTGAAGCTTCAGTTCTTTTATCTTCACCTGTCGTGGCTCCACTTCGCATTACAACATGAATGTTGTAATCTGTATTCTATTTTTCAGCTACGATCATCTGTACATTATGATTTTGCGCTTCTAGTCTTCTCTCTTGAATTTTTGCGTGCAAAACAGGGCATACCTCAATGACATGTTCAAATGATTTACAGTATTTGCAGGTAGTACAAGCGTTCGTGTAGTCTTTGGATAGATGTCCAGGTTGAGCGCAGTTATAACATACTATTTGACCTCTACCTCATCCTTGGCCAGCGTTTCGTCCTCTGCCTCTGAATCCACCACATCCTTTGTATGCGCCTTGATCATACTGTGCATTTTCATTTTTATGTGGCATTTCTTCTTGTACTTTGTAGACATCATGCTTTCTCTCTATCATGAGATCGTATGCTCTACAGTTGGAATCTTCATGACCAACTGACTTACAAAATGTACAATACAAATTATTAAGTGTTTGCACATATCTCTTAATTAAGTAACAGTCTTCTAGGTGATGTCCTCTAGCTCTACAAATTTCACACCATGGGCCCTGCTATTGATTCAATGGGTCCGATGCTCCATTACTAATATAATATTTGAATATAGGACAATGTTCTTTAGAATTTCCTTCGCCTTTGCATTTAATACACCAAACCTCTTCTCAGGTTTATTTTCCTTTTTTCATATCTTGCAACTGTAATGTCAAATTTGCTAACTGGGTCTATATCTAAACCATACTAGCGCTAGTTTCTCCAATAGGAGAAGCTTCTAATTTCATCACAATTTCTAGGGCCTCTGTCTGCGAAGCAACTTTCTGTTGCATCAACGGTAGTCTAATATGGGGCAAAAACGTAGCTATGAATCATTCTTGGTGTTGTTGCGGTGCTATGTTGAAGCTTACTTGATCTAACTGTGCTTTAAATTTTTTATCAAATTCCCATACTGCCTCATTAGGCTTTTTCTTGATTTCCTTCAGCTCTGTGATACACTGCGATTCTTACTTAGGTTTTTTAAACTCTCTAATGAGTGCAATTCTAATCTCTTCTAATGTTCTATTCTGACCAACATAGAACTTCATAAACCATGCCAACACTCTGTCCTTGAATGCGGTAACTAGTTGTGCTTGTCTAATAGCATCATCATGTACTTGTTTAACATTCCACATGGCTTCACAAAGAAACCAAGGTTGCTCAGGGTCTTCTAGACCAGTTCCTTTGAATATAGGCAAATTAATGTCATCCGTCATCCTTCTTCGAGTATGTGTAGTGTTCTGAGATGATGAGGGTATACCACTACTCGACTGATTATGGGTCTTCGGTCCAACAATATTACTACTGCTAGTATTCTATGAACTAGTAAGGTTTATTCCCTCAATAGTGAATTTATGTGGAGTGATAAGCTGATAAACAGTATGTCTGGGTACTATTTCAGTATCTGACTCAACCTGATGTGAGTTTCAATCACTTCCTATCTCCGTTTCTAGGCAAGTGTGAGGTTCTACTCCCCGAGACCTCTTTCTAGTGCTAGGTTTATATCTTTTACCAATTCTCATAGTATAAATTTCTTCTTCAGTGTCACTATATGTGTTACTAAACATCACAGACTCAAATTCCCAGGGTTTTATTACATTCTTAAAAAACCTTTTTCTATTAACAGCATCTTAATATATAGGCTGATATTTTTCAAGTACTTACCTTTGAATCCTTTGAATAAATCGCCTTCTACTACGTTGTAAGACTTCAACGTATCCACAACAAATTCTGTCATGTAGCCTTCTAGAACGCTATCCAACCAAAAATCTACGGCAATTGAAATTGGGCTATCAACCTCTTTAAGCCTTTGAATCAATTCTAGAGTCCATTCTGTAAGTTCTCCACCCTAATAACAATTCTTTCATTCTACTAGTCTTGATAGCCACTCATGTAGCTCATTAGCAAAAGCTATGAAGAAGATTTCGTGTATGTCAAAAAATAGGTATCTTTGCAACCATTCCACGTCAGACAAATGCAGATGTTTGTTCTCCTTCCTTGCAAACTCTTTTTCTATCTTAGTCACCCAGTTCTATATTTATGTTCTCTCGGGACTCCAATATTCAGAGCACATCACCAATTCAAGCACGACAATGGAACCATTTGTTGGCTCTCTATCTCTTAATACTTAGATCAGACTCGGATTTGGCGCAGTTGTGGTCTAGCAAAACCCTTCTTCACTGGCCCTTTCGGCAACAGCCTGCAAACAAACTGAGGTCTCACCCGAGGAGAAGTTATGTGGTGGTTGTAGAAGCACATTTCTACAACTGAGTGATGCGCAGGTAATAAACCGGTGAATTGAGCGAAGTCCCAACTACTTCGCAATCGGTTGCAGATACTACAGGGCACTCTGGGGCTACGCTTGCAGGAAGCTACACACTGCAATGTAACGGCGCAAGTCATTAAAAGCAGCGCGGTTACCCCGCTAACCATACTTCGTCATAACTTCTCAGCTGCTCTGCTTGTCCTTCACGTCCTATCCGACACTTCCTTGAATCTGACGCCCTTCTGACAGCTGCTTCCTCTGACAGATGCTTCTTCTGACCGCGCGGCGCTGACAGTACCCTTTTGCATCCTTAACACTTCTCATCTTTCAACGCCATAACTGTGACTATCAGGCCGTCGCTTCTTCCTTAACTGCTCCAACTACCCTAGATGTCCTTAATACTTTCGCTTTGACTAAGGAGACAGGTCCTTTTCTGTTGAAATATTGTAACTTCAAAGAATATTATATTTGTATATTATTTATTCCGGAGATGTTCCATACCTCCGATGTGATTATACTATAAATCCGGAGATGTTTATTCCTCCAAGTTGGTTGTGGTAACTAGGGTTATTAGACCCACCATGTGGGGGTCGGCCCAGTCAGTGGTAGTGGGGTATTTAACCCATTGGTTAAATACGATCCTACGTGTACTTGTGTAAAAGATATGTCAGTGTAGTGTATAAATAGAGGAGGTGTGTTCCTCATTTGACACACTCACTCACTTGAGGATAGCGCACTTGTGGAGGAGAGGTCTGCTATTGTGGAGGAGGAGATCATGTCTCAGGGTTTCATCTTTGTATATTGCTGGTCATCTATATTGAGGAAGCTTTGCTGGGTTTTCTACCCCATGAGGGTTTCCCAGGATAAATCTCCGTCTCTTGTGTTTATGCTGTGCTTGTTGTTTCTTCAGTGATCCTGTATATGATATTATTGTGAAATGGAATGTAATGCTGCTATTTTTTGTCTTAGCATATTGAATTTTAACATGGTATCAGAGCTAACCTGAAGGAAGACAAGGTATGGCACTAACGACACTTGCTTTACTTACGACAATTTGAAGGATAGGGTTTTACATAGCAAAAATCCATCATCGTAGAACTTTCACTATAAATCCGTTTTGGCGAAGTTTTCGGATCTGAAATTGTTACAGAATGAAGCTTAAATCTCCAGGTACCTTGTGTCCAAAGGAAAACCTCTAATTCGTTGTACTTTGTGATTTATGATCTGTACAATATAGGGTTTCTGCCTCTTCCAGATCTGAGTCAAAATCAGGTGACCTTGGGAAAAAGGTCATATCTTTGGCTAGAAAGCTCCAAATGAAATTTCGTAAAAATTGATAGGTAGTACACAGTCTGTACTATCTCAAAAAACTTTTTCAGAGGCCGAAGTTGAACCAGTGACACGTGGAACTCCGTACAAGTTCGCTCTCCTGTATTATCTCATAAACAGGTCATGTTGCGACACTTGGCATAACTCTCTCTCAAAGAGTCCAATTGAGGTCAAACCTATCAGGATGGAAAGATGACAGGCCAAGCTATCTCAGGAAAGTTTTTTAGAGGCCGAATTTCAAACAGTGACACGTGGCACGCCATACAAGTTCGCTATTCGGTTTTATCCCAAAACAGGTCACGTTGCGACATTTGACATAACTCTCTCTCAAACAATCCAATTGAGGTCAGACCTATCAGGATGGAAAGATAACAGGTCAGGCTATCTCAGAAAACTTTTTCAGACCCTGTGGATTGAAAAGTTTGGAGTTACACCAGAAACAATCAGGTACATATTTCTGTCAAAACAGAATTATTTTTGAGTACCTTCATTCATGGCTTCCGGAATGTAGGGCTTTGAAGAAAGTTGAAATTTTTGTAAACGGAGACCATGGCTGAATGATACTCATCAAAATAGAAATTTAGAGACCAAGATCAGATTTTTTGGTTGGGAAGAAGGCCGGGCTTGATCAAACCCTAGTTCGGGACTTTGATCAGAAAAGTGAAAAATTAGGGCTTCTGTAAAAAATGGAAATTTTTGAAGTCTGTAACCACGGCTGGAAGCTCCTAAGAAAAATAAGAGTTTAGAGCCTTGGATCGAACCTTTTTTTTGGGCAAAAGGGTGGGCTTCATCAAACCCTAGTTCGGGATCCTGTCCAGAAGATCCAGAAGTTTCAAAGGCAATTTTGAGGGGTCAAATTTTGGAAATTCCAAAATTGAAGTATGCTAGTTTGATCAGCTCAGCAAGACATATTCTTTCATCCATTCAGAAGTATGAAAGTCAAAGATTGAATTTTTAGGGTTTCTCTAGAAAACCCTAATCAAGCTCCAGATCAAGTTTCAGGGGGAGTTGAGGCTAAGGCCTTACATAAGAAGACTACAAGAAGTCTCGACAGGTATGACTTAAGGAGGCTCAGGTATGTCTTGAAATCTAATTCTTGATTAAGTTCATGATGTGTTTGTCTTCATATTATTTATTAGTACAATCTTGATTAATGTTAGAATTGTCTTATCACCCTAGTAACAGTATGAATGCATGTGAATGATCAAAGACATTCATTGATTATGGCTATATGATTATGATGTTGTGTGAGGTTGATGTTGTATGCTAACAAGGCTCAGGTACATCACAAAAGACAAATCATGTTCCATGACCATGAAAACATGAAGACAAATACTCATCCATAATATTTGTTCTACTTATGAGGTATGTATGACTTTGTTATATTATGCTTAACCAATGAGACATGCGGGTTCTAGCTCAGGATCTCTAAATCATTGAAGAGATTGTTTAGGTATGTTGTACATAACTAAGTAGGTATACTAATCCAGGTATGTTTCCCATGAATCTTACCTTGTGTTAGGATCCCTTATATAAGTATACTTGGTATGATTGGTTATGCTTATTCATAAAGTTAGTAATCAAGGGATTATGCATATTATGTCTTTTATCTTGATTGATGATATGCATGAGTAAAAGAAGACTTCCCTGAAATCTTGAATACTAATGTTTATTAACTATAATCATGACTATACATTCTCAATATTATTTAGAACTATAATGTTTTGATAACATTTAGAACATACTAATGGGTGTATGTTTGTGTATGAGATCATGAGGATGACACTTGAACATGCACAGTGGTACATAATGAATAGAAGTTCAAAAGACATACAGAAGATCAAGCGGGAGGCAACCACACAAACATAAAAGATAAGTATTTGAGTTGTTATTTGAAATAGTAAATGATATTGTCTGTAATAGGTTGTATGCATATTTGTATTCCTATAATATATCATGCTAAGTGTAAATATTCATAGAACATTGAACAGTATACTACTAATATGCATATGATTGGTAAGTTGGACAAACATTCCATTGTTGCTTGTCTAGAATGAAACCTCTTTGCTGACATGCTGAGAGTTGTGCACACTCTCGATAGTATGTTCTGGTAGAGATGGAAGGCATCTAGATAGCCACTGTATGCATACAAGATATGGGAAAGTGTTGTGCCAAAGTATTGGTCAAGATAGTTGCATAACTATGTAAATGATATCTGTATGCATAATAGGTTATCATGTCAATATGATTTGATGATTATGAAGTATTACTAATCATGTACCTAATTTTGATTTGTAGGAAAATTCATGATGAATGATGAACAAGCGATGGATGTTCAACAAAAGGATTTACAAATCAAACACACTATAGAAAGCTTGTGGTTAAGAGATTCTCTTAGAAAGAGGAAGAGAATCATGATGAGATGTTTTGACCATTCTCTTAATAATGTAATCAGGTTCTGTATGGGTTCCCAGGATCGGTAGTCAATTGATGAGTTTAATGATCATCATGGGTGATGTGGATCTCAACCTTAGCTACAAGGTTGAATATGGGTTCTATACACATATGACATGGATGCAAGAATGAACTCACCACAGAGTTCGAATGATTTTGAGACTCATATTAGTAGACCCATCTGACGAGAGATGGCACAGATAGATATGCAGAAGATCACTCAATGCTGAGTGAGAATGATGGACAATTGATAGCTTCATGACAAAGCTTGGGCTTTACCAGAAGTAAAACTGTTCCTAACCCTTACCTTAAGGTTGTGGATGATGAACCTATCATACCATTATTGTATGACGATGATCTCTTTCTGACAAGGAATGAGAAACAGGTCATGAAAATGGCTGCAAAAATGAAAATGAAAGATCTCGGATTAATGCACTACTTCTTAGGTCTAGAAGTATGGCAAGATCCAAAAGGAATCTTTTAAATCAAGGTAAGTATGCTGTGAAGTTTCTAAAAAGATTTGATATGTTGGAATATAAAGCCATGGCCACTCCCATGGACTCCAACTTGAAGTTGTTAGTTAATGACTCATCGTATTTAATGGACCTAACCCTATATATACAAATCATTGGGTCATTGATGTACTTAACAAATACTAGGCTAGATATATGCTTTGCTGTAAATACCCTAAGTCAGTATCTAGTAGAACCTAGAAAGGTGCACTTAATAGCTACAAAGCATGTAGTGAGGTACCTAAAAGGTACATTAGATTTTGGTCTATATTATCTTGGAGGTCATGAACTCCGTTTACAAGGTTACTCAGATTCTGATTGGGTAGGAAGTGCCTCAGACAGAAAGAGTACATCAGGTGGATGTTATAGTCTTGAATCTGCCATGATCTCATGGTTCAGCAAGGAACAATCTAGTGTGGCTCTCAGTACTGCTGAAGCAGTATATATATATAGCTATCTGCTCTGCCAGCTGTGAAGCAGTGTAGCTTCAGAAGCTATTATATGGAGTGTTTGACTTAGAAATGAATCAAGATAGAAAATCTTGTATTCCACGATAAGTCAATAACACATAGAGATCCGATACTTCTATATACGAGATATGGTGCAGAGAGGAGCTATCAAGCTCGAGTATATAAGCACTAAGGATCAGATTTCCGATATCCTAACTAAACCTTTATCTCGAGTAAAGTTTGAATACTTCCGAGACAAGCTTGGTATAGTCCAGAAGAACTCTCCTCGAAAGGGGGAGTAGCATAGTATCTGATAACAAGTCTGTCTCATCAATGATGAGGTTACCTATTTACTGCACCTAGTTACTTAGAATTATTTAGATTTAGGACTCTTATATTCTTTCTTTTGATGATGTGATGTATACATGTTTTGATGTTAGATGTATTAGTGAGAATACATGCTATATGTATACATACTTTTGATGTTATTTTTTGATGATGATGATACATGTTGTGGTTATACATGTTTTGATGATGATGACACATGTTGTGGTTATACATGTTTTGATGACGATGACACATGTTGTGGTTATACATGTTTTGATGACGATGACACATGTTGTGGTTATACATGTTTTGATGACGATGACACATGTTGTGGTTATACATGTTTTGATGATGATGACACATGTTGTGGTTATACATGTTTTGATGACGAGGATACATGTTTTATTATACATGTTGTGAAGGGATTGGATCATTCCTGGACTTCAGTCCTAAAGAAGAGCCGTAGACGTATGTCTTCAAAAATGAAGTTCTTGATGAACATGTTGTGAAGGGATTGGATCATTCGTGGACTTCAGTCCTAAAGAAGAGCCGTAGACGTATGTCTTTGAAAATGAAGTTCTTGATGAACATATGAAGGGATTGGATCATTCCTGGACTTCAGTCCTAAAGAAGAGCCGTAGATGTATGTCTTCGAAAATGAAGTTCTTGGTGAACATGTGAAGGGATTGGATCATTCCTGGACTTCAGTCCTAAAGAAGAGCCGTAGACGTATGTCTTCGAAAATGAAGTTCTTGGTGAACATGTGAAGGGATTGGATCATTCCTGGACTTCAATCCTAAAGAAGAGCCGTAGACGTAAGTCTTAGAGAATGAAGTCCTTGGTGGACGGTGAGGGATTAAGTCATCCTTGGACGTAGGTCCTAAATGCACGGTTGAGGATTAATTCATCCTTGGACGTAGGTCCTAAATGCACGGTTGAGGATTAAGTCATCCTTGGACGTAGGTCCTAAATGCACGGTTGAGGATTAAGTCATCCTTGGACGTAGGTCCTAAATGCACGGTTGAGGATTAAGTCATCCTTGGACGTAGGTCCTAAATGCACGGTTGAGGATTAAGTCATCCTTGGACGTAGGTCCTAAATGCACGGTGGAGGATTAAGTCATCCTTGGACGTAGGTCCTAAATGCGCGGTGGAGGATTAATTCATCCTTGGACGTAGGTCCTAAATGCACGGTGGAGGATTAAGTCATCCTTGGACGTGGTCCTAAATGTACGGTGGAGGATTAAGTCATCCTTGGACGTGGTCCTAAATGTACGGTGGAGGATTAAGTCATCCTTGGACGTGGTCCTAAATGTACGGTGGAGGATTAAGTCATCCTTAGACGTGGTCCTAAATGTACGGTGGAGGATTAAGTCATCCTTGGACGTGGTCCTAAATGTACGGTAAGGATTGGATCATCCTTGGAATTTGGTCCTGTGAACTGAGCTGTAGACATGAGGTCTCCGAGAATTGATAGGACTGGATCATCCCTGGACTTCGGTTCAAAAGGTACATGACAGAACTGGATCGTCCCTGGACTTCGGTTCAAAAGGTACATGACAGGACTGGATCGTCCCTGGACTTCGGTTCAAAAGGTACATGACTAGATTGCATCATCCATGGACGTATGTCCTAAAGAGAGCAGGATTGATCACCCTGGAAAATGATGATCGTGTGATGACGATGCTGATGATCGTGTGATGACGATGATGACGATGTTGATGATCGTGTGATGATGATGATGACGATGATGATGATCGTGTGATGACGATGTTGATGATCGTGTGATGACGATGCTAACGATGCTGATGATTGTGTGATGACGATGCTGATGATCGTGTGATGACGATGTTGATGATCGTGTGATGACAATGTTGATGATCGTGTGATGACGATGCTGATGATCGTGAGATGATGATACTGATGATTGTGAGGATCCAGATGTTGATGTCGTTGTAGCTGTTTGAATGCTGCAGAAGATAAAGACTCAGTACTGAAGATGTTGATGTTCCAGTATTGAAAATGTTCCAGTAACTGCTTAAGTTACTGATGATGTTGAGAAAGCTTCCAATGATTTATAGATGTATCATGTATGATGTTGATGACTCCTTGCTCATGCAGATACTGTTATAATATCCTTCTCGTTAAGGGGGAGTGTTGAAATATTGTAACTTCAAAGAATATTATATTTGTATATTATTTATTCCGGAGATGTTCCATACCTCCGATGTGATTATACTATAAATCCGGAGATGTTTATTCCTCCAAGTTGGTTGTGGTAACTAGGGTTATTAGACCCACCATGTGGGGGTCGGCCCAGTCAGTGGTAGTGGGGTATTTAACCCATTGGTTAAATACGAGCCTACGTGTACTTGTGTAAAAGATATGTCAGTGTAGTGTATAAATAGAGGAGGTGTGTTCCTCATTTGACACACTCACTCACTTGAGGATAGCGCACTTGTGGAGGAGAGGTCTGCTATTGTGGAGGAGGAGATCATGTCTCAGGGTTTCATCTTTGTATATTGCTGGTCATCTATATTGAGGAAGCTTTGCTGGGTTTTCTACCCCATGAGGGTTTCCCAGGATAAATCTCTGTCTCTTGTGTTTATGCTATGCTTGTTGTTTCTTCAGTGATCCTGTATATGCTATTATTGTGAAATGGAATGTAATGCTGCTATTTTCTGTCTTAGCATATTGAATTTTAACATTTTCCTCTGACAACACGTCATTCCATACCCTTTTCCCAGGAATTGCGGAGATGCTTCCCCAAAAATAGGCTAGTACCAGCCTTCCCTGAATCCATATTGTCTTGAGGTTGTTGTACTTTAACTTCACTTCATCATAACTTCGCTAATCCTCAAAACTGTGCTAACTTTTCCTCAAGCTACGCTTTACCAAAATTGCGCTACTCTTGAGCCTCTTTAGCACAACTGTGCAAATCTTGGGAAAATTGCGCACACCTTGGGTCTTTCCCAACACTCTTGGTCAATCTTACTTATCCATCGAATGTGGGAGGCCTTTCCTTCATAAATTCTCCCTATGGCATCCCTTTGGATCTATTTCTTCTTTCAAACCTATTAGAAGTATGTCACGAGCTTCTTCGAGGGCCTCTTGAGTCACATGACTAGCTGGAAGAAGATCTTGAGGAGGGCGTGCTACACTTTTTTCTCACTGAACTCTTCATTGGGCTTGGAGTCCTCTTCCAAGAATGGCCTCTAGAGTGAATTTAGACACCCCTTCCTTCTTTACCTACGTTGCTTGGGTTGGACCCAAGGTTTACCCTCTACTGCATATCAATGAGGCTCTACAAAATAGTAGCATTGAGCTGATTTTGTTCTTCTTGAGCCTTCATCAACCTTTCATTGAATCTTATCATGGTTTCAACCAAATTCTGAGGATTTATTTGCTCCCTTCTCCCATTGGATTCAATCTCAACATGATCTTCATGCACATTTTCTCCTAGCACGTCTTCATCATGCTCATAGGGATCCTGGGAATCATTCATGGTTACCATTTTCCTTTGGAGATTTATTTATCCTACCTGATGCCCTCTACTACATTATTCAAATGCTATCAGCTACAAACAATGTGCATTATAGAGATGTTTATTAGACATCATATAAAATATCCATTTTTAACAGAAATAAACTCATGGAATTAATTTATAGAGCTATTATGCCTTCTACTTTGGCCCAAGCGGCCCCAATGCTACAACATTGAGCTCTTATACCATTATTTCAAGTACCCGGCCACCTCGGGTCCCTTAGAGGCAATGGGAGACAACCCTAGAGTCAACTGCTATTAGTTTTTGTTTTCAAAGGTTCCGCAACTCTGCACTTTTACACAACCGCAATGACCTTGGTCCGCAATTCGCAATGCAAAATTCGGAAAGGCAGAACAACCAACTCATAGTTTCCCCAAAACATCCCTTTGACTTTCACAGTCTGTAATCTACCTTGCGGTATTCAAAAATTTGGAACCACGATTTCCAACTTCGATGAAAACACGCCTCCGACTTCTACAATCTGCCTTACGGGATTTAGAAGTCGGAACCACAAATTCCAACTCTCCGGAAATATTCATTTCCGACTTCTGCAATCTGAAATGTGGAACTCGAAAGTCAGAACACCAAACTCTCTACTCCGAAGAAATATTCTCTCTGAATTCTACAATCCGCAATCCGACTTGCGGGATTTGGAAATTCAAAATGCCAATTTTGCAACCTCGACGAATTACTCCTCCGACTCCCACAATCTGCAACCCGCGTTGCGGGACTCAGAAATCAGAACGCCAATTTCATAAATTCTGGGAAATTTTATCCTCCGACTTCCACAATCCACAATCCACAATGCGGAAGTCGGAACTCCAAATTCACCATTCTGAGAAAATTACCTCTCTGAATTCCGCAATCTGCAATTCGCTTGCGGAAGTCAGGAATCGGAACTACAATTCCTTAACTCTGGAAAATTTACTCTTCTGACTTCCGCAATCCACAATCTGCCTTGCGGGAGTCGAAAGTCAGAACCACCACGTCCAACTTCGTAGAAAACATCCTTCTGACTTCCACAATGCGGGTTCGGGAAGTCGAAAACCCAACTACACAACTTCTCTGGCTCATAACTTTCTCATCCTAAGGCCAATTTGGGAAAAAATGGTACTGTTGTAAAGATCTCAGCGATCACTATGCAATGGTGTGAACCCCTGCCACACCTAAGGACTCTGACTTTATCATTTTTCCAATTGAATCATTGCCCCAAACTTCCTCAATACCTATTTACCCTTCTAGGAGGAGTTCTAGTTGCACTCTATCATGGATTCCCCCTTCATCTAAACCACAGAGGAATCCTGAAACACAACAGGGGTTTCCTAATTCCTTCCCCAATTCCAAGTGATGCAATGCAGTCCATTTAGAAGTGTGTAAAATGCATACAAACATGTACAGTGGATCTAAATCTAACGTATGCATCTACCACTTGCAAGATTAGCAGCACACTTAATCACAAGTAAATGGTGAATAAATCAGACATGAATTAGCCTCATGCTCAGGCTTATCCACATACTTCCTATTGGTTTGTTACATATGCTCATTCCATTCAAATTAAGTTGAAATAAAAAATGAACACAAAATAGGAATTAGTATCATTGAGAACCACATAAAACACTTATCTTATAAGATGAACAGTCCAAGCAACTGGCTATTTGAGAGAAACGTTCCACCCAACCATAGGTCTTTTTCCAGCCTATATTCTTTCAGTTGAGAGAACACCCTTGAGCTGGGTTGTGTATCCACTAAGGAGGGACTAAATAGGCTCACTCGCAGCCATGGCTTCACACAACAAATAGGCTAATAAAACAAACACATTTGGGTTTATCAAGCCTTTAAGGAACAATGGAGGAGTATGCTAAGCCAGTGAGCTCATCCACAGAGCTACAGGCCTCTAAATTCACACTCAGACAGTCTTGGAACCCATAATACCTACCACACCCAACACAAGGAAGTATTCCCTTCACTGCTACATAGTCCCTCAAGCCATACCTTCCCTCTAGTGATCTTCGGGGTGGGCATAGAAAGGTCCAAGCTGCTAGATCCTTCAGACAGTAGCCTTCACTGGGTTTATCAATAAACCCTACCTTTTGTCCTATTATTCTATGTCATTTCCACTTGGGTTTTCTCAACTTATATGGCCAAAACAACTCTATCCCGCAGCTAGGTTCTCAACCATCAACATAGGGTTTTTCCCATTGTTTTCTGAGTATCTCACACATTGAAAATCTGCCCTAGCATTCATACCAATGGATCCCCTGCTGGATTGAGCTTCTCACACAAATTTCTGGGCAAGTTTGGCACTCAAAAATCAGGTTTTCTCATAATCGTGACCTTCTTCTTTATTCCCTACTCGAATCCATGTTCTCCTTTTTTCTTCCTGCGCTAGTGCCTAATGGAATGGGGATCCTGGAATACAAACTCCTAGGAGCAAGGTGACTTGTGGATCAAGGAAAACATAGCCCCAATACCCAACCATCTGAAAATTTGAGGTTTTCCTACACTCCATCGATTTCATGAACAGTTTCTTCAACCACCTTCTGCAGCAAAATTAAATGTCAACGAGGAAGGTCAAATGGGTTCTAAGGATGACATTTGGCAGTCTATGGTCCAATCCCACAACCCCCTCACCTCTCCCTAGTGGATACACATGGCCCCCTCTTATTAGTTTCCTCCATAGCCAGTTTTCTTGGTATTTTATTGCAATGTTAATATTTACATCATTTACAATATCCTGTGGCTTAATAACACATGGATAGCAGAATATAACTACTTTCCTTTACATAAAAAAAAAACTAGCATCTACTAGCGGGGCCTTGTCCTTGAGCTCCACACTAGGAAAACATACATCTCATGTATACAATATTTACATTGAAGGACAAATATGTGCTAAGGGTCAAAATGGGGACATTACAAGTAATCATTGTCATGAGTATTATCAGTGCTCAATATAAAAAAATGTATGGTTCCCCTATATTTTCTTCTATAGGAGTCTAAATTTTGCCTCTGAAGCTAAATGGACCCGCGGGAAAAGTGTAGAATTGGGCAAAATTGACAATTTTGAAAGGTTGTAACTTTTTGCCCAAGAATTAGAAGTAGGCATACTCATAGTCATTGGAAATATTATACATAAGGGAATAAATTTGCATTTTCAGATTCTGAAATACTGATTCAAATGTTTCTAAAAATTGATCAGAAAAGTGCTTATAGCCTTGATTTGAAAAAAAAAGTTAATGTGGGGAGTTCCTAGAATTGCTAGAACTAAAAATGCAATTGCAATAGTTGTTAGAAAAGTACATTCATCCAAGTGTGTCTCCATGGGGAGCAACCCATGCTATTTTTGAAAAAGAAACATGGAACATTCATGTTACGTATTGATTACAGGCATCTGAACAAAGTTACAGTAAATAGTTATTATCATTTACCTCAAATTGATGATCCCTTTGATCAAATGAGAGGGGAAAAAGTATTTTCAAAAATTGACTTGAGGTCTAGTTACCTTCGGGTGAGAATCAAGGAAGAAGACATCCACAAGATAGCCTTTAAAACAAGGTATGGACACTATGATGAGTTCTTGGTGGTGCCATTTGGTCTCACTAATGCGCCAACTAAATTCATGTGTCTCATGAATAATGTTTTCAATAAGTATTTGGTCAAGTTTGTTCTTGTTTTTCTAGATGACATTCTTATTTAAAATAAGAATGAAGAGAACCATGAAGAACATTGTAGAATGGATTTGCAATTGCTAAGAGAGCATAAGTTGTATGCAAATCTAAGCAAATGTGATTTCTGATAATAAAAAAACAAATTCATTATTTGGGTAACATTATTTAAAGGAAGGAATATCAGTGGATCCATAAAAGATTGAGGCCATTATGAATTTACCAACTCCAAAGAATGTGACAGATGTGAGATCCTTTATGGGTCTTGTTGGTTACTACGAAAGGTTCAATGAAAAATTCTCCAAGGTTGCACACCCCATCACTTCTTTGCAAAAAAAGGGAATAAATTTGAGTGGACACAAAAATGTGAAGAAAGATTCTAATTGTTGAAGAAGCTTCTTACAAGTTCTCTAATTTTAAAAATTGCAAATCCAGAAAATGATTTCATGGTGTGTACCAGTGCATGCAAATAGGAAATTGGAGTTCTTATGCAAGACAATCATGTGGTATGTTGTGAGTCAATAAAACTAAAAGAGCATAAAAAAATATGATATCCATGATTTAAAAATTGTTTCCATAGTGTACACTTTAAAAATGTGGAGGCACTATTTGATGGGTAGGAAATTTGAGCTTAGAACAGATTATTGTGGTCTGAAATATTTGTTTTAACAACCAACACTGAATGCAAGGCAAGCTAGATGGATGGAATTTTTATGTGAATTTGATTTTGAGATCAAACACATAAATGGGAAAGAAAATAAGCTAATGCACTCAACAAAAAAATGCATGCAATGCATGTGGAAACCATTAGCATTTGCCAAAAAGATTTGAGGCCAAAGATTGTTGACTCTCTTGTTGAAGATGAGGAATATGTGCAAATAAAAGATAAATTATAGTAGCATAATTTGGAAAAGAGGTATGAATTTTATCATGTGGAGGGTGATGGAATTCTTACTTATAAACATAGAATGTATATTCATATTGTAGCAGATTTGAGGAGAATTATTATGAATGAAATCCATAAAATGTTATATTTTGGTGACCCAGGATACCAGAAAATAATTGCTACAGCAGGCAAGCAATACTTTTGGCTGAGAATGAAGAAATATATTGTTGATTATATTTCAAGATGTATGAAATGCCAACAAGTGAAGACTAAACATCAACACCTAGAAGGTTTATTGTAGTCTTTGTCAATTCCAAAATGGAAATGGGAAGTGGTAACTATGGATTTTATCACCAAATTGCTAACTACTTCAAGAAAGCACGATTCCATCATGCTTGTGGTGGATAAATTGTCTAAGGAATCACATTTTATTCCAGTTAAATCTACTTACAAGGCTAATGAGATAGCAAGAATATTCATGAAAGAGATATTCAAATTGCATGGATTACCCAAAGCAATTCTATCTAACCATGATATGAAAGTTACTTCCAATTTCTAGAAAGGTATTTTTGCATATTTGGGTACACCGTTGAACTTTAGTACTTGCTACCATCCACAAATTGATGGGAAAACAAAAAGAGTAAATCAAGTGCTTGAATACATGCTTCACATTTATGTGATGGACAAACCATCCAATTGGGAATATTATCGACACTTGGTAGAGCTTGTAAATAAGATTAGGAAACGAGCATCGCTGGGAATGAGCTCATTTGAAGCTTTGTATGACAAAAGGTGCAGGACACCGGTGAGTTGGGATAATCCAGTGAACATAATTGTGCTTAGGCCATAAATTCTTAGGGAAATGGAATAAGAACTTACAAGGATTAGGAAGAATTAAAGGTAGACCAAGATAGATAGAGAAGGTATGCAGATAAGAATTGAATGCATAAGAAATTCAATGTTGGGGATCATATTTACCCCCAAGTGAGGCCAAGGAAGAGTTCCTTAAAGCTTATAAGTTGTGCCAAGCTATCACCGAGATATTGTGGACCATTTGAAGTGCTTGAGAGGATAGGGTCAGCTGCATATATAATTGAATTGCTTGCTAACACTAGAGCTCATAATTTTCTCATGTTTATTTGCTTAAGAATAATGTGCATGATCTTAAGCATGTGATTGATTGGGATGTGATCCAAGTGGAACCCAAGGGAGAGTTCCAAATAGAACCATTATGCATCCTCGATGAGAATGTAATATTGCTTCAAAACTGAACCATCGGACAGGTAAAGGTGCAATGGATCCACTTTGGTCCTGAGGAGGCTATGTGGGAGCTGGAGGATGCCATGAGATAGGCGTATCCATTTTTGTTCTATTTTTTAGAAAACACTGAGGACAATGTTATTCCTAGGGGGAGGGGATTGTAATACCCCAAATTTTGAATTGGAATGTATTAAATCAAAATTATGTAAATATGCCAGCATGGATTCCTAGTGTGAAGCTCAAGGCCAAGACCTAACTAGTAAATAACTAGGCATGTATAATGTAAATATCTCTAAATGGACCATATGGTTGGCTTGCCATCCTAAATCGAAAGCTTTGTAAATATTATGTTGGAAAATAATAAAATGGTCCAAGATGATTGTATAAAGAGCAATAGAGGGGATATGATTCCACAAGTGTCAACCTTAGAACTCATCCAATTGCTACCGTGTGCTTCCTTTTGGCTATTAAATCCAATCATTGGATGCATGTGTGAGGTTGTTGGGAAAAGTCACCTCATGTAGTTAAGGAAGCATGGGATGAATGTACTTCTATGACAATTATGTCAGTTCTTAAAATTCCTTTCTTCTATGGTCAAAAGTTATATCAATTGTCAAAATTCCTTTCTTTTATGGTCAAAAGTTATGTTAGTTGTATTTTCATCATTCTCTCATATCCTTTGGAGTCTACTACTCATTATGTTATGTAGATTCACACTATGTAGAGCTTTCTAATGTTATTCACTTCATTACCGTTACCAGATTATGCATTAACCATATATTTGAATTTGGAAGGAGAATTCCATATTTGAGGTAAAATAGATGGCTATAGGTGAGCATAGAGGTTGGGAAAGCTAGGAACAATTATCCATAGAGTTTTGCTTCCCACAAATGCTTGAGAATCCATGAATTCATGCAACATGAGGTTTTCCAACATCATTCAATAGGTTGGACTCTTACTGCACACATTGGTAAGCACTATATGGGTTGGATTTTCTTAGGGAATTGTGGATTAGTGAAGGTAAATGCCTTCCTTGTGTTGTGTGGGGCAGTTGGAAGGAGTTCCAGGGTTGTTGTCACGTCCCTTCCCATGGATCCAACACAAGGAAGGGAACATGACTGTAGATCTTGGGATTTTACATAAACTCAACCCCATTCATTAGATCCATACAAATAAAAACATATGTATGTGTAGATTTATCAAACACAACGGAAGTAAAATTCTTCTACACACATATATCATGCAAATTCCAGCATATTGATAACATTCATCAATAATTAAAACCTTGCAGAAGTAAAAAACATAAATAAAATACTCATCTTGAAGTAATTTTGTCCCAAGCAACTAGCTATGTCGCTGCAACGTTCCACCCAACCATAGGTCTCTGCCCATCCTATATTCTTTCAGCATGTAGAGACCACCCTCGAGCTGGGCATGATATCTACAAGGAAAATGGAACTCTCAAGCTCAGCACAGTCCAAAGAAATGGATACCCATCTCAACCCCAACAATCGACAATGGAATTTACAAAATAGGGTCCATGGGTTTTTCCCAAATCGTGGCAGACCCAAAAATGAAATGTTAGATGGGGAATCAACCCTGGGAGGGAAAAATCAATTTCAGAAAATGTGTATTGGCATTCAAGGGGCAGAAACTGCCTCTATAAACCCCCAAACCATGACTCTCTTCCTCCCAGCCACTATGCAACACAAAAACAAGTTCCCAGCTCTGGAAAATGATGGAAAATGTGAAGGAAAACACCCCAGCTAGCTCAGACTGCGTGAGGGAGCAAAGAACATGGCTGAAGAATGGCTTGGGGAGCAATTTCGTGGCTCTTTTCTTTCCCAAGTAATCAAACACGAATTTCCATGAAGGGTGGCTTGCTCATACCCGAATTTGGACAGCCATACCTCTCCATTCCCCAAGACATTAACTACCTCAACCAACTCTTTGGAGAAATGAATGATTGGGCACAAAAGTCAACATGGGTAGTTGAGGGTTCATGGGTTCTCTCATTGACACTTGGCTTGACTTGATTGGCTCAAGGGTTTGAATATTTCCCTCCCAATTCCTTGTAAAAATCATGCCCTCATCTCTTGTTGCATTGCATATCTAGTTGTGGGAATTTCTATTAAAATGAATATTTACAATTTCCATGTCTCACTAGCACACAGGTAGCATAATACCAAATACTTTCCTCTTCAAGATCGATCATTCACTAGTGGGGCCTTGGCCTTGAGCTCCACGCTAGGAATCATACATAACATGCATATAATATTTACATTATAGCCCAAAATATCCTAAGGGTCGCAATGGGGGTATTACAGCTGTGATGGCTGACTGAGGTTCCTATAGAGCTTTGGATGAGCATTTGGCTAAGTATTGAGAGAAGAATGGGTTGTGGGCTTATAGGAAGAATCCTATAGGTGTTTCATTCACCCGGGTGGCCTCATAAACTAGCTTGGGGTGGCCTCTCAGTAGAAAGAGAGTATGATGGACAAAGTGCCTACATTTGGGTGGAAAATTTCTCTTATACAACCAATTGCTTGTATCTTCTTTATTTAAAGATAAGTATTCACTTTGTATTTGGATGTGCAGTGATTTTATTTTATGCTTGTATATGCATGATGTGTGTGTGTGGATAGATTTATTTCCCTTGTGAATTTTCCATGTATGCATATGCACATGCATTTTAATGTTTATGAATTTGTAATATCCCATGGGGTGAAATTTACAAGCATGGAATCGTAATTATATGCCTCCTTTAGTCAAATCCATGGATAAAGACATGACAAAACATGTGGATCAAGTCCTACAAATTCTTGAGAACAATCAATTGTATATAAATCCAAATGTGCTTTTGGGAAACAAGAAGTAGAGAACTTGGGTCATATTGTTTTGAGAGAAGGGGTCAAGGTGGATCCTCAAAATATTGTAGCCATCACAAAATGGCTTATTCCTAAGGAAATGTGAGGGTTTGATTTTGAAACAATCTACAAAAAGGAGAAGGAAAATGTGGTAGTAGATGCCCTTTATAGAATAAAAGAATCCTCCAACTTATATTCCATGACATTCCATTCATGTGTGGTTGGAAGAAGCTTACCATGAATGGAAAGAAGATAATACTATTAGACATAAAATACAATGTCTAAAAGAAGGGAATATCTCTATGGAACTTTGGGAATTGAAGAGAGATATTCTTTGCTACAAGGGTAGAATTTATGTATGCCCTCAATCAAAGTTGAAAGAACAAATATTAAGGGAGTATCATAAATCTTTGTTAATGCCTAAATCTTGTACACATGTGTCATTTTGGCGATCCTTGTAGTAAGGCGTCATCAACATATTGAATGTAGATCACCAAAGGAATCCTCAACAAATCCAAAAGGAAACACGAGTCCAAAAATGCCCAAGAATAGTCAAATGAAAGGGTCACGTGGATAAACCCTCGTTAGGGCCTATGCTATAGTGCGTGTTACTAGTTAAGATCCCATGCAACCCTCGCATGGAAATTCCTTCGATATCCATGCAGCTATCAAATCTCACCCACAAATGACGCAATTGAAGGCTCATCAATGGCCCATCACCTCCACAATTTGAATTTGGGATCGTTACACTCCTTGTGGCATTAAATAGCCCCCTTTGTGTACTTGGAACCACTTCATGAGGTGATGGCATTCACATTTGGAGCTAGTTGCTTCTTGGCCACCTCTTGGCCTATAAAAGGAATCCATGGGCATGCATCTTGTAGAGAGAAAAAAAATCAAAGTTATAATGTTGGATTTGTGTTAGAGCTCCCTCATAGATCACCTCTTTCCACCTTTGAAGGCATTCCAAAGCTCCCTTGCCTCCTTCTTCCAAGGAGCAAGAGTTTCTCTCCATTGTTCTCTCAACCCACTAAGCATTTAGTTTGGACAAGAAGGACCTCCCTAAGGGAGATTGTTGGCTTCCCTTGAATCCTACACCTACTAGGTTTTGTACATGCTTAACCATTGGGAAATACAAAGTGGTTTTGCATACATTTGGTTGTTGGAGTTTGCATCTTTACCCCATTGTCTTTATTATATTTTGTCTAGTTTTATTTATTTCATTCAAGTTTCACTAACAAACACTTGCAGGATCATTTGGAGAACAAACTCACCCACCAGGGGCACCAAGGACTAAGGCCTTACTGCAACCAACAAGGATTGGCCCCTTGCCAAGTGGAAGGATGCACCCTTGTACAATTTTTTCCACAAAAGTTCTAATGGAAACTCTACGTATTTGTGTTTACTTATTTTAAACTAGGTTGGTTTATGCTAAGTGATTAATTCTGGATGTTTTTCATTTGCCGGAGATCAAGTTTACCACCTCCAAATCATGAATTTGGCCCCTTGATGGCCACACTTATTTTTTTACATAGTCGCGCGGATCTCGGCATATCAGCTGCACTACAACATGGAAATGCCTTCGATGGTCGCGCTACCAATGTAGATAATCAATTCACTACCTGGGAGGTATTCTTCTTTCTAATTCGTGCACCTTTTCTATGTACTGCCCGCACTACAACGTGTTTGTTTGTAATTCTTCCACGCTATCGCACGACATAGTGATATTTTCCCACGCTACAATCATTCAATTTGATTTGTATTTGCATACAACAATCTTGTAGCCCCAATGTATGCTCACTAATTAACTAGAATAATCTATTTGCAATTGTTTTCATTAATTCTATAGTAATTAGCCCACCTAGACTAATTTTAGTGAGTAAAGAGTCCACATCTCTCGAAACTTACTTAGGTAACCAACCTTGAGGCTTTCAACTGGCCTCATTGTTGTCACTAGTATTCAAGACATATTTTGTTTGTGTTTACTTGGCATGTTTTTTAGGATCAAAACTAGTGTACAATCCACTTTTTTCACACAAGTAAGGACCTAAAGACACTTGTCTCCCCAAGTATGCTCTTCACCTCGCACTTCTTGTGAGCTTGGTAAATCAAAATGGGGTGAGAAGTGTGAAATACCTCCATTGCACACTTTTACTTCATTGGCATGTTGTTTGTAAAACAACCTTAGCATCTTTAGAGTTGAAAGTTGATCTCCATGTGCATTTACTTTACACTCTTCTAAATAGTTTGCAACAATCAATTTGCTTACCTTACATGTGTTTGCACCACTAGCACACACTAAGGGACCTATAAATTTGTTCACTCCAAGTATGCTCTTCACCTCGCACTTCTTGTGAGCTTGGTGAATTAGAAAGGAAGGGAATTGTGAAATACCTCCCTTACACACCTTAATCAAAAGAAGATCCTTAAAATCAATTTTGTAAATTGCCAACCAACTAAAACCCTCCACAAGAGGTCACAAAACAACATATTAGTTAGGTAGGATTGATTGGGTTAGGCATCCATTAATGCCCATCAATTTAGTTTCATCAGCAATATTTTGAAACATAGCATTGTTGACTTATAGGGTACTATCAAAATTCTGCTATAAGCAGGTGTTCAAAGAAAACTCGAATCAGAAGTGCATCGTGATCAAGGAGGTGAAATCCAAGGTATAGTTTCCCTACTCTCCCCTATGAGTCACTCAGCTCATTCTAGGGAGACAACACTATACCGTGTAGGCCGAACCACTGATCCACACTTGACGCAAGGTATCTTAGTGGCCAAACTTAAGACATCGCAAAGGAGAAATTATGGGTGCAATTAACTCTTGAAGTTAACTATTTTCGTTGGGAGGTGTTTCCAAGTCTTCTTGATTGGAACATTGGCCCCATCATTGGTAGAACTGGCTTTTTTTTACCTTCACTAATCAATTGGTGTGTGGATCCCATCATCACCATTAGTTGTGCTTTTGGAAGGCCCAATTACATTTGAGAGGAATTACGTTAGGGATTTGTTGGGAATTTACACTTATTTTTTAAAATACAAGTTCACTAACTCGTAATTAAAAATAACCTACATGTGGCAACTCTTGCACTAAATCGACCTTGCACATATCACTCACTTGTTGCACCATATTTCATCTGTTGTTGTTGGCATATTTTTGCATTTGTTCAATTGTGTTTAAATTCCACCATCACTCTCCTTTGACATGAAGCCTTCACCATAGAGGAACAAAACAACCCCCTAAGACAATCCTGAAGACTGCAAGTCCTATCCCCTCTATCGAGGAATGTTTTTACACCACCTCCATGTGGTTCATGTGGAAGACAACTCAGTCGGGTTTGTTCCTAGTCCACATTGATAGGATCATCAGGGCAAGGACGCTCCTTGCTCGGTTCATTTTATCCTCTCGAAAAAAGTGTTAATCCTTCTACCTACTCCACCACCAGAAGAGGATCACCTTCATTTTTTCCCCTTGGAGAGAATCTAGACACATTTACCCCCCTTCTCTTGTAAGAGGTTCCCCTTTTCCTTCTCCTCTTGGATATCCTTTGGATCACTTTGATCCATCCTCTCTCATAGGAGGTCATTCATTATTTCCAACACCACCCAGGTCTCCCCCTCATGGAAACCACACACAACATACAATGTCAAGACCAAATCCTCCTACCCTACCTTTCATGGCTAGCCTAAATCTCCCAGATTTGGCCAATTTGATCAATGACCCTATTGCACATGATCTAGCATGACCAGCTATGCTAGATAAACTTCCCTCTGACATTCCTAAATTCGAAGAGAAGCAAGGGAATGATCTCACCAATCATGTCATGTTTTTCCATTATGGTGTTTCTCCAACAATGTAGTGGAATATTCAATGAGGCTTCGCATATTTCAACACACCCTCACCGAAATGGCATCCAAATGGTATGTCAACTTAACAAGATCGACCCATGCCACATTTGCAACATTGGCCATCGCATTCCTCCCGTACTTCCAGCTTCTGATTCACCATGACCTTGGTCTCAAAATCCTCATGGAGTTTCGACAAAACACATCTACCCACATCACAGACCATATCCATGAATGGTGTAGACGTCGAACATTGTGTAAAATCGAAATACAACCACAATTATTGTTGTATTGGTTTATCAAATCACTCCAACTATCCATTTACAAAGATGTTTCCACCTCCATGCCGCAAAGTGAGGAAGAGGCTATTCTGAAAGCCCGTCATTTCAATCTTATCTATGCATAATCTAGATACCTTTAAACTATCCTCCCTGATGCCCCTTGGCACCCGTCGTTGGATCCTACACCTGTGGGTTTGTCACACTTATCAAATGGGATTATTGGGTCCATTTCCCACCTAGGAAATGTTCCTCCTACTACTTTGGCACCATTTAATATGGCCCCCCAATACCCACCCATGCCACCTGTGTCGGTACCCCCTCCTCTTATGCTAAATCCACCAATTGGTCAGTTAAAATATGGACCATCTAGTCCTACTTATCTGAACATTAACCAAGCAGTAACGGTTCCTACATCGCAAATGGCACAAGCCATGCCTACATCCACATCCTATGGAGCGCAAACTACATTTATCCCACCACCGTGATACAACCTTACTATCCATTTCCATGACTGATTGGTCAAATCCCCACACCTCACATGGGGGTCAACCTTGTTCATCCTTATTTCACACAACAAGCTCAACAATTTGAGCAGTTGAATGCTACAAATCCCCAGAATCCTCAAAATCAGGGCAAGAAGAAAGGGAAGAACAAGTAAAACCAGCAACAGGGGAAAGGGGGCGATACTCCTCCCTAGAAAAATCATAACTCGGGTAATCAGAATGTGGGGACAAACAATCCCCCTAGGAAAGGGAAGAACACAAACCTAAGGACCAATTACTCTTGCTCCATTTGCATAGAATATGGTCATTACACCCATCACTACCCTCTTATCCCTGACTTCCAACAATTATTGAAAGCCAAGAAGAAGACACTAATAAATCCTCCTCAAGCCCTGAATCCTCCCCAAATCCAAACCATTGTCTTACAACAATCCTTCTCCAATCAAGGGGTCATTACGCAACAACAAGATCCCCGCCCCTTCAACGATGGATCCTTCCAAAATATCTATACGCTAGATGTTAATCTTCAGACTCGAGCCAAAGGTTATGATGGGCCTAAATCTCCCCAAGTGGAAGACTTCCCTCTTCCCTCGGGGGGACATTTGCAAATACCACGACAAGTGCCGAACATATCCCATGGATTCCCAAAGTCCCACTTCGGCGCACCCCTAATAACCCCCATATGTGTTAAGTTTAGCATAAAATTCACAACAAGAGCATAATAAGGATCACTGAAAGAAACACAATCACAAGATAGACACAGATTTATCCTGGGAATCCCTCATGGGGTAAAAAACCCAGCAAATATTTCCTCAATATAGATGACCAGCAAATACAAAGATGTAAACCCCAAACAAGAGCTCCTTCTCCTCCTTCACAGATCTCTCTCTCTCCTATGCGCAATTCACAAGTGAGTGAATGAGTGAGTGAGTTTGTTAAATGAGGAACACACATCCTCTATTTATACTTTACTTCACTTGAATTTTAACCCTAACTGGGCCGACTTCTCCTAGGAGAGTCTAATAACCCCTAAACACTTAACTCAGGGCCGACCCCACTAGGAAGTCTAATAACCCTAGTTACAACATCCCAACAGAGGAATAAACATCTCTGGATATATAATAATGTCCTAACGGAGGAATGAAACATCTTAGGATAAAGTACAAATAGAATATTCTTAGAAGTTACAATATTTCAACACTCCCCCTTAATGAGAAGGATATTCTAACAACATCTGCAGGAGCAAGGAGTCATCAACATCATACATGATACATCTATAAATCATTGGAATCTTTCTTTAATCATCATCTGTAACTCAAACAGTTACTGGAACATAATCAATATTGGAACATCAACATCATCAGTACTGAGTCTTGATCTTCTACAACACTCGATCAGCTACAGCAACATCATCATCTAGATCTTTCGATCAACAGCATCATTTGGATCTCTCGATCAACAGCATCATCATTTGGATCTTCCAATCAACAACATCATCTAGATCTTTCTATCAATAGCCTCATCATCTGGATCTCTTGATCAACAGCATCAACATTTGTATCTTTCGATCAATAGCCTCATCGTCTAGATCTATTGATCCACAACATCATAATTTGCAACACACATGATCCTTCCTTTCGAAATTACAGGATCGTGGACAACAACTTTGGTGATCCTTCCTTTCGGAATTATAGGATCATGGACAATCCTTCGTTTCCAAATTATAGGATTCTAGTCCATCAAATCTGGTGATCCTTCCTTTCAGAATTATGATATCATGGGTAGTCCTTCCTTTTGGAATTATGGGACTCTAGTCCATCACCTCTGGTGATCCTTCCTTTCGAAATTACGGGATCATGGACAGTCCTTCCTTTCGGATTTTTGGGACTCTAGTCCATCAACTCTGGTGATCCTTCCTTTTGGAATTACAGGATCATGGATAGTCCTTCATTTTGGAATTACGGGACTCTAGTCCATCAACATTGGTGGTGCTCAGACAATCCTTCCTTTTGAAATTACGGGACCCATTCTTTACAGAGATACCACACTTGGACTATCGTTCCTTTCGGAATTACGGGATCCTTGTCCACTACTCACATCTTAGACAATCCTTCCTTTAGGAATTACGGGATTCTAGTCTAAGGATCAATATTTAAGACTATCCTTCCTTTCAGAATTACGGGATCACTGTCTAGGGATGATAAATCCCACCACAATCTAAGGATCAGCATTTAATACTATCCCTCCTTTTGAAATTACGGGATCACTATCTAAGGATGATCAATCCCACCAGTCCTCTTAGACAAAGTCTAAGTACCACTTCATCGACCTCATCGTCAGTACAGGCATCCTCATCATCGACCTCATCGTCAGAACAGGTAACCTCATCATCGATACAGGTATCCTCATCATCGATACAAGTATCCACATCATCAATACAGGTATCCTCATCATCGACCGTACCATCAGTATAGGCAACCTCATCATCGATATAGGTATCCACATCAATACCAGTATCCAAATATCATCATTGACCATATCACTCCCCCTTTTGAGGAGGGTCCTTCTGAACTACACCAAGCTTATCTCAAAAATACTCAAACTTTACTCGAGACAGAGGTTTGGTCAATACATCATCAACTTGCTCATCAGTGCTCACATACTCGAGCTTTATATCTCCTTTCGGCACCATATCCCGTATATAAAAATATAGGATCTCTATGTGCTTTGAATTATCATGGAATACTGGATTCTCTGTCATCTTGATACAACTCTGGTTGTCACACGGGATCACAGTGGGGTCCATCTCTAAGTCAAATAGTCCTGATAGCAACTTCTGAAGCCATATGGCTTCACAACTATCATAGCAAGCTACTATATATTCCATTGTAGCTATGCTGAGAGCCACACTGGACTGCTTCCTGCTAAACCACGAGATCATAGTAGATCCCAGACAATAACATCCACCCGATGTGCTCTTTCTGTCTGAGACACTTCCATCCCAATATACATATGTATAACCATACAATCTGAAATTATTATCTCCAAGATAATATAGACCAAATTCTATCGTACCTTTTAGGTACCTCATCACATGCTTTGCAGCTATCAGGTGAACACGTCTAGGATCAACTAGATACTGACTCAGGTTGTTCACATCAAAGCATATATCTGGCCTGGTCTTCGTCAGATACATCAGCGACCCAATAATATGTTTGTACTGAGTCATATCCACTAATTCTGACGATTCATCAGCCAACAACTTCAAGTTCGTATCCATGGGAGTGGCCATGGCCTTCGTTCCAACATATCAAAACTTTTTAATATTTCCACAACATACTTTCCCTGGTTGAGAAATATTCCTTCTGGGCCTTGCCACACTTCCAGACCTAGGAAGTAATGCATCAATTCGAGATCTTTAACTCAAATTATGTAGCTAGCTTCTTCTTGCTTTCCATGATCTGTTTCGCATTTCCTGTCAGAAATAGATCATCCACATATAGTAATAGTATGACAGGTTCATCATCCATAACCTTAAGGTAAATGTTAGGATCAGCTTTACTTTTGGTAAAGCCCAAGCTTGTCAAGAAGCTATCAATTCTTCCGTACCAAGCTCTAGGAGCTTGTTTCAACCCGTACAGAGCTTTATTCAACTTACATACGTGAGTTCTTCTATCTTCAACCTCAAATCCTTGTGGTTGTTCTATGTACACTTCTTCCTCAATCACATCATTCAAGAAGGTTGTCTTCACATCCATCTGGTGTAATCTCCACTTCATCATGGATGCAAGTGCCATGGTGGTTCTAATGGAAGTGTACCTTGCAACTGGTGCAAATGTTTCTTCATAGTCAATTCCCTCTTTCTGAGAGAATCCTCTGGCCACAAACCTTGCCTTATAATTTTCAATGCTACCATCCGCAGCATGCTTTATCTTGTATATCCATTTGGAGGATACCACACTTTTGTCTTTTGGTTTTGGAACTACACCCCAAACATCATTCTTCATTTTTTACTGGTACTCCTCCGTCATTGCTTCTACCCATTATTTCTTATGAACTGCTTCTTCATAACTAGCAGGTTCTTGATCTACAAGATCACACATCAAAGCCACATAGCTGGAAAATGGCTTTGGTTTCTTGCTTTCTCTAGTGGAGCCTTCTGGAGCTCCATATCTTTCTGCTTCTTATATAATTTCTCTTTCCCATGTTGGCTTTCTCTTCCGTGATATGTTCATAGGTGGGGGTTCTTGAGGTTCTATTGTGTCATGGTCTTCTGGTGTTTCTTCTTTAGGGAAGGAAACTGCTTCTGTATTTTTAGGAGGTATATCTTCTTCATATAATTCTTCACACTGTCTCTTTCTAGATATTTTGAGAGCAACTTCTTCATCAAATGTTACATCTCTACTAATTTCCATGTGATGGAATCCTGGGATGTATATTCTAAATGATTTGGATGCTTCACAATACCCAACAAATATTCCCTTCTTTCCGGAAGGGTCCACCTTAGTTCTCTTTTCTTTTGGTATGTGAACATATACAGGGCACCCAAATATCTTGAGATGGCTTACCTCAGGCTTATTCCCTATGAACATTTATTCTAGAGTCTTGAATCCAAGGGCACTATGATACAATCTATTTTGGACATAGACTGCGGTCCTAGTTTCTTCAGCCCATAGATGCATAGGAAGATCTTGATCATGTATCATTGTCTTCACTACTTCCATGATGGTTCTATTCTTTCTTTCTGCAACACCATTTTGTTGAGGATTGTAGGGAGTGGTTAGTTCCCTCTTGATTCCATCTTTTTTACAAAAGACTTCAAAATCCTTTGAAGTATATTCTCCACCGTTATCTATCCTGAGTGTCTTGATTTTCTTTTCTGAGTGATTTTCTATCAAGGTTTTGAATTCCTTGAATTTTCCAAAGACTTCATCTTTTCCTTTCAGGAAATATATCCAATTCTTTCTTGAATAGTCATCAATAAATGTAAGGTAGTATTCATATCCACTCAAGGATGTGGAGGGAATTGGACCACATACATCTGAATGAATCAATTCCAAAGTACTTTTAGTCTTTGTTTCATTCGTTGTAAATGGATTCTTGATATTCTTCCCTTTTGCACATCCTTTGCAAGTGCCTTCATGATCAACCTTCAAATATGGTAATCATGTTACTACTTTTCTCACATAGGGTAATGCTTTGTAGTTGATGTGAGCAAGCCTTCTATGCCATATCTCACTTGGGCTAGTGGCTTCATGAACAAGGGCTACTTCTTAATGTACCTTAAGTTTATATATCCCTCCTTCCTCTTCACCAATAACAAAAGCATCCTCAATTGATTTTCCTTTGGGCCACATGAGTACTTGTCCATCTATGAATGCAACCCTATAGCCTTTCTTATCTAATGTTGAGATAGAAAGTAGGTTTTTCTTCAAACCTGGTACATATAAAACTTCCTTCATCTTCATGGGGGTTCCAGAATCAAGCTTGTAGCTTGCTTCACCAATTCCTTTGATAGGATATTGATAGTCATATCCTAATGATACTTTCTGTGGAGAGGTCTTCTCTTCGAGTCTTGAAAGAGATTTCTTTTGTCCCGTCATGCGCTTTGAAGCACCACTATCAATAAGCCATGTGTCTTCTCCAGGTGTTACAGACCCAGAGAGTGCAAAGAATAGAACATACTCTTATGCATCTTCTTCTTCTACTTTAGCTCTTTTCCTTTGAGGTCTTTCCTCCTCTTCATCTTCACTATCATCTTCTGCTAGATGTGCTTGATGTCTTTTGTGGTGGAAACTCTTCTTCTTCTTCCTTGAAGGACAATCCCTAGCAATGTGTCCTATTTTGTGACAAATGAAACATTGGAATGAAGAGTAATTTCTTTCTAGAATGGTTCTTCTTTTCTTTTGAAACATTTCTAAAGTTTGAGACTCCTTGTGACTTTCCTTCTTGAAGTTGGATTGATTCCTTCTTCTTTTGGTATGGGTGGCTAATGCTTGATTATATTTTTTGAGTAGGGCCTCTCTATTGGCTACTCTAGCCTCTTCTTGAATGCAATCCTCCCATACAATATCAAACCTCATGCTTTCCTTTCTGGCACACATGGTCTGGATTAATGAATCCCCAAGGTCTAGTGAGACCATTGAGAGCAGTCATGACTAGTTCATCTTCATCAAGGTTGTCTCCAATGGCTTCTAGTTGTTCCTTGAACTGGGAGACCCTTGTGAAGTAATCTTGAATAGATTCTCCTTGACTCATCTTAGTGCTCTTCAATTGAGCTCTTAGGTTCATCTTCCTATTGATGTTCCTCCCTTCATACATTCTGGATAGTGAATCATACATTTCCTTCGAGGTCTTCTTGGATGACACTTGGGGAATCAAGTGGTCTTTGATAGAATCGACAATGATTCTTTTTTCCCTAATCATATCCTTCTTGTCTTTCTCTTTAGCTTCATCTTCCATCGGTTTTGCAACTTCATCTTTGATGTATTGGGAAAGATCATTCTCTTCAAGAATGAGACCAATCCTATATTTCCATTCCCAGAAATTCTCTATACCCTCTAGCTTGTCCTCAAGCTTAGTGCTTGGGAACATCTTATCCAGGAGGTCACCAAAAATTGAAAATTCTTAAAATGCAAAACTGACCTTACCAAGAAGTGTGCTTGACTGAATTGAGTTGACTAGTGTACTTGATTTCTGAAAACTTCAACTTTTCACCCTTCAAACATGACCAGCAAAATTCGGATTTGCAACATATTTTATGGTTTACTGGTTCACTGGTATACAGCTTTTTTGGTTCACTGGCGCACAGGTTCGCAGCTTTTCTGGTTCACTGGTGCACAAGTTCGCAGTTCTTCTAGTTCACTGGTTTTCTGGTCCAGAAGTCAAACTAGGGTTTGACTTTCCCGGAGATCTACCCACTCAAAAATTTCGATCTAGGGCTCAAAATTTTGCTTTTGAGGAGGCGCATCCAGCCATGCTCTCAGATTCCAAAAATTCCAACTTTTGCAGAAACCCTAATTTTCACTGGAGGAGGAGAGAGAGGTATTTTCACCTTGTGAAAGATGTCCTATTCAGGCTAGCTCTGATACCATGTTAATTTTAGCATAAAATTCACAACAAGAGCATAATAAGGATCATTGGAAGAAACACAATCACAAGATAGACACAGATTTATCCTGGGAAACCCTCATGGGGTAGAAAACCCAGCAAAGCTTTCCTCAATATAGATGACCAACAAATACAAAGATGCAAACCCCAAACAAGAGCTCCTTCTCCTCCTTCACAAATCTCTCTCTCTCCTATGTGCAATTCACAAGTGAGTGAATGAGTGATTGAGTGTGTTAAATGAGGAACACACATCCTCTATTTATACTTTACTTCACTTGACTTTTAACCCTAACTGGGCCGACTTCTCCTAGGTGATTCTAATAACCCCTAAACACTTAACTCAGGGTCAACCCCACAAGGAATTCTAATAACCCTAGTTAATACATCCCGAGGAAGGAATACACATCTCTGGATATATAATAATGTCCCGGCGGAGGAATGAAACATCTCTAGATAAAGTACAAATAGAATATTCTTAGAATCTACAATATTTCAACAATATGAAAGCTACCCACAATTACTGTATTTTGGATAACTTGGATCAATCCCCTGCAACCATGTCCAAATTGGAGGTGATACAGACTATCCCAACCCAGTGCAAGGCATTACTCAATGCACTCGACATCATCGATCCTTCTTACTTGTGCCTTATGACCTTTGATCTCGACAAAGGTGAACCACGACTACCCTCTTCAATTGCATTTCAATTCCCCGTCATGATACAGAACATTATGATTCATCGATGTATCATCAATGAAGGCGCATCCATCTATGTCATGTCCTCTATTGTTTGGAAACGATTGGAGTCTCCCGAGATGGTTCCTTCATCCATCGCCCTTCACTCATTCAATGGGAGACCATCCCAACCTAGATGATTCTACCAAAATGTCCCCATAGAGCTAGGGGGCAAGATGGTCATGATCAATATCAAGGTAGTCGATGCTCAACTTGACTACAACATCCTCTTGGGGCGCAGTTATATGTATGCCATGAAGGCAGTCGCCCCCTGAATCTTCTATATCATGATGTTTCCCTTAAATGAGAATATTTTCACCCTCAACCAATTCAATTAACATGACCACAATGCCATTAGCAACCTTGACAACATCTTGTTAATATTTGGTTGAGCTTTGACCTTTAATTCTTTTAGATGCCAAAACTTGAAACAATGAGACAATTCAATGACATGAAATTCATACAACCATGACACAAGATATACCCTGGGAAAAATCCTCAAGACAATGAGAACAAAAACCCCAACAACTCTTCTCAGTATAATATAATGGATAGCAGAGAATGTCTTTCTTTTACAACATAGCAGATTGATTTCTGAATATAAGAGATCACCAAACACTCTTGGTGGAGATACGGAAGAAATAGAGAAGAGAAATCAATCGGATGTGTTTTCCAATGTTCCCAACACATCAATAACAAGCAAGAATAATATCCTGCACACAAAGAGAAGCGCCTTGCCTTCAAGGAAGAAGATAGTTTGCTTCACATTGAATTCATCAATCTCGTATAACATATTTATACATTCTTCTCATGCATTGACTTCTAACTTCAGGATGAACTCTCCCTCAAACTCGATGTATCAATATTTCATGAAGAAGTGCACCCCATTTCTCATGTAGTGCTTTATCTCACTGAACTATCTCTTAGGATGAACTTTCCTCTTAACTAAAATCTTTCCCACTTAGTTAGGTGGCTTACTTAAGTGTCGTCATGCAGGTGTCACAACTAAAGTGTCATCTTTTGTTGTCACTTAGTTAACTCACTTAACTAATTTTTTCCTGATAACTTCAGTGTAGTGATCAATTCGAGTTCTCCCTTGATTTATTGAAGTGGTCACTAAGTTATCCTTTAGCTAACTGATTACGTATCTTTAACTGATGCTTTAACTGAAGCATTATAACTGAAGCTTTAACAATTTGAGTTCTCTTTAATTAGTTGAAGTGTCTGCATGGACAATTTCAAATTCTCTTGATCTCTATGATTTATCTTTTATTTCTTTATCTTTTACTCCATGGTCAATATGTGCTAACTTTAATTATCCATCACATTTCATTATACTAAGAATAATTATCGGATGTTGTGATCATATTATATTATTCAAGTGTAATACCCCAATTTTGACCCTTATGATATATTGGATTTTAATGTAAATATTGTGTACATGCGATGTATGTTTCCCTAACATGGAGCTTAAGGCCAAGGCCCCGCTAGTGTATGCTCAGATTTTATTTAGAAAGGAAAGTATTTGATATTTTACTACCCATGTGCTATTAAACCATGAAATATTGTAATTTGATGTAAATATTAATATTTCAATAAAATACCAAAACTGGCTATGGAAGCAACTAATGAGAAGGCGCCATGTGTATTCCACTAGGGAGTGGTGAGGGGGTTGTGGGATTGAACCATGGGCTGCCAAATGTCATCTCGATAACCCATTTGACTTTCCTTGCTGACATTTAGTTATGTGTAAGAAAGTTGTTGAAGAAATCAGTCTATGGCTTCAATGGAGCATGGGCAGCCCAGAAATTTGTATGGCAGGTATGGGCTCTATTTTTCTTGAGCCACAAGTCACTCTACCTCATGGGAATTTTTTTTTCATCATTCTCATTCCATTGTTGAAAATATAAGCTTCAATTTCATCCATTACACATGCCCAGCAGTGAGAAAAACCAGAAATCGCAACTGTGAATGAACCCACATTTTGAAGTGCCATAAACACCCAGAATTTGGTATTGACAGTAAAATCCAATGGGGGATCCATAGATATGAACCTTGGGGTGAAATTGAGAGTATTAGATACCCCGAAATCCATTGGAAAACCCAGTTTTTATAGCCCATAAATCCAATTACGGGATTGAGATATTTGGTCACCGAATTGTGAAAATCCAAGTGTGAATGTTTAAACAGAGGATTGGATGGCTTGATAAACCCAGTGAAGCTAGAATCTCAAGAAATTAGCAACTGGACCTTTCTATTCCCATCCTGAAGAGCACTAGAGGGAAGGGATGCTTGAGGGACTGTGCAGCAGAGAAGGGGACCTTCCTTGTGTTGGGTGCGGTAGGTATTGTGGGTTCCATGAATGTTTCAGTTTAGTTGAGATGTCTGTAGATCTGTGGTTGAGCTCACTGGCTTAGCATCCTCCTCATTTGTCTCTTGCATGTTTGATAAACCCAACCGTGTGTTGGCTTAGCATGACTGTTGTGTGAGATCATGGTTGTGAGTGAGCCCGTCTAGTTCCCCCTTAGTGGATACACATCCCATCTTGGTGGTGGTCTCTCAGATGAAAGAATACAGGCTGGTCTCTCACATAGCCAGTTGTTGGATAGTTTCATCTTAAAGATAAGTATTCTCTATGGTTTAAATTATATGCATTGTGTACTTTGCAATGTTTAATTTGATGACTGTTATTGATATGTTGGATGCATGATGTAGTTGTGTGTGGATAATATTTATTTCCGTTGTGTTTATATTGAGTATGAATCTGCACACAGAAATTTTTATTTCTTGTGAATTTTCTTAGTAATGTATGGGGCTGAGTTACACAAATAAGCCCTGGAATGTTAGTCATGTTTCCTCCCTTTCATCGGATTGATGGGAGGAGACATGACATCCAAACCAAATGATCATATGCTAAAGTAATTCAGTTTAGAGGTGATCAATCTCTAAAGGAGACTTAATAGCAACTGGTGATCATGGTTAATAATACATCACACAACATTAAATGCTTTTAACAAGTAAAGCATGACCTTTATACGGAAGGTCCACCTCAATATGGGAGGTCCATCCCACGGATACCTTTATACAAAAGGTTCACATGAGAATCATGACTTGACACACGAGTCTGGAGCCTTGTCCAACAAGACTTTACAACATCATTACTTTGATCAATTACCTCTATACGGGAGGAATAACCTTTACATGGAAGGCAATCAAAGTGCTCACCTCTATACAGGAGGATCAATCTTGGTTGCACAAGATTGTTTTGGAGAATGTCTCCTGATGCTATATATTTAACACTCCCTCTCAGCGAGGGAGGAATTCTCTATCATACCAAGCTTGTCTCAAAAGTACTTGAAATTCATCACTGACAGAGGCTTTGTTATCACATATGCAATCTTCTCATCAGTAGCGATGTAATGAAGTTTCATTGTACCTTTTTGGACCATGTATCGGATGAAGTGATACTTCATTTCAATGTGTTTTGACTTGTCATGAAACATTGGGTTTTCAGAAATCTTAATGCAACTCTAATTGTCACACCTAATAACTGCAGGCTCAAGATTTTCATCGAACAATCCTGCAAGTATCTTTCTGAGCCACATTGCTTCTCGACATGCAACACTAGTATATATGTATTCTACTTCTATAGTGCTATGGGATACAGATCCATGCTTCCTATTGGACCAGCATAGCATTGTTGAACCTAGGGTATAACAGTAGTTGTATGTACTCTTACGGTCCAGAATGCTTCCTCCCCAATCTGAGTTTGTATAACCAAGTAACATGACTCCTCCACTGGAGTCATATTTGATTCCATGTGAAATTGTACCCCAAAGGTACCTAAGCACATGCTTAGCACCTATCCAGTGTCTATGTCTTGAATCATACATAAATTTACTCGAAATGCTCACAGCATAACATATATCGGGCCTCGAATGTATCAAGTGCATTAGTGAGCCTATAAGTTGTATATACAAAGTTGGATCTACTGAATCTGATACAGATCCTAACTCATGAAGCTTCCTCAAATTGGAAACCATCGGTGTAGTCATAGATTTGCAATCTATCATGACAAACCTATGCAATATATCCACAGTGTACTTCCTTATGATACAAAAATTTCATCTTTTCTTTGCCATATCTCAAGGCCAAGAAAGTAGTGCATCAAACCTAAGTATTTCATCTCGAATTTTGAGGTGAGGTCCCTCTTGCATTAAGAAATCAGGTGATCCTCTCCAGTGAGAAACAAATCATCAACATATAGAACCAATATCAATAGTTGGTTATTCACTACTTTGAAGTACAAATATGGATCAGCTTCACTCTTAGAAAATCCCGGTTTCTAAAGGTAGCTATCAATTCTGGAGTACCAAGCCCTATGAGATTGCTTAAGCCCATATAGAGCTTTTTTTAGCTTGCAAACATGGGACTCATTCCCATGCACCACAAATCCTATAGGCTGTTGAATATAAACCTCTTCCTCAACCTCACCATTTAGGAAGGTTGTCTTCACATCCATCTAGTGAAGTTTCCATCCTAGAACATATGCAAGTGCAATCATTGCTCGGATTGTGGTGTACCTTGCCACAGGGGCAAAGGTATCATCATAATCAATGCCTTCTTTCTAAGAGAAACCTCTGGCAATGAATCTGGATTTATACTTCTCAATTCTACCATCCACAACATGCCTAATCTTGTAAATACATCTAGAAGTCACAATGGACTTCCCATCAGGTTTGGGAACAACCTCTCAAACATCATTCTTCATTATAGAGTTGTACTCTTCTATAATTGAATCTTTCCAAACTTGCTTCTTTGCAGCTTCTTCATATGAGGATGGTTATGAATCACTTATGTGACTCATCAATGCAACATACCCTGAATATCTATCAGGTTTCTTGCGCTCTCTGGATGAGCCTACTAGTGCTCCATGTTTCTCTGCAATTGGTAAGATATCTTGGCACCAGGCAGATCGTCTTTTAGAAGGAGGTTCATCACGTGACCTCTCAATCAATTCTACTGGTTCTTCAGGATCTAAATAATTTGAGGCATCTTCTGGTTTCTCCCTCTCAAACTCTAAAGGGGCAGAATCAGACTCGGGATCCTCCATCTCTGAATCACATTTAATCTCTTTCAATCTTTTGAAAGTAGCTTCCTCATGGAAGGTAACATCTTGGCTGAATTCAATGTGTCTATCACCAAGTACATATATTCGATATGCTTTGGATGACTAGTTATAACCCACAAATGTGCCTTTCTTTCCATAATGCTCCATCATTGTTCTCTTTTATTTCAATACATGAATGTATACTGGACTCTCGAATATCCTCAAGTGTGAGACATCTAGCTTCTCACAGGTAAACACTTCTTCTGGTGTCTTCTCATATAGAATGGCATGCGGACTTCTATTTTGGATGTACACAGTTGTACGGGTGGCTTCTACCCATAATGAGGTAGACATATTTTGATCATGCATCATGGCGTTTGCAACCTCACATATGATTCCATCATTCCTTTCAGCAACCCCATTTTTTTTAGGGTTGTATGGTACTATTAACTATCTACATATTCATGTATCACTACATATCTCATTAAATGCATGTGAATCAAATTCACCTCCATTATCAGACCTTAATGCATGGATGTGCTTTTCTTTCTAATTTTCAACTAGGGCTTTAAACTCTTTAAATTTGCTAAGAGTTTCACTATTACCCTTCATGAAATAAATCCATGACTTCCCAGAAAAATCATCTATGAACAGTACATAATATAAGAAGCCACTAAAGGAGGGGGATGACATGGGACCACATACATCAGAATGTATTAGATCTAAAATCCCTTTAGATCTAGTAGTACTACTGGAAAAAAATTTCTTAACAATCTTCCCAAGTGCACAACCCTGACATACACTATCATGCTCAAAATCAAATACGAGCATACCGTTTACCATCTTTTGAAGTCCTAGTAGTGCTTTGTAGTGTAGGTTTCCAAGCCTTCAGTGCCATATCTCACATGGATTGATAATGTGGTGAATCATATCTTGAATTTACTTCCTAGGTACCTTCTAGAGTCCTCCCTCTCAAACTACAATCACAGCAGCAAATTCTAGGATTTTGTTTTCCGGCCATAAAAGTGCTTTGTTATCCATGAAGATAATTTGGAAGCCTTTGTCTTCAAGAATTGAAACTAGAAGGAGGTTCTTCTTCAAGCCTAGAACATATAAAATTTCCTCCGCATGTAAAATATCACTAGTGCTCAGCTGGAATGAGATGGATCCAACTCCTTGGATCGAATATGTTGAGTTGTCCCCAACTCTACCATGCATGTGAACATTTTCTCCTTTAGGTCAGTGATGGCACTCTTGTAACTAGTCATATGTTTGGATGCACCTTTGTAAATCAACCATGTGTTTGCACTTGTGATGGCGGATCCCGAAAGGGATGAGACAAGGTAATACTCCCTTCTTGTCTCCTTTTCTTCGGATGCATTCTTTTGAGTGGTTTCATCTTCTATGGCGGTAGAAGCATGAAACTTTCCTTTCCGCTTTGCTTTGCATTCTCTTGAGAAATGGCCTTTCTTGTTGCAATTGTAGCATCTAACTTTTGACTTCTCAAAGCCTTTGTTGAACTACTTCTTCTTTGGATGAGAGAACTTATTTTGGAAGAAGGATTTATTTCCTTTCTTCATTCTTGCCATGAGGGCAATATTTTCTTCTTTATTACACATAGCTTTGCTCTAGATTCACCCTTCCTCTTGGATATAGTCATGCCACAATATTTCAAACCAAATTTGCACTTCTTGGCCATTAATAGAAGCCAAGAATGTCTCCCATGAAGATGGGAGACCATCAACTACGGTTTGGATGAGACCATCTTCATCCACTACAACTCCAATGTTAACAAGTTGATCTCTTACCTAACAGATCTTAGTGAAGAAGAAGGCCATTGTCTCTTCCTTATCCATCTTGAGGTTTCATAACTTGTTCTTCAATGCCCTCTTTTGAGTTGGGGCCTTCTTCTCATATATATTATTCAATGTATCATAAAAAAAAAGTATGGTCTTCGGCGGTGTAATCACGGGCATCAAGCTATCTTTTACTGAATCATAGATGATATGTTTGGCGTTAGCTTGATTATTCTTGAAGTTGATGCGCCCTGCATTAGTTGTAGGCTCCTCCAACATAGTGGATACATAGATATCCAAGTCATGTTCCTCTACAATGTTGAGAATCCTAACCTGAATTTTGAGGTGCCATCAAGATGGTATTCTGGTTGTATAGAGACTGATGCCATAGTCTTCAAATTTTGTGCTCAACTTCTCAGGATCTACGTAGGCTCTAGCTGGCATGCAAAACTAAGCTCCTTCATGCCCTGAGATCTGATATCATGTTAATATTTGGTTGAGATTTGAACTTTAATCCTTTTAGATGTTGAAACTTGAAACAATGAGACAATTCAATCACGTGGAATTCATACAACCATAACACAAGATATACCCTAGGAAAATCCTCAAAACAATGAGAACAAAAACTTTAGCAACTCTTCTCAATATGATATAATGAATAACAAAGAATGGATTTATTTTAGAATGTAGCATATTGATTTCGAAATATAAGAGATCACCAAACACTCTTGGTGAAGATACGGAAGCAATAGAGAAGAGAAATAAATCGGATGTGTTTTCTAATGTGCCCAACACATCAATAACAAGCAAGAATAATATCATGCACACAAAGAGAAGTGCCTTGCCTTCAAGGGAGAAGAGAATTCGCTTCACATTGAATTCATCAATCTCGTATAACATATTTATACATTCTTCTCATGCATCGACTTCTTCTAACTTTGGGATAAACTCGCCCTCAGACTGGATGTATCAATCTTGCATGAAGAAGTGCGCCCCACTTCTCATGCAGTGCTTTATCTCATTGAAATGTCTCTTAGGATTAACTCACCTCTTAACTGAAATATTTCTCACTTAGTTAGGTGGCTAACTTAAGTGTCACCATGCAAGTGTCACAACTCAAGTGTCATCTTTTGTTGTCACTTAGTTAACTCACTTAACTGATTCTTTCTTGATAACTTCACTGTAGTGTTCACTTCAAGTTCTCCCTTGATTTACTGAAGTGGTCACTAAGTTCTCCTTTAGTTAACTAATTGCATATATTTAACTGTTGCTTTAACTGAAGCATTATAATTGAAGCTTATAACTGAAGCTTTAACATTATTCGAGTTCTCTTTAATTAGTTGAAGTGTCTGCATGGGCAATTTCGAATTCTCTTGATCTCTATGTTTTTTTCTTTTATTTCTTTATCTTTTACTGCATGGTCAATATGTGCTAACTTTAATTATCCATCACATTACATTATACTAAGAATATTTATCAGATGTTGTGATCATATTATATTATTCCAATCCAAACGATCATATGCTAAAGTAATTCACTTTAAAGGTGATCAATCTCTAAAGGAGACGTAATAGCAACTAGTGATCATGGTTAATAATACATCACACAACATTAAATGATTTTAACAAGTAAAGCATGACCTTTATATGGAAGGTCCACCTCAATACGGAAGGTCCATCCCATGGATACATTTATATAGAAGGTTCACATGAGAATCATGACTTGACACACAAGTCCGGATCCTTTTCCAACAAGACTTTGCAACATCATTACTTTGATCAATTACCTCTATACGAGAGGAATAGCCTTTACACTGAAGGCAATCAAAGTGCTCACCTCTATACGGGAGGATCAATCTTGGATGCACAATATTGGTTTGGATAATGTCTCATGATGCTTTATATTTAACGTATCCTACCTACTCTCACCTAGACAAATCAACCCCCCTATTCAAATATTGCCCCTGTTGTGGAAAAAATTGCACAAGTGCACTCTTCCACTTGGTAAGGGGCTAGACCTTATTGGCTGCAGCATGGCCTCATTCCTTGGATCCCTTGTGGGGTTGTTGGTTGGTATTAATCCAAGTGATAGTGCAAGAGATTGTTAGTGTAGTGCACATAAAAACAATGAAATATGGAAAAATGCAAAATAAAAGAGATGGGGGGAGAATGCAAACTCCAATAACAATCCAAGATATGCCAAACCACTTTTGTATTTCCCAATGCAAGTTCTACAACACCTAGGAGGTGTGGGATTCAAGGGAATCCAACAATCTCCTTTAGGGAGGCCTTTTTTGTCCAAACTAAATGCTATTGTCAATGGTGGAACAATGGAGAGAAACTCTTGCCCCTTGAATGAAGGTGGAAAGGGAGCTTGGGAATGCTCACAATGATAGAAAGTGGTGGGCTATGAGGAAGCTCCAACTCAAATCCAACAACATAACCTTGATCTTGATTTCTCTCTACAAAGTGCATGCCAATGGCTTCCTTTTATAGGCCAAGAAGTGGCCAACAAACAACTAGATCCAAATGTGAACTCATATCCTCCATGAACTAGTTCCCAAGTACACCAAAGGGAATATTTAATGCCACCAAGTGTGTGAGGGGTCGAATTTGGGTTCATGGAGGTGATCAAGCCTTCAATGTGCCGCGGGAAGTTGGTGGTCTCGTCGTTTTGATAGTAGCACGACTATTGAAGGAATAGACGCATGGGTGTAGCATGGGCATTGTTTTGGTAACCTGCGTTGTAATGCGGGTCAACTGTGTATTAGCCGCGCTACCCATTTTTTTGACTGGTTTTTGGCACTTTTGGACTCATGTTGTCTTTTGGATTTGTTGAGGATTCCTTTGGTGAATTGCATTATTTATGTTGTTGACGCTTTATTGGAAGTATTGTCGAAATGTCGCATGTGTACGAATTTTAGGCATTAACATATGCCCCCTGATGTATGAGTTTCGGAGGGTAATGTAGAGCCAATAATGCATCATGTTTTCTGATGTTTCTCTCATGTTCTGTAGTACAAAGCATATGTGTACAATAGGGACCTCCCATGGGGAAAGGTTGTTGGTGACGACCATTGTAGCTGTAGTAAAGAATATTTTTTATACAAACATGGTAGGCATACCTATGCTCGTGAAATGCTAGCAATATGATTACAATAATAGAGGACAAAAAGGGTGTCACTCGATTATACTGTTGGAACATGGATGAAGTCATATTCAATCCATGTTTGAGTAAAGAATCTAGGAACTATTGTGGAGTGTTGAAGAAGTGGTATTGTTGATGATCATGATAAACCCATGGAGGTGGGTGACCGGTATGGTGTGTGAATCTTCCTAAGAGCTTCACTCTTCCATATGGAATACGACCATGCATTAGAGAAATTATGAGGTCTAAAATGGGCTCCAAAGGAAAATTATAAAATAATAGTGGAAATAGTAAAATAATATTAGCATACCTCATCAAATTTTGGAGGAAAAAAAGAAAAACTACTTCTTCAACTCGTATTTTCAACTTATCTCCCTATATATTCACTCAAATTTAGACAAGGAGCAGTCATTAGATGGGGAATTCAATTCCGCATCCAACGAGTACCCACTCGGCATACTTTTGATGGACCTCGTTTCCCCAAAAACAAGAAATACATGAAAAATGTGATGATTATGATGATTGGGGCAGCGAGGCCCATCAAAAGTATGTCAAGTGGGTACTCGTTCGATGCAGAATTGAAATCCCCATACAACAATTGCTCCTGGTCGAAATTTGTGTGAATATATAGGGAGATAAGTTGAAAATACGAGTTGAAGAAGTAGTTTTTCACTTTGACCTTTTTACCTTTTTACACAAAAATAGTGATTCATCCCCCATGGCTGACATCATCACCTTGAATCCTATTGGTTGATTTTTATGTTACATTTCATTTGTTTTGAGTCCAATTTTTTACCTCAAAATTGCTCTAATGATTTGCAAATGTGAACATTGCTACCTTCAAAAGTATGTTTCCCCCTGATGCGATGATGTTTTGACGTCAAGCATAGGGGAAACCACTTAGTTAGGGAGCACTACTGACTCTCCCTACTAAGTTTGAGGTGATCCCTTATATTGATTGAAAGGGATCCCAAAGTACAACGGCAACTACTACAACTCTTGGAATGTACTGTTTTGACATTGACGGTAGCTGAAGCACATGATAAGATGGGAATCTTAACCTGATACCTGAGATCATATTGTAACCAACTGAGGGACGGACAGACCTGACACAATACTGGTTGATAAGCATGAGGCTCATAACTTCCTTTGATCAATGTAAACATGTGGAGTGGGGATGACACCTTTCCTTTCAGAACGGTAGAGGTTGAAACGAACGGAGACAAACTACAAAATGAAAGGGCTTTGATGGAGACACAAAACAAAGAGTAATGATGACTGTCAAAACAAAAATTGTTGAGGATGTGAAGATTCAAATACATCAATCAAAGGCAACCATGGGTTTCTACGAAAATTATATGGTGTTCCTGCAATGTAAGGTGATGAGGGAACTTGTTTGTACATAAAGAATATTGGTGGGATTCCCACAGTTTTGGGTGTGTCGGGGGACCAATTTGATGATGGGCAGATTCCCCACGGTTTTGAGTGGATTGAGGATGCTTTCCAAGATGAAGGGAAGGTTGACTTGTAGATGCAAAGACGGGTTCCCCATGAAACCATGCAATGCAGTATATGTATGCGGGATAACTGAATAGAATCGGTTACTTCAAAGGGTGGGGGCCCCATAGGTGTCTTTATGGGGGTGATGATATGAGGAATATTGCGAAAGGTAAAAGTGCTCACGGAGGTATGAGGGGGATTTGTGAATATATCTCGTAACCTATGTCGAAGAATCTAACGAGGTCTACTTGGTGGAGTAAATGCGCAGTTAGAAAATGATAAGCTAAGGTGCGATCTTTTCAAATTGAATCATGTTTTTTGGACTTATGGGGGGTCGACATCATGGGTGTCAAGTAATGACTGGGATGGAAATGGTGTGCACACCCATGGGGGGACCTTCTATTCCCAATTATGGCATTGATGGCACGTTCAAAAACTGGGATTTAGGGCCCTATGGTTATCGGCAGGAATACTGGTAGATGCATTACAAACGGAGGGTGAATAGTGTCAATATGCCAGTTTCGGAATGATACCTGTGGTAGGGACCTTTGCGCCATTTTATGAAAAATGAAGCCTAGTTCTTATAAAAACAAGGGTTGCAAACTTATCTTATTCAAGATCATGCACATACGACGCACATACCTAAGCGTAGTAAATAATATGACCAAGGTATTGACAATGCATTAATCATGTAACGAAAACAAGGCGTACCCGTGAGGTACCGAAGTATTAAGGGTAGAACCGTTTGAGGTACATCCCATTAAATGGGTGGTTGAGCGTAGTACTTTCATGGTTAGTTAAGATATAGACACCTTTTGGGAGACAATGCTTAATGACATAGGGGCCAGTCCATTTAGAGACAAATTTATCGAGCCCCGATTTACTGTCTTTTTTGGCGTTAAATAAAAGAACAAAGTCGACTTCGTTGAAGGTGCAAGGTCGCACTTGTCGATCATAGTGTTCCTTAGAGAGAAATTTCATGGATTCATTTTGTTGAATGGATTCACACCATTCTTCATTGAGGTGTTCCAAGGTGAATAGGGACGGTCCAATGTAGAGGTATCAGCTAGCAACTCGACGATGGATTGGAGGGTAGGGATTTGACACTCTATTTGGAGGAAAGATTCTACACCATGGACAAGGTGGAATGGGGTAAAACCTGTGGAAATATTAACCGAAGTGCGGTAAGCCCAAAGGGAAGGAAAAATCATGTAGTGCCAGTTAGTTTTATTTTTATCCCTTGTGCATTGGAGCATAGTTTTAAGGATTTTGTGAACAACTTCAACTTGGGCATTTTCCTGAGGGTAGTAAGCAGTGGAAAATTCATGTTTAAATTCTACCAGCTGCAATGGTTCTTCAAATGTTTCGTCATGGAATTGTTTTTCATTTTCGAATACAAGTTGTTTGGGAACGCCAAAGCGGGAGATGACATGGTTGAAGAAGAACAGTGTTGCATTCACTGCTTTACAATCAAATGTGGGCATCACTTCGACCCATTTGGTGAAGTCGTCCACAGCGATGATTATATGGTGGTGACCTTAGGCCAAAGCAGGGTGACATTCCATAAAATCAATTGCCCATTTTCAAAATGGTCTAGTAGTGACTCACTGGAGGGAGCGGTGCAGGGGGAGACCATGTTTTGTAGGAAAATACCTGACAATTCGCGCACTGTTTGACGACGTAGACACAATATTTGAATATGGAGGGCCAAAAATACCCAGCTTGTAAGATTTTTTGGGCGGTGTCTAGTCCGGAGAGGTGTCCCCCACATGCACCACTATGGAAATAATTGAGAACTCGCTTGGCTTCATCATGTGTTAGACATTGTCATAGGATAGTGTTGATACCACGATGGTATAGGATGTCTCCAATGAAGAGGTATATTGGTTCCTGGTGACGTATTTTGTGACGATCCTCGTGGAGTAAGTGGGGAGCAAATTTTTGGGTGTGGCGATAAAGGAGAATATCGTTGTACCAAGGATCTTCAGCCATGATGAGAAGGAGGTGCTCATCAGGTAACTAGTCCTTGATAGACTCACTTGTGGTGGTAGATGGAAGTTTGTAATGAGTTCGGATAAGGGTATGGATTTCTTGCTTTTGGTAATAACAAATTTGAGGTCGAATTCTTGTAAGATAATGATCCAAGGTACAAATTTACTATCGATAAGCCTACAATTAAGTATGTACTGCATAGGGTTGGAATCAGCAACCATGATTTTTTTATGGAGTAAAATATAGTGGCAGAGCTTCTGCACAGAGAGGATGACTGCGAGTGCAAGCTTCTCGTCATAAGTGTAGTTGAGTGAAGGTCTGGTGAGGGTTTTTCTGACATAATATATGACATGTTCTTGGTGGTCCTCGGCAGGTTGAACTAATATGCTGGCCATAGCAAAAGTTGACGCAGATATATATAAGATGAAATATTTGTCAAAGTCTAGAGGAGAGATGAGGGGGGATGACGAAAATGCTTCTTTAAGGGCATCGAAGGTGGTTTGGGCATAGTCATCCCACTTAAATGGGATATATTTTCTGAGAAGTCATAAAAATCCATGGGCCTGAGTGGCATAGTCGGGAACAAAACAACGAAGAAAGTTGGCCCTACCTTGGACACTCTGCAACTAGCGTCGTGTTCATGGGGATGGTAATTCGAAGATGGCTTGAACCTTGGAAGGGTCAACGGTGATGTCGTCTTTGGATACAATGAATCCTAAGAGGTGACCTGTGGTGACACAAAATACACACTTCAGGGGGTTAAGTGTATACTATACTTGTGACATCTTGTGAAGATGGTACGAAGGTCTTGAAGGTGGTCACATCGTTTTTTGGATTTGGCTATAAGCTCATCTAAAAAGGAAATAATGATGTGAGCCAAGTCATTAAAAATGTATGTCATTGATCACTAGAAAGTGGCTCTAGCGTTATTTAGACTAAAAGGCACAACTTTGTAGGAAAAGGTGCCCCATGGTGTGGTAAATGCAATTTTGTACTGATCTTGGGGACGGATGCATATCTGATTGTATCCGGAGAACCCATCCATGAAGGAAAAAATTTTTCTACCGGCACACAAGTCAACGATTTGGTCGATTAATGGTGTGGGAAATTTGTCCTTGGGGCAAGCTAAATTGAGGTCTCGGAAATCATTATAGACACAAATAGTTCTCTGCTTCTTGTTAACCAAGACGGGGTTAGACGTCCATGATTTGTAAGCAATGGGAAAAATAAATCCATCTTGCAAGAGTTTCTCGATCTGGACTTTGATTGCGGGGGCCTTAGAAGGGTGGATAGGGCGTTGTTTTTGTCGGACGGGGATGGCGTCAGGCCAAGTGTCAATATGATGTTCAACAATTGCTGGTTCAAGACCTATAATTTCTTCGTATAACCATGCTAATACGTCACGAAATTCTTTAAAGAGAGCGGTGAAATCAGTAATTTCCTGTGGTGAGTAGGAATCCCTGATAGAGATGTTTTCGACGACTCCTGGTGTGATGGATATATCAACCTATATGGTGGGGATATATTGTCAATATTACCATCTTCAAATGCATCTGGAGCAGGAATAGGATTCTTAAACCAATCGATGTGACTATGGGGTAGAAAGTCTTTTGACTCGATTGTATATTATTGTTCAGTGGGTAGTGTGTGTGGTTTCTTCCTACCGTCCGTTGAGGACCTATGATGGAATGTGTCCCATGGAGGTTTGGTAGTGTTCATGTCTTAGATTATCTCTTCATCTATGGAAAATATGTACTCTTCTAGCATATATTTGTCTGAGGAACAAGGGTCTTCATTCTGGGAAGGAAGAGGCAATTAATCGAGATGCATGATGTTGAGGTATGGAGAGGTAATTGGAGTGGGTGATAGAATATCTTCTTGAGGAAATATTAAGGGATATAGAACATCACGGGAAATTTGTGATGGGGGGTCAATATATCTCAAGGTATCTAACAAATGTGAGGTGTTATGGCCAACATTGTACTCTATTGGTTCGGTTCCTCCTCAATGACCATAAAAAGGGTGGTCCCACAAGGGATGAGGTTATCGACTAATCGACTTTGGATTGCATGCAAAGTGCAAAATGCGGCGATGAGAGGACATTGGAATGATTGGTGAGGCATTAACTTGCATGAGTGACATGGTCGAGTCACATTAGTATGGTTTAATACAATGGATAGGATTTGGGGACGCCCTAGCAACTGTTGGTCTGGCATGGAATCAGCCCACCGTGGGGAGGGACTAATCTGGTTCACCATAGTAACCGTAGCCTCTTCTGGTGATGAGGGAGGTAAGGTATCTTCCAAGGTTTGGGTGAGGTGAATAGTTTCCAAGGCCTTCTGATAGTGAGGGAGGTTAGTACAATGGTGTATGCAGTGCCCATACTAAGAACATATGGCACATTTGTGATTCATATGTAGTGTCTTGGACTTAGTTGTGGGTGAGGGAGATGTTCCCCCTTGTACCATCGGTGGATCATGTGTAATGTTAACAGGGGTGTTAAGCAAATTCCTTAGCTCCAGAAAAGTAGGACATAGGTTGGTTGCGTGACCTTGTTTCCCACAAAGAGAACATGACAGTGTGACCCTTTGATTTGGAGTATTGATCATAACTGGGGCTTTTAACTCCTGTTGGTTGATTCCCCCCGCTTTAGGATTTTTGTTTTCCAATGAGTTGGATGGCGGGTTGGGTGATAGGGGACCTTTCAAATTCAGTTGTTTGGTGCCCCCATTGGCGGTCTTAGTGACAACCGATTGTGGATAGTTACGGATGTCCTAGGTTGGGTTGTCGTAACTGAATGTGTTACAGGCCTTGCAAGCGTAGTAGCTGAAACAAGGACAAACTTGCAAGGGGAGACTGGTTTGGAAGCCATATCTAGGTAGGGTGGTGTAAGATACCATACCAGGATGTCCAAAGTGAGCCCAAGTAGAGTTAACTGAGCCATAACCAATGTCCCTTGTACACTCGTGGGAAGGTAGAGGAATGGTATTTGGAAAATTGGTGGTACCGATCGACTCAACGTTTTTCGATGCCATGACTGAGTGGTGGTACTGATGACAATGTTGAGGTGGAGGCAGATCCATTTTCAGCAATGAAATTGTGTACATTAGGCGATCATTTGTTGTGGGGATCCTTGGTGGTGGTCTCGAATACACTCCTAACAAGTTGGAGTCCTTGTACATGTCAGGGGAAATATCAACATACAATGGATTATCGCCTCGTACATTTGGTAGGACATTGTTGGGTTTGCTCGTGGTGTTGGGTTCATAGTAGTTAAGCTGGTCGAGGGTAACTACCTTCACGTTTAAGGGAAACATCATGATACAGAAGATCGAGGAGGGGACCTCCTTCATGGCGTACATATAACTATTCCCTAAGAGGATGTTGTAGTCGAGTTCAGCATCGACTACTTCGATATCGATCATAACCATCTTTCCCCCCAACTCTATGTGGACATTTTGGTACAATCCTCTTGGTTGTGATGGTCTCCCATCATATGTGTGAAGAGAGATAGACGAGGGGACCAAATCAGGAGACCCTAATCATTTCCAGACTTTTGCAGACATAACACAAGTGGATGCACCTTCCTCGATGATACAATGATGAATCATGGCATTCTTTACAGTAACTAGAACTTGAAATGCGACTCACGACAGTATTCGTAGATCACCTTTGTCAAGATAAAATGTCATGGGGTGTGATTCAGAAGGATTGACGGCCCCGAGTGCATTGAGTAATGCATTTCTATATGCCTAGAAATACTGTAACATTTCTAACATGGACATGGTTGTAGGGGATTGAGCCAAGTCATCCACAATACTGTAATTGTGGGAGACTTTCATGTGAGGGTTATTAGGGGTACGTTGAAGTGGAACTTTCATAATCCGTGGGATTTGTTTAGTATTCGGCTGAGGTATTTGTAAAAAAACCCCGAGGGGATAGAAACGTCTCCCACTTGGGGGGTCGAAGACCCATCATTGTTAATTTTTCGATAATTTCATTCCATTATCATAAGGATCTCTAAGAGAATAACATGTACACCATATCTCTACAGCATATCAATCATAGACATAAAAGAAATCACACAAGAGACACAGAGTTTCACCGGGGAAAACCAAGAAGGTGAAAAACCTCGCAACTTCCTTAGAGATAAGATAACACATAATACAAGATCACAATGATCAAACCCAATAAGATGTCTCTAGTCAATGCTCCTCCTCCTCCACTAGTGCGCCACTTTCTCTCTTAGCTATGCGAGCTTGAGAAGTGAGTAAATGAGATAAATGAGAGACATCCCCTCTCTATTTATACATTGACTTGACCTTCCAATAATCCACTGGGGCCGACTTGATTCTTGTTGTGGCCACAACAGATCCCATGCTTAGCTAAGCACGGGAGCCCCCAATTTTAATAAACGCAAAGCGTGGGTGAGTCATCTTGAAAATTTTAGATTTTGATTTTGCCTCTAAAATTATTCACCCATAATTTTGGTCTTCTTGTTTCTAAGGGTTTGGTTATTTCTTCCAAAGTGTTTCGGTCTGAAAAGAGCCAAAATTTTGAGTATTTTGATGATTGTTATCATCATCCCGAAACCCGCAACCCGACAGGTGCAGGTTGTGGGACTGTTTTTTTTTTTTTTTTGGTTTTGGTAATTCCAAAACCCGCAACCCGACGGCTGCGAGTTGCAAAATCCTTCTGTAATAAGACTGAGAAATAATTACCCCCGAAACCCGAATCCCGCAATGGCGGCATTCGGCTTTCGGGATTGTGTTTTTTTTGTTTATTCGGTGTGTGCTCCCGAAACTCGCAACCCGTAATTTCAGGATGCTACTTTCGAGATGGTTATGTTGCTTCACAGTTTAATGTTTCTGAATCCCGCCACCCGCATATTAGGTTTTCGGCTTTCGGGATCCTTTTTTAATTCCATTTTTTGCATCCCGCAACCCGCAAATTCGTACTTTCGGGTTTCGGCTTGCAGGATCTTTGAATAAGAACTTTATGAAAATTTTTGAACCCGATTCCAAATCCTGCTTAAGTTAATCTCTGTCATCCGTCTGTTGTGGTTCAACGGTCATGTTGATTTTGGGTAGTCAATTAAGTCGGGCTTTTCCATTTTGTCTTTTGAAAGCTGGTTCTGCCAAATTATCATTTTTCTATGTAATCCATGAATAGAAGACACTAATACAAGTCTATCAGTTACTTCATGATTGGATGGAAGTCATCTCTCCGCCTTAAGTTCACCATGTCTGGACTCGAGCTTTGACATCTTGTCGTTTTTGTTCCACCTCTTAATGATCAGATTTGTTACGTGCGAAGAATTGATAGCCCGTGTACTAAAAATCCTAGTTGATACCTTTTTGTACATCAACTTTGTCACCATAACCTTTGTCTTCGTTATTAATCACCAGTCATAATTATTGATTGGAGATTGTTTGTAACGATGTGATCGTAAAGGTAATTCAAAATCATGCGAGTAGTAATTGAACTCGTACTTCGCACAAGCTTTGATCTGACTGCCACATACCTCGGCTCTTTTCATTACAATTGAAGTAATTATAATGGATTTCCTGGATAAGTTTAATCATTGCAAATTGGCCCTCTCAATTGACATCACCCTGCTTGTTGGCCTTAAAATAGAAATTAACGTAAAAACTCTAGACTGTCCATTGCCTTCTGAAAGAGGAAATACTCTGTGCGGCATTTCTTTTACATCCTTTTTATCTAAGACTTATTCAAAATGAGTAATATCCATGCAGGTGGTGAATCTTTTGATGTCCATGTTGATGATAAAGATCTCTACCCCTTGTTATATCAAGAAATGTTGTCACCACCATTTGATGCAGATGTTCCTGATATTAGTAGCGGTAGCAGTGAAGAGGACTTTGAAACATTTTCTGCCTACATGCACAACTCCGTGGAGCAAAAGAAGAAAGTTATGGAAGAACCAACTGATCTTGATGACGATGTCATACAAGATTTTATAATAAATCAAGAATCTCATATCCCGCCATTTCTTCCTGAAGTAGATCCTCTAATGGATTTCTCTGTTTTTCACAGTGGGTTCCCCGACCCTGAATGTCCTACAGCAGATGCTTTGCAAGCCACACCACCTGTTTAAGATAGTGATCCGTTTGTCATTGAATTTTTATGGTGCCACGAGACCTTATCTGATTAAAGAACAAGTCTTTATTTTGTGAAAGGTGGCGAAAAATCTTTTAGGCTTAAAAATAGCAAGGTTTCTTGGTTCGATGGTTAGATCCGATTTTGTAATCCCTATTTTGTAGAATTTCTACTTTTGGAACTCTTATGTAAATTTAGTGTATAAGGAGGAATGTTTCCCTTAGTAAGGGGTTGGGAATTTTGGAATTGCAATTCAACAGAAGTTTGGACTGAAGATACTCTGTTTATCAGAGTCATTGTAATTTTTGTACAAGACTTCTCTATTCAGGAAAGTTATCTTTTTAATCCACCTTCTATCATTCTTCAAATTTATTTGGGAATTGCTGAATTAATGTTTCAAATTTTTCATCGGTTATTGTGTTTAATATTTTGCAGAACATTCGTTAATGCATAAGATTTCTCATATTGATTTCTCTGTATGTCTGAATTATGCTCAAAATTGTTCTATTAAATTTATTTAATTGAACGTTTTCACTTTTATATTTCTGCAAATGATTCGATGCAAATAAATATGTATAATCAAATGTTAATTTTTCAATTAACACAATGATTACAGATTAGATATTTGAATAGGCTCAAACATTTTGAAGAATTGTCACTTAATTTTCATTAAATGATGAAACTTTAATTAACAAGTGAAGAACCCGAAGACATTTCTGTTCAAGGAACTTACTACTTGTTCATTGTACTTCAATTCTGATCTGCACAACATCAACTCTTCCTTTTAGGTTAGATTTGACTTAGAATAGGTTCTTTCCTTGGGTAGGTTAAGTTAGATTTCGGTAACTAGTTTTCACTTAGTTTTCCTAGATAGGAAAACTGATCTTTTAAGATCAAAACTTTTACTCATAGACTGCCAGCGGAGGCCAAATATCCCTGGGTGATTACCACACCAAACAACTTGAGGATAGAATTTCCCTTACGCAGGGTCTTTCGAAGCCTTTGGTTGGGTTTTCATCCCTTGTTGTGTGCCTTGGAACCCATTCCAGCACTTTTCACTCACCCTGCACCCCCGAGGCATCAAAAAATGGCACTAGAAGGAGGGCCACTAGTAAAACATGCATAAGCAAACTACTAATAAACCTCCTCTAGCAAGTACTTCAACGGTTCAAACCCGAAGCCAAACGAGGGCTTCAACATCTGAACAACCAACTGATTCACAACCTACACTTCTCCCTGTTACATCTACGCAACCTACAGCTATACCTGTCACACCTGTGATAAAACATGAGAACAGAGGATATATTTTCACATCACCTACAAGAGGGCCCATCTTGTTAGAGCAGATATTGAAAACATCCACCGATAGGGTCTTAAGAGCAGAACAACGACTTGCCGATCAAAGACGACGTGGTCTGGCAGCCTTAAACTTAGAAAATATTCTACAGACTAGTGGTCGGGAAGATCAGCAAATTCCCACTGCACAGACTAGTGACCTACAGGTTCAGTATGCCACTGATCTAAACACACAGGATCAACACACAGTCGATCGACATCCTGAAAACCAAGAATCGATTCATCGATTGGATTCTCCTGAATATAATCATGAGACCACTCACACAGCAACACAAGGTCAACCAAATCTTGGAGCCGATGGTCCACCACAGTCCCCTCCTTCATCTTCATCATCTTCCTCAGACGAAGAAAATTCTTCTAGTTCGTCATCTGAAGAAGAAGAACAAGAACCTCCAATGGTTGGAGAAGGTCAAAACAGAACTTGGCTTAACCAAGGTGCAGTTTTCATATTAGGTGATCAACATAGATTACCAAAGAATCTTGAGAAATGGCTGCCTAAATACAACCCTGATGATAAGATACCTGCGTTGGATCACATAAAAACTTTCATGCAGGAAATCAGGCTTAGAAGTGTGGTACATAAGGATGTAGTATGCAGACTCTTTCCATACACCTTTGAGGGTAGAGCGGCCACTTGGTATTTTGCTTTACCGGCCCAATCTATAACTTCCTGGGATGAATTCGAGAAAAATTTTACCCAGAAATTCGGGGATGACAAAACACCGCAAGATCTTGTCTTAGAATTATCCTCCATGAAAATCAAAGGAAAAGAAAGAGTAAAATACTTTAACCAAAGGTTTTCATATCTTAAAAATAGAATTCCTACCAATCTTCTTCCTGCTGAAGAATTGTTGGTGGCTTATTATGAAAAGGGTCTGCCTCCCCCTATTGTAATATGGGTCAAAGGGGCACAGAAGGGTACTTTACTGGAAGCATTTGATGAAGCAATCCAAGTTGAGAAGGACATCTTTTGTCTGGAAGACAGCCCTGAAGCTTTAGAAGGAAAACCTTCCACTTCCAGGAAGAAAATTGAGAATGTCCCTAAACCCATAGTTCAGAACAAGGATCCATTTGATATGACAGATGAAAAAATTCCTTCAGAAGATGTCAAATGAGATGGTGGATTTGAGGAAGAACACTAATGATAATCAAAATCGGAATAGAGGTTTTGTAAGGCCACCATTTAGGAGACCTTACCACCCTCCACAAAATCCACCACCACCAAATCCGGCAGATGCACTCACAAACGATGAACTCTTTTCTATTTTTAGAGCATTGGAAGCAGAATCTCAAGTCACCCCTAACACTTCCAATGATCAGACTACCCTGAATCCTCCACTACCTGAAGAAGAAGCAGAAGATGATCCACAGGTCGATGTTGTGGGTTGCTTTTCGGAACTTCCTATGTGTGAAGAAGAAGAAGAACCTGAGGCGATGTTTAATGCACAACATCCTTATAATACAAGGTCTAGACCACAGCCACCTCAAGAACCTTCATCTTCTCCCCCTGTTCCCATGGGAAACAAGACTATCCCATAGAAGGATACAGTCCTCCCTCAATGGAGTACAACCTAGTTGAAGACTTAAAAAGAGTCAAAGCAAACATCTCTTTCTTTGAACTACTCAAGATTCCTGCTATGAGGGATTCTTTACCTAAACACATGATAGTCAAACAGCCTAGAGAGTCACAAAATAATAATCTAGACTCTGTCATTAAAACTGATGATAAAAAACCAGCAAGTAAGAGAACTCCTCCTTTCTTGCTTACTTTTGAAATTTTCAGCCGGAATGTACACAACTGCATGATAGATTCGGGAGCATCATCAAATGTGATGCCCCTCTCTGTTTGCAGAAAATTGAATGCAACGTGGGAACCCTATCCAACCCAGATTGTGCAACTTGACAGATCCAAAGTCAGAGTGGTTGGCAAATTGAGAAACGTTCTGCTCACACTGTCAGTTGATCCCAGGATCCATCAGACAGTTGACATTGTGATAGCTGACATCCCAGAAGCCTATGGGATGTGGTTAAGCAGGGACTGGTCAGAGAAACTTAAAGGTTACTTTGCAACCAACTGGTCCCATTTATGGTTGCCTTACAAAGGTCAACCAAATAAAATTAAGATCAGCAGAGAACCTTTTATGAAACAGACAGTTACTGATCTTAATGATTCAAGTGAACCTGCTGGTTATCTCACCTCTCGTACAGAGGAATTTACATTCCATACCTTTTTCGGTGAATTCCCAGCTGATGCCTCACTAGAAGAAAGCATCCAAAATGAATCACATATCACTCAGGTCACTTCTGTACCTTTTTCTGGTGAGATTGTGCATAATGTATATAATGTGAATACGAATTTTAGATTAGACCCTGTCTCATGGACCTTATTTTTTTATGGCTCCAAGTCCAAGGATGGAGCTAGAGCGGGTTGTGTTCTTATCAATCCTAAAGGAATGAAAATCATGATTGCTTGCAGGTTAGAATTTGATTGCACTAATAATGTAGCCGAATATGAAGCTCTTGTGCAGGGGCTCAAGAAGGCCATTGATTTAGGTGTACAACCAATAGAATGCTATGGAGACTCCAAAATTATAGTCAAGCAAGTCAGGAATAAAATACACTGCTTATCTCCGCGTTTGGCTAATTATCAAAAGTTGGTCAAGGATCTAACCAACTCATTTTTGGCATTCAATATTAAATCAGTTCCCAAGTCACAAAATTTTGATGCATACCTGTTAGCAAATACAACGTCTAGACTGATCCCGCCAGAAGGTCTGTCTCCTCAAAATTTTTCTATCGAATTGATGTACAAACCATCCATTCCGGATAATGTGACTAATTGGAAAGTGTTTGATGATGACCGACAGATACTTGACTTCCTCACTGCTCAAGATACGTTTCAAGACATGGCCATCGATGAAGCAGAACATGAAAAGTCTCTCACTGATTCCTCGAACGTCATCCCGAAGTCTGTGATCAATCTAGAAAAGTTTTATGATTTACAGGACAAGTTCAAATCTCAAACTAATTGTAAAACTCAAAGCTCGTCCTTGAACTATGAACGGGTCAACCTAGGCACCGAACAGGAACCTCGTTTCATCAATTTGGGAGTTGATTGTACCCCTGAAGAACGCAGAGCCATTATTGCATTGTGTAAATAGTATAAGGATATTTTCGCCTGGATGTATGACGAGTTGAAAACGTTTGACACTAGTGTCATGTTTCATAATATACCCATGAAACCAGAGGTTAAGCCATTTCAACAAAAGATGCGGAAGATGCACCCCAGTTTGGAGCCTTCTGTAAAAAGGAGCTGGAGAAGTTGCTCACTGCTCGAATTATCTTTTCGGTCAGGCACACTCAATGGATCGCTGACTTAGTACCTGTTTGTGAGAAAAGCGGGGAAATTCGATTATGTGTCGATTTCAGGAACCTAAATTGGGCTTCTGAGAAAGACATCTATCATGTTCCACCAATGGAGCAAATTCTTCAAAAGGTAGCTGGGTCAAAGATGTTTTCCCTCCTAGATGGTTTTTCAAGGTATAACCAGGTTATGGTTGCCCCAGATGATCAATTGAAAACAGCTTTCAGGACCCCATGGGGTACTTTTTCCTACAGACAGATGCTTTTCGGGCTGATCAATGCAGGAGCTACTTTTCAGAGAGCTATGGATATAGCTTTCCAAGGTTTAATGCATAATTATGTCGTAGTTTACCTTGACGATATCACTATTTACTCTAAAAAATGACATGAACATGTGTTTGCTTTGAAACAAGTTTTCGATCTCTGCAGGAAATTCGGTATTTCTCTCAACCCGAAGAAATTTGTTTTTGCAGTAACTGAAGGAAAGCTTTTGGGCTTCATTGTATCAAAAGAAGGTATGATTATCGATCCTGAACGTACAGAGGCTATTTCAAAGATTGGTTTACCAGGCTCGCGCAAAGCAATGTAATCCTTCTTAGGTAAGATTAATTTTGTACATAGATTTGTACCAAATTTTGCCCAGATTGTTAAACCATTACAACTTTTGGTCAAGAAAGATGTGCAGTTTACTTGGTCGTAGGAACAAAGAGATGCGTTTATCCAAATTCGAAAGGCCATTGCAGAAGCTCCTGCTCTCATGTCCCCAGATTTTAATAAGGATTTCATTCTTTATACTTTTGCCGCTGACTTTTCTTATGCAGCTGTCTTAACTCAAAAGCATGACAATGATACTGAAATCCCGATCTCTTTTATGAGCTCAACATTCAAAGGTGCAGAGCTTAAATACTCGCAGATTGATAAGCAAGCCTATGCGGTCTATAAATCCGTCAAACATTACAGACCCTACTTGCTGAAGTCTCAAACCAAAGTCATTGTTCCATATTCTGCTATCAGAAATGTCCTCATCCAGAAAGAATTGGGGGAAAAGAGGGCCCATTGGATGACCGCCCTACAAGAATATTATCTTGAGATCAGGCCGGCTAAAATTGTTAAAGGACAAGGTCTTTGTCTTCTTACTGCGCAATCTAATGACCCTGCACAGCAGCAGTCCGAATGGGATCACGAAGAAGAAATTCCCCCAGGTGTTGTTAATGTTATCGATGCCCCGACATTAGAATGGTACGACGATATCATATTTTTCCTGAACCATGGGTTTTCTCTTGAAACTCTTGATTTTAAGAAAAGAAGGGCTTTGAGACTGAAATCTACTCCATATCAATTCATTGATCAAGTTCTTTTTAGAAAAAATTATGATGGAGTATTTCTCAAATGCTTGGAAAAGTATGAAATTGATGACATTTTGTTTCAATTTCATGCAGGTCCTGCTGGAGGCCATTTTTCAGGAGAGACTACAGCACACAAGATTCTTAGGGCCGGATATTATTAGCCCACTTTGTTTAAAGATGCTTATGCTTATGTGAGGAAGTGTGAGCCATGCCAGAAATGCACAGGGAAGTTTAGGAAACTTGCATTTCCTCTACAACCAGTTACAATTCAGTTTCCATTTCAACAATGGGGACTGGATTTTGTTGGGTCTATATACCCTCCTTCATCCCTCCAACATAAGTATATCCTCACAACCACAGACTATTTCACTAGATGGGTGGAGGCAGCTCCTCTTAAACAATGTAACACTGCCCAAGTAATATCTTTCCTTGATAGCCAGATCGTCACACGCTTTGGTGCTCCATAGTACTTAGTTTTCGATAATGTATCATACTTCTCTTCAATCGATATAACTGAATATGCCTTTGAGATGGGGATTAAGCTTAAGTTTTCTGCCAATTATTATCCTCAAGGTAATGGTTTGGCTGAGTCATCAAACAAAAACCTGATAAATATTCTCAAAAAGACTGTAGCTTCTCATTACAGAGATTGGAACACACAGTTGTATAATGCATTATGGGCAGATCGAATTACCCCAAAAGCGGCAATTGCAAATTCTCCCTACTGTTTGGTTTATGGAAAAGAAGCCATCCTTCCCACTAATCTTACCATTCCTTCGCTGCAATTGACCCAGTCTGTCCAAGAAGATGATTCTTCTCCCCTCTAGAAAATAATTGACACCCTCTTGAAGCTAGAGGAAGACAAGGAAATAGCCAAGAACAAGTTGTATCATTATCAGCAGATGGTGAAGAGATGGTTTGATGAAAAATCTTCGTCTGACAGGGAATTTTCTGTTGGTGACCTGGTTCTAAGGTGGGATAAGAAACATAAAGATAAGAATCAGTACAGCAAGTTTCAGCGCCTTTGGCTAATACCTTTCATTATTACAGAAAAGATTGGTCCCAGCACTGTTCGATTACAAACGCTAGAGGGAGTTGTAGACACCTTCCCAGTGAATGTGTCTCTTCTCAAAAAGTATTTTGTTTGAACATTCTGGTGCACTTGTACATAGGTGTGGTTTGTTTTTCAATCATTTGTTATCGCATTGACATTTTGATTGGTTTTCTTGTTTTGTTTTGGTTTTCATTAATAAGGCTTCACACTTGTGGTAATGGCTTATGATCACTTTTCTTAGCAACAATTGCTTCTGAAGTTTCAGCATTGTTATCAATCTTACTTTCTGGCTTTTGATTGGAATTTGATCTGAAGAATAAATAGTCAAATAAGTGCAGTGCCTTTGGATACTTTTCACTTTGATCATTATCTTTCACAATGCTTTATTTGTGTAATTGAGGTATGGAGGATGGTCATCATTTATCTATCTAGTGTTTCATGGTTGAACGGCATATCATAATAACCTGGCCAATTTCGATTGCTCATGGATCCTTTTACAATCACTTTGAATATGAATTTTGTTTAAAATTATAAGTTACAAGGTGGGTGGTCTTGTTATCAAGCCATCCCATTAGGTTCATAAGTGTTTAAAGTGGAATGACATCTTCACATCAAGCCACCACACTTGGAAGATGACTTTCAGTTCTGGTGGAATGTGGAAGATCCTATTACAGGTCGGTCCATTCATGATCCGCAAAGCATTGGTAAGTAACATTATCACTATATGGTCACCAAGCCATGGTAGCCTATGCCAAAATAAATTGCTTTGTCTTTCATTATGGGATTTTTGTTGTATACGAGAACAAGGGGGTCTTATCACAAGCCAGCCCTGCTATGATCATGGGTCTAACCTTGGACTGGAATTATGACAATATGGTTACCAAGCCATGATAATTTCTTTTGGTCTTACAGCCAGAAGACAAGGAGTCTCAACATCGAGCTAGCTTGACCAGCTTCCAGATCAGGCTTGTGAATGGTGTTGTTTCATCTGATCACCAATTCAATACAGTGGTCTTGTATCAACAAGATTCTATGTATAAAAATAAAAATAAAAAGGGACAATATAAAAATAAATAAAAAAGACAAAAGAAAAGATAAAGAAGTGTATATAGCTCAAAGAGGATCACTGAATATACATGCAGTTAATAAACCAAGGTGATATGTAATTTGGATATCCATGAGCATTTCTAAGACTGTGCCCAGGTTCAACACAAGCTGGTTTTCAATGATTACATCATGGTAAAGATTTGGTATTACTCTCTAAATCTCCTTATCGGATGAGTGTTATCTTTAAAATGGTCATTGTTCAGATCTATCCATTTTCATGTTCATTGTTTGTTGGTTGTTATCGTTTGAGTATCTTCTTTGAATTGAGTTTCAAGAAATCAGTTGATTGACATGTTGTCTTTAGATGGTTTTGATAGCAGAGATAACTGGTTCTTCCCAGCCAGTCGTCATTTGTTGTGGCCACAACAAATACCATGCTTAGCTAAGCACGGGAGCCCCAATTTTAATAAACACAAAGCGTGGGTGAGTCATCTTGAAAATTTTAGATTTTGATTTTGCCTCTAAAATTATTCACCCATGCTTTTGGTCTGCTTGTTTGTAAGGGTTTGGTTATTTCTTCCAAAGTGTTTAGGTCTGAAAAGAGCCAAAATTTTGAGTATTTTGTTGACTATTATCATCATCCCGAAACCCGACATTTGGAGAACCCGAAACCCACAACCCGACAGGTGTGGGTTGCGGGACTGTTGTTTTTTTTTAAGTTTTGGTTTTGGTAATTCCGAAACCTGCAACCCGATGGCTGCGGGTTGTGGAATCCTTCTTTAATAAGACTGAGAAATAATTACCCTGAAACCCGAATCCCGCAATGGCAGCATTCGGCTTTCGGGATTGTGTTTTTTTTGTTTATTCGGTGTGTGCTCCCGAAACCCGCAACCCGTAATTTCGGGATGCGGCTTTTGGGATGGTTATGTTGCTTCATAGTTTAATGTTTCCAAATCCCGCCACCCGCATAGTTCGTTTTCGACTTTCGGGATCCTTTTTTACTTCCATTTTTTGCATCCCGCAACCCACAAATCCGTACTTTCGGGTTTCGGCTTGCGGGATCTTTGAATAAGAACTTTATGAAAAATTTTAAACCTGATTCCGAATCCTTCTCCAGTTAATCTCAGTCATCCGTCTATTGTGGTTTCACGGTCATGTTGATTTTGGGTAGTCAGTTAAGTCAGGATTTTCCATTTTTTCTTTTGAAAGCTGGTTCTGCCAAATTATCATTTTTCTGTGTAATCCATGAACAGCAGACACTAATACAAGTATATCAGTTACTTCATGATTGGATGGATGCCATCTCTCCGCCTTAAGTTCGCCATGTCTGGACTCAAGCTTTGACATCTTGTTGTTTTTGTTCCACCTCTTAATGATCGGATTTGTTACGTGAGAAGAATTGATAGCCCATGTACTGAAAATCCTAGTTGAGACCTTTTTGCATATCAACTTTGTCACCATAACCTTCGTCTTCGTTATTAATCACCAGTCATAATTATTGATGGGAGATTGTTTGTAACGATGTGATCGTAAAGGTAATTCAAAATCATGCGAGTAGTATTTGAACTCGTACTTCGCACAAGCTTTGATCCGACTGGCACATACCTTGGCTCTTTTCAGTACAATTGAAGTAATTATAATGGATTTCCTGGATAAGTTTAATCATTGCAAATTGGCCCTCTCAGTTGACATCAGCCTGCTTGTTGGCCTTAAAATAGCAATTAACGTAAAAACACCAGACTGTCCATTGCCTTCTGAAAGATGAAATACTCTGTACGGCATTTCTTTTACATCCTTTTATCTAAGACTTATTCAGAATGAGTAATATCCATGCAAGTGGTGAATATTTTGATGTCCATGCTGACGATAAAGATCTCTACCCCTTGTTATATCAAGAAATGTTGTCACCACCATTTGATGCAGATGTTCCTAATCTTAGCAGCGGTAGCAGTGAAGAGGACTTTGAAACGTTGTCTGCCTACATGCAAAACTCCATGGAGAAAAAGAAGAAAGTTTCAGAAGAACCAGCTGATCTTGATGATGATGTCATACAAGATTTTATAATAAATCAATAATCTCATATCCCACCGTTTCTTCCTGAAGTAGATCCTCTAATGGATTTCTCTGTTTTTGACAGTGGGTTCCCCGACCCTGAATGTCCTACAACAGATGCTTTGCAAGCCACACCACCTGTCGAAGATAGTGATCCATTTGTGATTGAATTTTTATGGTGCCAGGAGACCTTATCTGATTAAAGAACAAGTCTTTCTTTTGTGAAAGGTGGCGGAAAATCTTTTAGGCTTAAAAAAAGAAAGGTTTCTTGGATCGATGGTTAGATCCGATTTTGTAATCCCTATTTTGTAGAATTTCTCCTTTTGGAACTCTTATGTAAATTTAGTATATAAGGAGGAATGTTTCCCTTAGTAAGGGGTTGGGAATTTTGGAATTGCAATTCAACAGGAGTTTGGACTGAAGATACTCTGTTTATCAGAGTTATTGTAATTTTTTTACAAGACTTCTCTATTCAGGAAAGTTATCTTTTTAATCCACCTTCTATTGTTCTTCAAATTTCTTTGGGAATTGTTGAATTAATATTTCAAATTTGTCATCGGTTATTGTGTTTAATCTTTTGCAGGACATTCGTTAATCCATAAGATCTCTCATATTGATTTCTCTGTATGTCTGAATTATGCTCAAAATTGTTCTATTAAATTTCTTTAATTGAACGTTTTCACTTTTATATTTCTGCAAATGATTCAATGCAAATAAATATGTATAATCAAATGTTAATTTTTCAATTAACACAATGATTATAGATCAGATATTTGAATAGGCTCAAACATTTTGAAGAATTGTCACTTAATTTTCATTAAATGATGAAACTTTAATTAACAAGTGAAGAACCCGTAGACATTTCTGTTCAAGGAACTTACTACTTGTTCATCGTACTTCAATTCTGATCTGCACGACATCAACTCTTCCTTTTAGGTTATATCTGACTTAGAATAGGTTCTTTCCTTAGGTAGGTTAAGTTAGATTTCGGTAACTAGTTTTCACTTAGTTTTCCGTGATAGGAAAACTGATCTTTTAAGATCAAAACTTTTACTCATAGAGTGCCAGCGAAGGCCAAATATACATGGGTGATTACCACACCAAACAGCTCGAGGATAGAATTGCCCTTGCGCAGGGTCTTTCGAAGCCTTTGGATGGGTTTTCATCCCCTTTTGTGTGCCTTCGAACCCATTCCAGCACTTTGCACTCACCCTGCACCCCCGAGGCATCAACACTAATCAATCCTAATAACCCAACCACATGTGCTAACCAGGGCCAACCCCACACTGGTGGTCTAATAACCCATCAATACAAATGAAGACACTTGTCAATGCACATGATGACACTTACAAATACAAATGATGACACTTCCAGTCAGAGGAATAATACATCTCTGTGGGATATACAATAAAGCACAAATGTAATATATGGAAGAATATATTTCGAAGTTACAAATACATCAACACTCCCTCTTAACTAGGAAGGTATTCTTTCGTCACAGGTCATCAATACATATTGGCGCAAGTCTTCAATTCTGGAGCTTGATCAACATCACTGGATCACGGAGCATCATCATCATTGCTGCTATACTTGACATCTCGATCACTGGGCTATCTCTGAAATCTGCTCATCACAGGAAGTTCTACAAATCCAGTCCTTTTTCATATTGGATGTAGGCCCACCACCTATAGGTCTTCATCAACACCGGCCATACTGTGGAATCCTCAGGACTTATTACGTGCATCAACAAAACCTAGCTCAGACTATAGGATATTTTACATGTTGACTATCACACAAACTTAAAAGAGTGTCTTGCATCCTGCAAGAACTCTAAAGAGAATCCTAGCTCAGACTATAGGATCTCCAGGACTGATTACATGTGACCTCCACCACAAAACCTTAAAAGAGTGTCTTGCATCCTGCAAGAACTCTATAGAGCATCCCAGATCTGATTACGAGCTTACTGGTCAACCTATCGGATCTCTAGGGCTGATTACATGTGGTTAGGAAAAACCTTTAAAGAGTTTCCTGCAACCTGCAAGAACTCTACAGAGTATCCCAGGACTGATTACGAGCTTACTGCTCAACCTATCGGATCTCCAGGGCTGATTACATGCCTCTCGTAGCAAAACCTCGAAAGAGCATCCTAGCTCAGACTATAGGATCTCCCAGGATCTTTTCTATGCTACATGCACAACCTATCCACGGCCACGGAGTATCAACCTGATACTCATCATACATCATCCAGATGTACATGATCGTCCTGATCATCAGCATAGCATCGTCCTGATGCATATCATCCAGAGCATCATCCTGATACTCATCACATATGATCATCATGATCATCGTCACTGCATCCTCCTGATGCATATCATCCAGAGCATCGTTCTGATACTCATCACATATGATCATCGTCACTGCATCATCCTGATGCATATCATCCAAAGCATCATCCTAAAGCTCGTCATCCATGATCATCCTGGTCATCATCATAGCATCATCCTGATGCATATCATCTGGAGCAACATCCTGAAGCTCATCATCTGTGATCATCTTAATCAAACAATGCATCCACTTGATGCATACCAAGTATCTACCTGATACATGATCTACCTGATCATACAATGTATCCACTGGATACATATACAACTACATGATCTACCTAATCATATAATGTATCCACCTGATACATATACAACTACATGATCTACCTGATCATATCAATGCATCCACCTGATACATATACAGATACATGATCTACCTGATCATATCAATGCATCCACCTGATACATATACAAAGCAGTAACTGGAGCATCGTCCTGATGCTCATCACACAGCACTTACATCCACAGCCATGGGAAGGATCCTCCTCTCACCATGCTTGGAATGGCTCCTGCAAATGTGTCCATCACTTCTTCCTCGAAGTGTCGTCAATCTGAAGAACACCAAGCCTCTCTCTGAAGTACTCAAAATTCACTCTGGCTAATGGTTTCGTCAACACATCTACAACCTGCTCATATGTCGCAACATACAGGAGCTTCACTGCTCCTCTCTGCACCATATCCCTGATATAGTGATATTTGATCTCAATGTGCTTCGACCTGTCATGGAACACTGGGTTCTCTGACAACTTCACACAACTCTGGTGTTACAATAGATATAGGTAGTGTTATCTCCCCAAATAATTTCGTTGAGTTGATCTATTTTAGATGATGGGAGGTCATTTGAAAATTCATTTCTAAATTTTTAAGGCTCATTTTTTATATCTTTATGCATGTAATAAAGTTTGAAAAACATTTGATTGGGTTTTCATTTCAGAAATTTCAAAAGACAGGTTTCGGTAGCTAAGCACTTATTTAAAATGATCCCTAAGCTACCGAAAGCCCTGCTTTCGGCAGCTTAAATGAAATTTTCGAGGCTCTCCTAGCTACCGAAAGTGAAAGGACATGCAGCGTGATTCAGGGGGCAATTTTTGGTGGCTTGGGAGAATACGATGGTGTTCATTAGCCACCGAAAAGGTAAGTTTTGGCAGCTTACAAGTTAAAAGCAAAATTGTTCGAAGCTACCGAAAGCAAAGGCATTCTCAATACTTTTCGATATCTTATCTCATAAGAAAGATCCTTCAAGCTAAGGGAAGGTCAATTTTTGCAGTTTCGGTGGCTTAGGTGAACATGTCAGATTCATTCATTAGCCACCGAAACAGAGCTTTCGGTAGCTAACAGAAATCAAGCTCAGACCTACTAGCTACCGAAAGCCTAAAAATCACAGGAAATTGTAATTTTCACATAGATCCAAGTTTTATCATTCTCAAGGGCATGAGGATGGTTTCTAAGTGAAGTTTTTAATTAATAGGATCTATTTCAATGTGCTGTTCCAGTTTTGAAGGTGCCAGCAAGATGGAAATAATGAAGAAATGTGGCATTTTTTACTGTCCCGAGTCATCATTTTCAAATGACGATTCTCAGCATTTGGAGGATCTTTTTGCAAAACGCTTGGACATTTTTGTTCCTAACATGCCATATAAAAATAACCTCTCCCCATTTTCCTACAGGTGTTTCAGATTTGGAGAATCGAATCTATCACTGAGCCCCAATTTTCGGATCCCAGAATCTGCCTGTATGACACATGTTTTTGAAATGTAGATCTTGGGAAAACCAAAACGAGTTTCAAAGATATGAGAGAGGTTTTTTCTCAAAACAAATCAATTCACAATAACGTCTTTAATTTTATACACAGGTGTCACATAGCTGGATAACTGAACTCATCTCTGAGCCTCTTTTTCAGCAGTTTCAGCAAAAGTGGCGTTTTTACTATGCAGAGTCATCATTTTCAAACGATGATTTTGAGCAACTGGAGAATCATTCTGCAAAACGATCAGAGGTTTTTCTTCCTAACACGTCAGAGAACAATAACCACTCTCATTTTTCCTACAAGTGTCACATATTGGGAGAATCAAATGCATCTCTGAGCCCCATTTTTCAGCAGTCTATCCAATTAAAAATGATTTTTCCCGGTTTGTTGAAAAACGTTTTGGATTTTCCATCTGGAGTAAATTCGACCCAGCTTCTTGGATATGGGGAGATGCTGTAAAGGCTATAAATCCTGGAACTCATGTAGAACAAGGGTTCGATTTTGGAGAGACTTATTGATATTTGTATTCTCAAACTTTCAATGACTTCTTAGTAATACAAGCTTCTTTTACTATTTGCTTTCAGATTTTATGTCTCATATTCCTGTACTCGCAGTGGATGGTTTATTTCGTGCATGTTCATTTGTTTATGCCAGATAGTTGTAATCCTGCCTTTGTATTGAGAACTGAACGTACATGTTATTTATTTTTTGTGATTAGCCATTTATATATATATTTCTGTGTATGAGTCTACTGACACGATAAGGATTCACTCCCATTAATCTTTTATCAACCCTCTGAACAGCAGTAGTCAAAGCCTTGTCTACCTGAGCATCTCTATGTGTGTTCTGAGTGTGTGAGTTTTGATCTCAATCATCCAACTTGATCCAAACAAACCCCATCATTTAAGATAAGTTTAAGTTACCAAGCAACTCTGAAATACAACCTAGGAGAGCTTCCTGGAGTGATAACAAACTAGAGCCATTGCCGGGGAGAGGAGATTGAAGCACAACTTCCTTGGGAGACAACATAGATCCAGCTTTGATGATAGAAAAAGCTTGGACACTTTATTGGTTGAAATTTTCTATCCGGCGACTCCATTGAAGAACTGTGGCTCCGAGAAGGGCTCATACCAGAGCAAATCAAGAGAGGCCACCAGCAACACCTGTTCCAGACCCAGAGAAGATTATCAGAAGAGGAAGAGTTCTACAAAGGAAAACTTCCAGAGCAGCAAGGACATCTAGATCAGGTATCTCAAGAGGTACTGCTTCTTTATCTGTACGTAGAACACCTTCCATTAAGTCAACTTCTGTTGAAGCTTCTTGTTCTTAGAAAACTGTAGTTGAATCAAAGAATCCAAAGGGTGACGAGCCTTCATTAGATTCTGTTGTTATAAATCCTTTTCCTGAGAATTTTTCTGTACATAGGTTAGGGAAAGTAGTTGAACAATCTTCCCTTGAAGAGAACTGTTCCTCTCCTCTGAAATATTTGCAAACAGAACCAGAAAACTCTATTCTTATACTCATACCAGTTTGCCTATAGTAGAATCTGTTCTCCAAGATTTGTTTGCAGAAGGAGAAGAAAATGATCTAGCCCTTTTGCTAGGGCAGATTTACAAAGCCTTTTTATTTCCCTGATTCATCCGAGTATAATAAGACTCCACTGGGGAGGATCCGATTGACAGAAGATGAAGAGGTTGAACTCCAAATTCAGGTATCAGTTTATCAGCCTACTTCATGAAGTGTTGTTATTTTTTATCAACTCTTTCATGTTGTTCCCTCTGCATGTAAAGAGAATCATTTTTTGTTTTGTATATTCAGAAAACTATCATCCTGCTTTCATTTATCCATCTTTAGAAGAAGAGGAAATCCTGCAGCCCTATATTATAGATGTTGATGCAATATCCTCATCACAACCTGTTCTTAAAGATGAGTCCTGTATTCCAATTCCTCTTGCATTTGATCACTCTTTTGATTTTGTAGAGATTGAGATTGATTCCAAGTCTACTCAGACTTCAGCACCTGCTGTTATTACTGTTGAACCATGTAATAAACCTGTTTTCCCTCATGAGCAACCCACTGATTTTCAAACCAAAATTAGGATGAAGATGTTCAAGCCTTTGAGGTTGCCTTATCTCCTTCATCCTTATCCTCTTGACTGTTATAAATATCTTCCCCAGTTTTCTGGAGAGAATCAAGTTTCAGCTGAAAGGCACTTGGAATCCTTTACGGATTTTGTTGAGCGATTTGAGATTGTTCATGAAGATGTGATTATGAGATTTTTCTCCAAGTCTTTGATTAGAGATGCTGCCGCATGGTTTAAGGGTCTGAGAGCTAATACTATTGGTTCTTGGATCGAGTTCTCTAATGAAGTTTTGAAGTACTGGGGAGAGTACAAATCACTTGATTCATACCTTACTGATTTTTATGCTTTGAAGAGAGAGCGGAGTGAAACTTTCCCTGTTTTCAATCGAAGGTTTTACTGCATGTATCATGACATGCCTTTGGAGATCTGACCTATAGAAATTACTACCATGATATATTATGTTATGGCTCAGCATTCAGATTTAGTTCTTCTTCTGTTAGAAAGGAAGTCTTCATCCTTAACACAATTGTTTGAAGATGCTCACGAGGTAGAAGAGAATATCCATGTATCCAGGTGGATCAGACTGCAGGATTGCTTTGAAAATATGCATACATATGAACAAGGGAATTATCAATACATTTCAGATTTTGAACAAGAAAATGATGAGTTTGAAACAGATATGGAACAGCAGTATGAAGAGGAAAAGACCGTTATTTTGGATGATCACAAGTTGCTCTCAAAAACACAAGAAGGGCATCAATCTTCCAGTACAGGAGCAGTCATTTTTTAGCAGAAAGGTAATGACTATGACGCAGTTTCAGGGCAGCAGCAAGCAGCTAAATATTTTTCAGATTGTGAATCAATTCCTTCAACATCTGTTGAGTGCTATAGAAACAGGTATGAGTCAAAATGTTATGATCAGTTTGCTAATCTGGATGAGCCTATGACAACTGAAGATTGCATAGGTAATTATATGTTTTTAACTGATCCTTATTCATATGATTTTAACATTGTTTTATCATTAGCTTCTGAGCACTTTTCTAAAGAGAAAGTTGTGATGATTAATAATCAAGATCTGAGCTCAGGGGAACATGAAGGTGGTCAGTCTTCTAGCAGGGGAACTGTCATGGCTAAGCAAGAGGCTGCCATAGATGTGCAGCTGGTTCCAGAAGGCCAGTATGTTTCTGATTTTCCTTTTAAGGATCTAGTGGCAGCATTCATGGATTTATACATTTCAGAAAACCTAAAGATTTCAGATTTCCTCAGCTTGCCATTGTTTATGGGTAAGAATGGTTTCCTGGATAAGTTCTTATCACTACTGTTACATTTCAGACATCAGCTACTAATCAGTGATAAAGATGATATTTCTTCAGTTTTTAAATTGTTTGAATGGTTGTTATGGAAGTCAGCATTTACCTAACCCGATTGCAGATCCGGTTAGAGTAGACTAGTGTAGGGAATAATCTTGTTGCCCGAGCATTTTCTTTCCTTCCAGTTTGTAGCAGAAATAGTAGTTAGTTTGTGTGAATATAGACAACTCTTGAAAGGTGTTCAGAAGGTGGTTTTATTACTGAATCCATGCCCAATGGATATAAGACACTAGTTGCAGGATTAGTTCGGTTTCAAATGATGAGTAGGGGTGCAAGATTTGATCAGGTTTTGAAAGCAACATTTTAGACTCCATAGCCCAATGGATGCAAGGCGTTGCTAGCAGGTTTGCAGTTGAACATTTGTGGACAGTTTGCAGAGATTTGATGGCAGTTTAAATGACTCCATGACCAATGGAGCACTAGACTAGGTTCTATATTTTGTTTATCCAGAAAAGGCATCAGATTTGTGGTTCTTGAAACCTCACAGGGAGGCTTTCATCCCCGAGTAGGAGCCAGATGTTATCTCCCCAAATAATTTCGTCGAGTTGATCTATTTTAGATGATGGGAGGTCATTTCAAAATTCATTTCTAAATTCTAAGGCTCATTTTTTATATCTGTATGCATGTAATAAAGTTTGAAAAACATTTGATTGGGTTTTCATTTCAGAAATTTCAAAAGACAGGTTTTGGTAGCTAAGCGCTTATTTAAAACAGTCCCTAAGCTACTGAAATCCCTGCTTTCGGCAGCTTAAACAAAAATTTTGAGGCTCTCCTAGCTACCAAAAGTGAAAGGACATACAGCGTGAGTCAGGGGGCAGTTTTCGGTGGCTTGGGTGAATACGATGGTGTTCATTAGCCACCGAAAAGGTAAGTTTTGGCAGCTTACAAGTCAAAAGCAAAATTGTTTGAAGCTACCAAAAGCAGAGGCATTCTCAATACTTTTCGGTAGATTATCTCATAAGAAAGATCCTTCAAGCTAAGGGAAGGTCAGTTTTTGCAGTTTCAGTGGCTTAGGAGAACATGTCAAATTCATTCATTAGCCACCGAAATAGAGCTTTCGGTAGCTAACAGAAGTCAAGCTCAGACCTACTAGCTACCGAAAGCCTAAAAATCACAAGAAATTGTCATTTTCGCACAGATCCAAGTTTTATCATTCTAAAGGGCATGAGGATGGTTTCTAAGTGAATTTTTTAATTAATAGGATCTATTTCAATGTGTTGTTCCAGTTTTGAAGGTGCCAGCAAGATGGAAATAATGAAGAAATGTGGCGTTTTTTACTATCCCAAGTCATCATTTTCAAATGACGATTCTCAGCGTTTGGAGGATCTTTTTGCAAAACTCTCACAGGTTTTTGTTCATAACATGTCATAGAACAATAACCTCTCCCCGATTTCCTACAAGTGTTGCAGATTGGGAAAATCGAATCTGTCACTAAGCCCCAATTTTTGGATCCCAGAATCTGCCTGTTTGACACATGTTTTTGAAATGCAGATCTCGGGAAAACCAAAATGATTTTCAAATATCTGAGAGAAGTTTTTTCTCACAACAAATCAATTCACAATAATCTCTTTCATTTTATACACAGGTGTCACATAGCTGGAGAACTGAACCCATCTCTGAGCCTCTTTTTCAGTAGTTTCAGCAAAAGTGGCATTTTTACTATGCAGAGTCATCATTTTCAAATGATGATTTTGAGCGACTGGAGAATCATTCTGCAAAACGATCAGATTTTTTTCTTCCTAACACGTCAGAGAACAATAACCTCTCTCATTTTTCCTATAGGTGTCACATATTGGGATAATCGAATGCATATCTGAGCCCCATTTTTCAGCAGTCTGGCCAATTAAAAATGCTTTTTCCTGGTTTATTGAAAAACGTTTTGGATTTTCCATCTGGAGTAAATTCAACCCAGATTCTTAGGATCTGGGGAGATGTTATAAAGGCTATAAATCCTGGAACTCATGTAGAACAAGGGTTCGATTTTGGAGAGACTTATTGATATTTGTATTCTCAGACTTTCAGTGACTTCTTAGTAATACAAGCTTCTTTTACTATTTGCTTTCAGATTTTATGTCTCATATTCCTGTACTCGCAGTGGATGGTTTATTTCGTGCATTTTCATTTGTTTATGCCAGATAGCTGTAATCCTGCCTTTGTATTGAGAACTGAACATACATGTTATTTATTTGTTGTGATTAGCCATTTATATACATATTTCTATGTATGAGTCTGCTGACACGATAAGGATTCACTCCCATTAATCTTTTATCAACCCTCTGAACAGCAGTAGTCAAAGCCTTCTCTACCTGAGCGTCTCTATGTGTGTTCTGAGTGTGTGAGTTTTGATCTTAGTCATCCAACTTGATCCAAACAAACCCCATCATTTAAAATAAGTTTAAGTTACCAGGCATCTCTGAAATACAACCTAGGAGAGCTTCATGGAGTGATAACAAGTAGCATCCAACGGGAGATCAAATAAATCATACAGTAGCTTCCTCAGCCATACTGCCTCACAACTAGCCGAACAAGCTGCAACATACTCTGCTTCGGTTGTACTCAGTGCTACACAGGACTGCTTTCTGCTAAACCAAGAGATCACACCTGATCCCATACTGAAGCAGCACCCAGAAGTGCTCTTCCTATCTGCAACACTGCCTGCCCAATCTGAATCAACATAACCCTCCAGGTTAAACTTTTGATTCACATCATACTTGAGCCCATAATCAACAATATCCCTTAGGTACCTCAGAATATGATTTACAACAACCAGGTGAACACCTCTCAGATCCGTCAGGAACTAGCTCAATGTGTTCACCGCAAAGCAAATATCTGGTCTAGTGTTTGTCAGGTACATCAAGGACCCAATCATCTGACGATACACCATGACTTCAACCGGATCAAATGAAGCATCACACAGAAGCTTCAGGTTCGATGCCATAGGTGTGGCCATGGCCTTGTATTCCATCATCCCGAACCTCTTCAGGATCTCTACTGCATACTTCCCTTGTCCAAGGAAGATCCCATCTACACTCTGCCACACCTCCATGCCTAGAAAATAGTGCATCATACCCAAGTCCTTCATCTCGAACTCGGCTGCAAGCTTCCTCTTGGTATCGGCAATCAATCTATCCTCACCTGTAACAAACAGTTCATCCACATACAAAAGTAGTATCACTAGATTGCCTTCCTCAACCTTGTAGTAAAGGTTGGAATCTACTTTACACTTGGTAAAGCCTAAACTGGATAGAAAATTGTCCATCCTACCATACCAAGTCCTAGGATCTTGCTTCAGGCCATACAAGGATTTCTTCAACCGGCACACATATGACTCTCTATCATGTGTCTCAAAACCAAGTGGTTGCTCCACATACACTTCCTCTTCGACTACACTATTCAAGAAAGCTATCTTGAAATCCATCCGATGTATCTTTAACTTCATCACTGTAGCCAGAGCAAGTACTGTTCTGATGGAAGTGTATCTGGCTACAGGAGCAAAAGTCTCTTCATAGTCTATTCCCTCTTTCTAAGAGAAGCCACGAGCTACGAACCTTGACTTGTATTTTTCTATGCTACCATCTAGAGCATGCTTGATCTTATAGATCCATTTGGAAGTCACAACAGACTTCCCTTCAGGTCTTGGGACCACATCCCAAACATCATTCTTCATGATCGATTGATACTCTTCAACCATGGCATCCTTCCATTCTTTCTTTTCCGTTGCTTATAACTGGAAGGTTCTTTGTTCATAATGTCACAGAGCAAGGCAACATAACTAGTGTGTGACCTTGTCCTTTTCCTTTCTCTGTGTTCCTCTTCTGGAATACCATATCTTTCTGCATCTTGGATGAGCTCTCTAGCCCATGCAAGTTTCCTCTTGTGAGATTTCTTCTCACGAGGTGGATCTATAGGTTGTTGTGGATCTTCAACTTCACGGGTTGCTTCTGGAATTGCTTCATTCATAGTGGTATCTTGAAATCTGGATTCCTTTGGTTCTTCATGATCTTCAACAGGTGTCTTCCTTGATTTGATGTAGGCTGAGTTCTCATCGAATGTTACATCCCTGCTGACATCAATCTTCTTGAACCCTGGAAAGTATATTCTGTAAGCTTTTGAGCTTTCACTATACCCTACAAAGATGGCCTTCTTTCCTGAAGGATCTAGCTTAGTCATCTTTTCCTTTGGAATATGTGTATAGACTGGACAACCAAATATTATGAGATGGTTGACTTCAGGTTTCTTACCAGAGAAGACCTCTTATGGTGTCTTGTTGTCCAATATCTTGTGAGGTGTTATGTTCTGCACATATACAGCTGTCCTAGCTGCTTCTGCCCATAGATGCATAGGAAGATCTTGATCATGAAGCATTGCCCATGCTGCTTTCATGATAGTTCTATTCTTCCTTTTTGCAACTCCATTTTGTTGTGGATTATAAGGAGCATTCAACTCCCTCTTAATCCCTGAATCACTGCATAACTTCTTGAACTCACCTGAAGTGAATTCTTCGCCATTGTCGGATCTGAATGTCTTGATCTTCTTGTCAGTTTGATTTTCCATCAAGGCTTTGAATTCCTTGAACTTATCAAACACTTCATCTTTGTTCTTCAAGAAGTAAACCCAAGTCTTCCTTGAGAAATCATCAATGAAAGAAACATAGTATACATACCTACTCAGAGAACTGGATGACATTGGTTTGCATACATCAAAGTGGATAATCTCCAAAATTCATTTTGCTTTGCTTTCACTGCTTGGAAATTCTTTCTTTGTATTCTTTCCTTTTCAACATCCTTTGCAAACACCTTCATGCTTTGTCTTGATTTTAGGAAGACCTTCTACAGCTTTGCTTGCAATTGGTAGTGCTTTGTAGTGCATGTGTGCAAGCCTTCTATTCCAAAGTTCACTTGGCTCCATGGACTCATGTACCATGGCATGTTCAGGTTTCCCCTTCAATTTGTACAATCCTCCCTCTTGCTCTCCAATCACCACTACATCATCTACTGTCTTGCCTTTAGGCCACATGAGTACTTGGACATCTACAAATGCAACTCTCATCCCCTTTGCATCCAAAGATGATATGGATAGGAGATTCCTCTTGAGCCTACGTACATATAGAACATCTTTCATTTTTAGAGACTTCCCAGATTCTAGCATGTAGGAGGCTTCACCACTTCCTTTGATAGGATATTGATAGTCATCCCCAAGTTTCACCTTATGGGGTGACTCATGTTCAGATAGATTTACAAAATATTGTTTAAACCCAGTCATATGTTTAGAAGCCCCACTATCAATAAGCCAATCATTACATCCATGAGTACCTGTGAGAGCAGAGATTAGAACATATTCATCTTCACTTGATGAATCATCACTTTCTACTCTAGCCTTGTTCTTGGGAGGTTCATCATCCTCAGCACCATGAGCATGATATCTTCTTTTGTTGCTCTTCTTCTTCTTGGGACAATCTGAGGCAAAGTGTCCTTTCTCATTGAAGCATCGAATATGAGAGAGATCTTTCTTCTTGTGATGGGAGTGAGAATGATTCTTATTATGAGATTTCTCCCTCTTGAACTTGCTTCCCTTGGTGTGAGCTGTGAGAGCTTGATCTTCATTTCCCATATTTTTTTCTCGAGCCATAAGCCTAGCCTCTTCTTGTGAACACTCCTCCCCTAGTCTACTGAAGGAGACCAATTTTCTTCTTGCACAGATTCCTTGGATGAAAGAGTCCCATGACCTAGGTAGGCTATTCAATGTGGTCATTACAATTTCACCATTCTCCACTAATTCATCCACAGCTTCAAGTTGTTCCTTGATTTGAGAGACCTTAGAAAAGTAGGATTGAATGGTCTCTCCATTCTGAAGCTTTACCCCTTTCAATTGGTTCCACGAAGTCATCTTCCCATTTATGTTCTTTCCTTCAAACAATTTGGTCAAGGAGTCAAACATCTCCTTAGGTGTCTTTAGGAAAGACACATGGGGTATGAGATGGTCCTTTATAGAATCAGCAATGATTCTCTTAGCCTTGACCAAGTCCTTCTTGTATAAGGCCTTAGCATCATCTCCCTCTAGAACTGGAACCTCTTCTTTTATGTAGGTGTCCAAATCATTTTCTTCTAGGATTAACCCAATCCTATACTTCCATGCTCGGAAGTTATCAGCTCCATCAAGCTTATCCTCAAGCTTGGTGTGGTGAGACATTTTTAATGAGAAACTCAAATGGAAATAATAGATTTAGGTCTTGCCACTTGATTTGCTGAAAAACTGGATCTGGAGCTGGATTAGGGTTTGTCAGAGAAACCCTAAAAATTCAAAATGTGAATTTCAAAATTTTGAAAGGATAGAAAGATGCGCCTTGATGAGCTAATCATCCAGGTATACTCATAAATTGAAAACTGCAAATTTTTTCCCTTCATAAATGCTTTTCAATCTCTTGGATTTACTCGGAGGACCCTAAATTAGGGTTTGAGTTTCCCAGAGCTTCACCCAACCACAAAGTTCGATCCAAAGCTCTAAACTTCTATTTTTCCAAGGAGCTTCCGGCTATGTCCTCAGATTTTAGAAATTCCTATTTTGTGGAAACCCTAATTTTTAGGGCCAAAACTGAAAATGCTTAGAATTGAATTCTATCTCGACAGAAAGATGCACCCTTCCAAGTAGAGTCAATCTAGCATTCTTCCTTTGATGATCTGTGAAGAGAAACCCAAATAAATTAAGAAGCCCTAGCTTTTGCAGCTACACAGTGCCTTCTTCTTAGGTTAGCTCTAATACCGTGTTAATTTTTCGATAATTTCATTCCATTATTATAAGGATCTCTAAGAGAATAACATGTACATCTTATCAATCATAGACATAAAAGCAATCACACAAGAGACACAGAGTTTCACCGGGAAAAACCAAGAAGGTGAAAAACCCTGCAACTTCCTCAGAGATAAGATAAGCCACAATACAAGATCACAATGATCAAACCCAATAAGATGTCTCTGGCTGATGCTCCTCCTCCTCCACTAGTGTGCCACTTTATCTCTTAGCTATGCGAGCTTGAGAAGTGAGTGAATGAGATAAATGAGAGACATCCCCTCTCTATTTATACACTGACTTGACCTACCAATAATCCATTGGGGCCGACTTGCTACTCAAGCCTAATAACCCAACCACATGTGCTAACCAAGGTCGACCCCACACTTGTGGTCTAATAACCCATCAATACAAATGACGACACTTGTTAATGCACATGACAACACTTACAAATACAAATGACGACACTTCCAATCAGAGGAATAATACATCTCTGTGGGATAGACAATAAAGTACAAATGTAATAAATGGAAGAATATCTTATGAAGTTACAAATACATCAACAATCATAACCCTTGTCTTGTGTCTGAAGATTTATATCCAACGTGTAGATATTTTGGAAAGAGCCATCGTCGGGTGGGTGAGGGTCTTGTTGTTGTGTAACTACCCCTTGATTTGCAAAGGGTTTCTATAACACAACGGTTTGTAGTTGGGGAGGGTTGGAAGCCCGAGGAGGATTCATCGACGTCTTATTTTTGGATTCCACTAACTATTGGCAGTCAGAAATAAGAGGACAATGATGTGTGTAATGACTTGTTGTTGCTGCAACCTGATCCCAAAAAAATTTCTTAAATTTGTAGGGCCCCTCCTTTATTTTTTAGAGTTTTTGCTTCTTGGAAGAATCCCCTTTTGACACTTAGTTTTTTCGTAGAAAATATTGAAGAAAAAGTGTGTTCAACTAAGGTGCAACTTAGGTTTTTTTCGCCAAAATCGTCACAGCATTTTGATGAGTTCGCGCCGACCAAATCACAACATTGTGGACAAATTTCACCGACGTTTCGGAGTTTTTTTGGTGAGTTTTTGTCAACCTTTCGCTGCCTCCTAGCTGTTTCTCCCCAACATTTCAGAGCTTTTTGATGAGTTGGTGTCGACCCATCGCTACATTTTGACGAGTCTACCCTGGTCTTTGTCGTAACTTTCTAGGCAGTTTCTCGTTGGTCGTTTTGCTGCCATTTGAGCAAAGCCGTCAACCGTTTCGCAGCCATCTAGCTTGAACATCCCAGCAAATTCACTCTGACCAAAGAATTTTTCGCTGAGAGAAGTCGTCGTGGTGTGGGAAAAACACGTCGATCGCTTCGTCACAGTTAGGAATATTTTCTTCGACCATTTCGCCGTAGTTTGGCAAGTTAGCGCCGACCTTTTCACTCTGATCATATATTTTTTGCTGACCGTTTTCACTACATTTGGGAAAGCTTCTTGTTGGTGCATCGCATCTTTTAAACAAGTTTTCGTCGACCGTGTCAGGGCATTTGAAAGAATCCCACCGACCGTTTCAAAGCGACTGAGGAAAGTTTGTTGAAACGGTCTGGGGAGTCCGTTTTAGTAGACAGTCCATAGATCAAGGTGGGGGAATTAAAGCCAACGGATAGAGTCATTAAATGACCCCACCCACCAACCCCATTCGCATTTATGGCTGGTTTATTTGTTTATATATAGAAAACAAGGGTTGTTTTATTTTGTTTACAAAAAATGAAAGAGAACGTCGTTTGAGCATCTTGAGCCACCACCAGTCGCAGGAAGCCAAGTAGCTATCGACCACCAAGCTCATTCACCAGCCCAGCCACTCCGCCGGTGACAGGTATGCAGTCCAGCACCTTTTCCATTTTTAATTAGTTGCTTGGGGTTTTGTTTTAAACTTTATTTTGGGCCTTTTCCTGTTGGCTTCGAGCTTTTCATGGTTTTGGGGGGGCAGGTTCGTTTAAGGTTTAGGCTTAGCACCATTTTTTCTGGTTACTTAAGGCCACCGTGGCCGGCTAAACTTCCCACTCAGTGTTACCCACCTTAACCTTTATGCCATGTCACCCGTCGTAGCCCGTGTACCGTCTTTTGTCAGCATGACTATGTGTAATAACTAGTTGAGTCAGCCACGGCTAGTGTCTTCTACATTTTACCAGGTTCCCTGTCGCCGTAGGACTTACCTCTAGAAAAGGTTCAGACCCCTAGCAGTCGAATGTCAATGGCACAAGTTAACCAGTTTGGTCTGGGAAAAGATTTAGAGCCTCCGCGTTTGGTCTTCAGTGCCTATGCCGCTGAACCTTTCACCTACAAAACTCATGCAACGCCGACCTCTCGCTCTGTCACAGTGTTAAGTTGGTCATGCCCGTCAATTTATGTTTATAGTTAAAGGAGAAGGCGTATTTTTCGTTCGCACAGGGTTTCAAAGCATAAATCACCATTGGTTAAGATGTGCTAAAATGATTCTTCTTGTCCGGGCGTACCCTGTTTTCCGCGTTTACGCACATCCCTGGGACATTCCAAACCGTTAACACCTATTATGGTTTCCACTAGGGAAGGTAAAGGAAAGCCCCCACCAAATCCCCAAGGTCACCCATCGGCCGGTTGCACCAAATAAAGAGTCAGGGAACCCGAAAATAGCTAAGTGTCAACCAAATCCAAGCTAAATGACCGAGTAGTAGTAAGAAAATGAGAAAAACTAGCAAGAAGAGCTTCTTCCACAACCAAAGGATATTCGACGGCCAGGATTGAATGGAGGGATTAGATCGGGGGTTGAGAATGGATTCCGCAAGCAGGTTTCCAAGTTCCGCATCCCGTATTGTGGATTTCAGAAAAGCAACTTTCTGAGGATATAAAAAGCGGGGTTTCCGACTCCTGCAATCCGCATTGCAGATTGTGCATTGCTGAAAGGTAATCTTCCAAAAGGCGAAAAAGTAATTTTTTGAATCCCGCATTCCGCATTGTAGATTGCAGATTGCAGAAAGGCCATTTTCCAAGGGGGTGAAAAAGTGAGTTTCTGAATCCGTCATTCCACATTGTGGATTGCGGATTGCGAAAAGGTCATTTTCCAGGAACGCAAAAAGCAAGTTTTTGAATACCGCATCCCGCATTGCGGATTGCGGATTGCAGAAAGGAAATTTTCCAGCAGGCATAAAATCGAGCTTCTGAATCCCGCATCTCACATTGCGGATTACGGAAAGGTCATTTTTCAGAAGGCACCAAATGGAGATTCCGAATCCCGTAGTTCACATTGCGGATTGCGAGTTGCGGAAAGGAAATTGCAGATCAAAAGAAGTTTTGCAGAGCAAATCGCAACCATGGGGAATGAGGATTTTCATAGAAAAATGGTGCGTTTGTGAATGACGAAGGGACCTGTTTCAGTTACCTGTCCTAATCAACCTAAAATGGCCTGATCTAAAGGACGAACAGGTGGCTTTTGTGGCCCTATGATGCACTTCCAAGTGCAAGTGATTCCCTCCCTCCACGCACAACAGAATTAGATGTTGTTGATTCAGGCGGCCTAGCTCGAGCGGCCTCATCATTACCAGTCCGAGTTTGTTCTGAATTACTTAGGATATTTTGATGCTTTGTAAGCCTATAAAGGAAGGCTCCGAAGAGGACCAAATGGTTGGATTTTTTGTTTCAGAGAGATTACTGCTCTGCGCTTGTATTGAACTCAGCTTCTTGATTCAATGAGAAGACCCGATTCTAGAGCTTGAGATTCTTGTGATGTGTGTTCTGATGTCTGTTATTTCCTATGTATGTGTTCTTGCTTTGTATTTCCATTTATTTTTTATTTCTACAGTACCTAAAGATCAAGACTACATGGTCTGGAATTCATGCCCACATACTCCAGATGCATA